>JANZLC010000202.1:18499182-18519780 GCA_026413385.1 Erythroxylum gracilipes | reverse complement strand
AAGCAAATGCATTGCTTCTAATTTCCCTTTTTGCTCCCATGCACCAAATGTTCGGGTCCTAACCCTTAAAATGGGGATGGGATGTTACACACATGGAACATCATAGGCAGATTATTCACTGATGTTGTATTGGAACTTTGCACCTATTCCAAAATGCTATAGGAAATCTACATTTTTTTGGTTCCTAAAAAGCAAAATTCCTCAAGCATTGCAGATTTTAGACCAGCAACCTATTGCAACACAATCTACAAAGTAATTGCTAAGCTTCTTACTGAAAGATTGAAGAAAGTGCTTAATGAAATCATAAATACTTCACAAAGAGCTTTCATTCCTTAGAGAAACGTTGGTGATAACATTCTCCTCTTATAAAAGCTACTTAAGGAGTACAAATTAAGGAAGAGAATCCAAAGTTTCTTGCTAAATATTGATTTTTATAAAGCCTTTGACATAGCTAGCTGGAGATTTATACAGCTATCACATTCAAGGAATGCAACTACTAAATAGATTTGTGAAATGGATACGGTGGTGTAGTTGGCAAACCAGGTGGAAGCTTTAAGTAGAAAACTTGAAAGATTGATGATGAATCCACAATGCTAAGTTATGTAATGTGAGGTTTGTGGGTTGGAACATGCAAGTCAAAATTGTCAAACATTACATCTTAAGTATGTGGATTATATTAGGAATGCTCTTAGACACCAAAACAATCTAAAAAATCTATTGCCAAAGTCAATATATGGGTAAGTAGCTAGTCCCTCAAACAAACAATGTAATCTATTTTATATGTTGGGTACGAGTAGGCATTTTTTTCCCTTTTGAATCAATATGTAAACTGAATAAAAAAAGTCTAGTCCAAATTTGAACCTAATAAAACAAACACTAAACTAAGCATTACGTGTGCAATCGATAGAATTGAACTTTTGATTAATCCAAGAACTTAAGATCCTATGGATGAAAACATGGTGTCCTTGGATCCTATTGAATTTCATTTATATGAGGAACTTCATAAAGATAGTATTGATTCTTATCACCCCAATTTCTTTTAGGAAAATCAAGGGCAAGCAAGGAATAACCCTCAACTAGAATTCTAGTAATAGCCACCTCAAGCTAAGAAGCCTAATTTAGAAGAGATGATAATAAAATTGCTCAAGATTCTAATGTAAGACATCAATGAAAGGAGGCTTCTATATGTAGCATGGAAGTTTAGATAAGTCAAATCACTAAATTAGTTTCTGAAAGATCATATGGGAGTTTTCCTAATACAACTGAAACAAATGCTAATGCATGTGTAATGGAAATCACCCTGAGGAATGGAAAAAAAAAGCTTGCAGAAGAAGAAGGAGAAGAGAAGAAAGAAGATACAAAGAGTCAAGAAAAAGTTGAAGGTGAAGGTCCCCTTAGAGAAGTCAAGAAATACTGACTTGTCATCCCTTATCCTGACAAAGTGAAGAAAGATCAAATGGATGCATAGTTTGGTAAGTTTCTTGAAATGTTTAAGCAACTCCAGACTAGCTTACCTCTTGTTGATGCTCTTGTGCATATGCCACAATTTATGAAACTTTTGAAAGGGATACTATTAAACAATAGAAAGTTGGAGGAGTTATCGATTGTAACGTTAAGCAAAAATAGCTTTGAAATTCTAAAAAACAAATTACCAGAGAAGCTTATAGATCTAGGGAGTTTTATTATCCCTTACGAAATTGGTAGTTTAAGAAGAGATAAGGCTTTACCTAACCTAAAGGTCAAATCAACATGATGCTTTATACATTATTTGAGAAACTGGGATTAGGTGAACTAAAATCTACTAATATAAGTGTGCAGTTAGCAGATAGATTGACAAAATATCCAAAGGAGTTATAGAAGATATTCTTATTAAGGTTGATAAGTTTGTCTTCTTAGTTGACTTTGTGATTTTGACATAGTGGAAGTTGTATAAGTACCTCTAATCCTTGGTTGACCATTTATGGCGACTGTTAAATCAATAATAGATTTTGACTAAGGCAAGTTAAAATTAAGGGTGGGGGATGAAGAGGTTGTTTTTAAAATTTCTAATGTCATTAATCCTACTCTTAAACCTAATGATGCAATTGAATCTAGTGAGTTGTGTAATGATTAATTTTCTGATATTTTACAAGACTCTACCCTTAAAAGATCAAGGATCATATAAAACTACCATTAATCAATAGTTTCGGAATATACAAATTTATACAAAAATAGGAAAAACACAAATACAGACACGAATTGATCCCGACCTCTATCCTTTACTATTCAATATGCCCGAAATGTCAATGAGTGCATGTACAACTATTTTCATGTGTGCAAAGATTCAAATTCACATGCATGTATGCTAACACTTTACTAAGCATGAAAAGCAAATTTTTCTAATGCTAACAATACTATTCTCTCCATTATTGAAATCTAAATTCTAACCTTTAATATGGTGACAAGATGTTACAATTTATGTGAGTGTTAATGTGTTTTAGGTTAGGACATTAAGCATCATGAAGAGATTGTGCATAATGATTGTGTTAGGGTATGCGTGTTTAAGTTTCATCGCTTTGAGTGCAAAATTTTTAAATTTGTCCAACTATTTTTCATGTTCCACACATTTATAGAGAGTTATATACTCTCTATGCAAATTTGTGTAGACTTACACGGTTAGATACACGCTCATGTAACAAACCGTGTAAATATATAATAACTTGCAGATCTGTGATTTACACAGTCAGTTACATGGCAGTGTAACAGACCGTGTAAGATCACGACAATCCTTAAATTTGCCCTAATCCTTCATTTTTCTCAATTTCTCTTCTCTTTCTAACTCTCCTGTCATCGTCACTCTCACTCCCTAGCCAATTTCTTGCATTTTTCTTACAAATTTGTGACACCAACGTAAGCATTCTTATTTATTTCACTTGTTTATGCATGAATAATGGAGTATTTTGTAATTTTTAGGGGCACCCCAAAATGCTAAGGTTAGGGTTTTGAGAATATTTTTGTGATTTTGAGATTAATTGCAGTTTAATAGTTGAATTTTATCCATAATTATATGAATTATTGGTTCAATTTGATGAATTACATGAAATTTAGATAAAAATTCAATTGGGATTACAAATTTGTGTGATTTTTCTCACTAATTATTAAATTTTGATGATTTTGTGTGAAATTAATGTTATTTTTTGCTTTTATAATTAATTGAAGTTGTTTTATTGTTTAATTTAATTTCAATTTAGTTTTTTTAAATAAATACAACAGTTAATTTTGTTAATTTTAGGTAATTGCTAGATTAACATTGTTAATTTCAATTTTATTGTTAATTTCATAATTAAATAATTAGATTAGTTTTATTTGTTAATTACAATATTTTTAATTTCAATTTTGTGATTAATTAGGATGTTAGTTAATTTTCCAATTATTTTGTTTTATTTATTTATTTATTTACACTGGATTTTATACTATGTTTTTAAATTTTCCTTTTCTAGTTCATGATTATTATTATTATACTAAGCATAAGAAATAAATATGGGGAAACAATTATTTCTTGTACTTTATCAGTTATCTTCTCACACTTATGTAAAGTTTCAGGCATAATAATGCGATCACAACGTGCAAAAGAAGTTCCAAGGAAACGACAATGAGGAGAAAAGTCATCTAGAGACCTAATGGGAGGTTGCACAGTCCAACCACCAAAGCGACCTCCGATGCTACTTTTCAATGTGGTGACACATAAGGAGCAGTATCAACAGCTTAATAAGAAGATTTTTATAACAGGTCTTAGCATTAATTGGGAGGAGCTGGGGCTAATCGGTTTGGTTAAGTAAGTTTGGGACCTTATTGATGTTGGAGCTCGGTTTTGATTTTTCGAGATCGTGGAGCCCTCTTATTGAGAGTTAACTCTCAAGGTGCTCTCCACGTTCTTTGTGGAGAAAGGATGACATAACTAAGACTGGTCAAACACAATTCAGTTCTAGCTACTTAGGGAGATGGTCTGAATGAGCTATTCAGAGTTTTCTGTCATGATGGGACTATGCAACCAAGAGTTCGTGGGAATGCATGCTTACTTAATCTTGTATATAGAATTCTTGTATAATGTGCTCTTGGTAACTTTGGAGTATGATCAACAAGGATGGAAACTATGACTCAAGTAGATCTAAGGCCTCATCTCTGCAATACCCGGTGCTCAGATGTATACATGGAGTACTGAATCACACATTAAGCATACGTGGTGACAAACACGGTGTTGTAAAAAATCTAAATTTGTTCTACATTCAAAGCATGAGCGAGAGGACACCAATACACCTACGGCATACAATAGCCCAATTTATCTGGCGTTGAAGTAAAGAGAAGAAGGTCAATGTGATCTACATCAAACCTTATGTGACAAGGCTTACACGAAGGATGGGGGGTCTTCAATAGATTACCAGCGATGGGACTAGTGGGTACCATACCAGTGCTAAAACTTGATGTGATGAAGCACAAGCACATGGTGAGCAGATGATGGGGACCTATAGTTGACATCTACTTCTTAATTGGGATCCCTAACAAGCCAATAACATCGAGGGGAGCTAAGTCATCCTAGCCGCATTCATTTCCATTCTAGACGGGAGGTTGCACAAGAGGATAGCACGGAAGTACTTAGGGTGAGAAAATCACAACCTAATCAACTAAAGATAGGCTAGAGAGAGACATGAGGTAGTATATGGGTACTCAACGTACTATCCAAGTACAACAGGCAAAGATAATGGAGCGAATATGACAACTTGAGACATATACTTGATAGATGGGGGACCTATTGATGCAGATGGCGAGCCATCAGGGCATGACTTTTCAACCTCCACCATTTGGAGTAGCAAAATCAACCTCAGCTCCTCCACATTTTGAGGATGTATGACTTGAGGAACCTTTATCAACGGACATACGAGAGTCACAACATGATTGAGGGATGATTCAATTTTATATTTTCTTTTCTTTTTCTCAGTATTTATGTATTTTTCTTATTTTCTTTCTTTTGTTATCTTATTTTTTTAACATTAATGCAATATTTTTTATTTGTGTTATTTTATTCCATGTTTATTAGTTATTTTTGTTATTTTCATTTTAAATTTTTTATCCCTTTTTATTTAAAATTTGCAAGGATGATTGCATCTCATGTCAGATGAAACATCATCCAAATTAGAATTCTAAAATTTTTATTACTAAGTGAAATACTAAGTTCTTATCCTTTCTTCCTTTTTATTTATCTGTGCTTATATTGTGTACATTAAGGACAATGTACAATTTTAATTGTGGGGAAGGAGCTTTTTATAGTCTTTTTTATTACATTTTATTAACTGATATTATGAACTAGTTAATTTTATTCTTTCATCTGTATTATCATGCATAGTTGGATAATTTTAAAACTTGTTTTTATTATATATATTGAGACCATATTTATTAAATTGGAAGCATTGAAGTGATAAAGGCTTTTAGATTCAACATTTGTTTAGCCTATTTTCTTGAATTACCCTACCATATTTTATCCCTTAGGAGTAATCAATTTTAGGCCTTATCCATTTTCATCGATTATAACCAAAATATTAGCCTTTATCTTATCTTTCTTGAATCCTTTTTATTAATTTGAACCCTAAAAGGTATCTACATTATTTGATTGTTTGAAACTTAAATTTGAAAAGGTCTATATTCCTTTAATTACTGGTATATGATGAATGCTCATATTGATTATAAAAAATGTTGCAATCATGAAAAAAGTAAAAGTTATAATACCAATGGATTTATAATATAAAGGACCTATATATTGTAAAGAACTAAGTTTCTTAAAATCTTTTTTTATAAATTCCCTTCAATTTATTACCCATTTCATTATCCCAACCATACCTTACCTAAGCCTCATCAAAACCTTGTATTAAGACATTTTGATTTTTATTTCTAGTTTACTTATAAGCGGTGGAGATATAATAATATTGCAAGCATATGGTTAAGAGTTAGGCTATGCATTGATTTGAGAGTTTTTACACTTTTCACCCTAAACCCTTGAGTGCAGTGAATGAAACCTTGGTGAAGGTGTAAAGATTTGTATGTTTAATTTCGAAAAGATTATTGATGTGATTATTATTGATATTTACTTATAAAGGTTAATTCTAGACTAACTTCAATCTAATTGTATGTTAATTTAGTTGATATGACATGATAATTTAGAGTGTGGATGGACAAGTTGAGGTTAATAAGGGTTGGATGTTTGTAAAATTAATGATTTAGATTGTGATTTACTTAAGGACAATCAAAAGTTTAAGTGTGGGGATGTTTGATGAATGATTATTTAACTATAATTATATATTAATATTTAATATATTTTACTTGTTATTTAATAGTTTTGTTGTATTTTTGGTACTTAATTCACTTCAAGTGTGTTTACAGGTGATAATTTCCTTTGTAAACCAAAATGAGAAGAATTCAAATGAAATTGTGGCTTGAATGGAGATTTGAAGCAACTAAGACCTACACGACCATTTACAGTGATTGTGTTAGTCTCTATAAACTTGTCGAGATTTGAAGAATAGTATTTCTGGTTGTGTGAAGTTACACGCTTCGTGTATTTTGACATACACGACAGTGTATGTTGCTCGTGTAAGTCTTTGTGTCTATGTAAAATCATGAATTCAGGTGTTTTTAGGGATACATTGTCACATATACTCCTGTCTATATTGACCATATACAACCCATAAATCCTAGTTTTTACTATAAAAGCATGTGAATGGAAGCAAAACAAGAGGGGAGCTTTTAAGTATTTTTTAGTCATAAGGAATATAGAGAAGTGACAATTCTAAACAAGGGATGAGGAAAACACGAAGAATACATCATAAGATCTGATAGATAACAACATTCAATCCAATTTGCAAGAAGATCTATTAGAAGAAAAAGGAGATTTATAATTATGATTTCTTCATTTTCTATTATTTCTTCTACAATTTTGTCTTTGGTTTTGTTTTTTATGGTTAGGAACTAAACTTGTTTAATGCCTAGGTGTGATGAACCCTAAGTTGTGATAACAATATGATTTGATATTTTATTTAATGCAATTTTATTGATTGATTTGTTGAGATTCAATTATGCGTTATATTTTTTTGGAAAATGAAATTGTTCTAATATAACTTGAATATTAGTTTATGATTTGATTTCATATGACTGAGATTAAAAAATCTTTTTGTGTGAATAAATCTACCATAATTGGAATGGGTTGCATGCAAATCTAAAGATAAGTCAACATAAATCCTCTAGATTAGGGTCAAACCTAATAGTGAAATTTATAAATCAATAATGCAATCATAAGGGTTTAGCTAGAAAGACAATTCAATTAACTGATGGATTAGTGGTTAGTAGTTTTGACAAATATATTAACATAAGATAGGAATTTTCACGGTCCAATAATCAGTAATATAATTGCTTGATAAAGGTTTAATATTTAAGGATTTTTAGAGGGATTCATAACTTAGGTACTATTATTTGATATCCACTTATCTTAGTATTTCCCTTGTTCTGAGTTCACGATTGGTTTAAATCTTAGTATTAGTTTAATTTTAATTAAATCCATAATATGATTTACCGGTTAGATAATAGGAAAAGGGTAATTACTAGTACTTACAGTTCGAGTGGGATCAACTTATTCTTGCCCGTGCTAGCTACTGCTACACTGTGCACTTGCAGTTTTTAAAATTGATGAATTTCTTATAAGCATAGAAATAGTTAATCAAAAATTTACCAAATTTTTGCAGTCACTTTTAAGTAAAATTGTTATGTTGATGTTCATTTAGATTTTTTGGGAACTTAAACTTTCAAATAATTTTTTTACTTGAGTCTTAATTTTTATCTCTTTTTTGTATACGTATGAATTAGAGCTGACTTTTTTATTGTTGTTTACCTTATGGAGTATTAATCCAAAAACTAGCAAAAGTTAAGCGTGAAAGAATTTGAAATGAATATTAAATATATATTTTCCTTCTCAGTATTTAGTCTTATACACCTACTTCGTACATATATGAACTCATTATCTTTATAATTTGATTTAGGATGTAATTGAATGTGTTAAGGGGGAAAAGAAGATATGTGAGTATAACTCTTGATATAATTGATAAGATGTTGTTTTTGAGATGAAATTTGTGCAGAATTATGCAAAGTATAACTGGAGACAAGCGTGTCATTTCTCGTGTTCAAGTGAAAAAAGATAAAAGTATGAAATATGGTTGAAGACACAAGCATATCTATGTTCATATAATTCCCTAGATGAAAAGTAGTGAGACACAACATTGGGTATAAATAGACACAGAAATCCTAAATCACGGAGACTTTTAAGCGTTCTTTTATATTTTAGATCAGGGTTAGCCATTAAATGTTAACTTACTTTTCCTTCATGTTAACTTACTTTTCCTTCCCTTTTCTACTTTATTGTCACATCTATGGTCCAAAGTGGGTAATCTTCTTACACTTGGTCGAAGGAAATTGAAACTTTGAGATGTATTAAATTTTATTATGGTTTACTTGTATATTGAGCATTGATTGTTCTTTAATGTTTAATATTATGATTGTTTCACTTAATTTATAGGAGGCCTACTAGTTTATTATTTGATTCAAGTTATAGGTAAATTAGATATTATACATGTAATTATTTAATCCCTGTAATCTATGAAACCACTAATGTTTAATAGATTGCTCTAGTTTAGGATTATTAAATCTTAAAAAGGACAATTGACTAGATTAAATGCAACCTCGTAGGCTTATGTTATTTTGTTTCATTGACCCTTTTAGTTCTTAAAGCTATTACTTTAGTGAATCTTAAGCACATTTCCTTGTGTTATTTAGTAGTTACAGTTAATTAGATTGCAATTTGTCTCTAATTATCAAGCGGTGAATATTCAATTATAAATTTATTTATTTTTATATTGATGATCAATGTACAATTCTTAAGGTAAATTTGGACTTAAACTAAGATTTGTGTTCTATTATTATTTCATATTTAATTTGCATCATTTCTTTATTATATTTTTTAAAATTTTTCACTATAATCAAAAACCATTTTTATTCTTATTTACAAACATAAAGCAAAACAAGATATTCTATATAAGATCAATCCTTACTTTCACTATTACAAAAATTTTAACTGTAAAGTTTAATTTTGATATGAAAGCGATGACAAATCATGTATCCGATCATTACATATTGAAAAAAATTATTGAACTCTCAAACTTAAGTTGATACATGTAATTAATAATACCTTTCATCTTACTAGAAAATATAATTTGTAATCACATTTATTTAAAAGCTATGCTTTTTGTATCGAAAATTTTATGATTGTTTAGAAATGGAGAATTTTATGTAAAAAATTAATAGTGGTTAGTGGTAAAGGAAGAAGATGATATTAACTCTTATAAATCCTAATTAAAAAAATAAAAAGATGAGGATTTTATTGAGTCATTGAAATATATTCTAAAGTTTTACAATGTTAAATTTCTAATAATTATTCTTTAAAGCATATTATCTTAGTTTATTTCAAAATTGCCAAGAAAATAGTATCAAACAACAACAACAAAATCTAGCATAAATATCATTGATACCTGAGATTTGGATGGGTCCAATAATCTGCAACCTTACCACTAACAAGAAAATAGTATCAAACAATAAGCTCAATTTTGATGTTAGTATTTGAAAAAAAAATTATTCGAATACTATAAATATCATTTCATTTCAATTTCATTCCTATAATTTAAATATTTCATGTACAATCACTTAATTCAAATTTGATTTTAATTTGGTCTTTGAAGTGGTAATATTGTTTTTAACAAAATACTATTATTGAATATTTACTTAAAAATTGTAAACACATGAAATTTTTTTAAAATATGCTTATAATTTTTAATTTATAAAAACTTTACAATAATTAAAAATATTGAAATCAAATATAGAAAATCCCCAAATAGTAGTGATTTTTTTTAAGAATATGAACTTTCATTGGTGATATGAAAAACATATTTAATTATTTATATATTACAAACATTTTATTTAACATTCATCAATAATAAATTTTTATTTAGATAAATTATTAGAAATATGTTCACATTCAAATTTATAAAATAATTATGAAATTATATATTAAAAATTGTTTAGATATTGTTATTGTTAAACTTTATAATTGTAGATGTTCGATTAACCTGTACTATTTTTTACACATTCATCTTACTTTCACTTGTAAAATTTTTGAATTTCACAGTTGACTTTAGCGTCGATTAGCATAAGAGAGTAATTAGTAACATTTTGTGACCTCATTCATCGTGGGCTGCACCGAGTAGGAAGCTAACTTCTTTTTTTTTTGGCCCACGAAGAGTCTTAGGAGGGTCCTAATTATGAAAAAGTACATTGAAGTCATCCACACCTAGACTAATCTCTGCTCGAGCTGAGTAGATTCCTTGCGGAAGGCAAAGTTCTGGCTTCAAATTTTAAACTACTGCATACATGAGAAGAGTTCAAACCCGCGACTTCACTTAAGCCAGAAAAGCCCTTTACTAACTCACCTGCTTGTTTAGGTTAGGAAGCAACATCTTTAGTGATCCAAGTATTGCAATGATTTGACGTAGATAAAAAGGAAAACGAAGGCATCAGATCTTTTGTCCCACTAACCCTGGCCCTATTCTGTTCTACAATAAAATGTCGACGTTTTCGTTTCATTTAAACCAACGTCTATGTCTCAGCTCAACGTCACTCTTCTCGGCTTCTCACCTAAGCCATTTTACTTCCCGCTTTACTTCTTCCATCAACTACTCATGTACGGTTTGAAACTATTTGCTAATAAGAGCAAAATCTCTTAAAACATCGACTTTCATTAGTGAAAGCCCACACTCTCTCTGGTTCTTTGTAAGTTGTTCGTTCAGTTTGCAACTATTTTCCAACAAGAGCAAAATCTGTTAAAGCCTCGACTTTCATCAACGAAAGCCCACACTCTCTCTAGTTCTTTATAAGTTGTTTGTTTTTTTCTGGAGAGTTGACCATTTCTGCTCTGTTGCTTGAAGCTGCCCAGGTTGCTAGAATACGGGTATGCTTTTAGATCCTTTTGCTCACATCTCATGTCTGTTCGAGGTTTTGATTGAAATCTCCATTCACAATCATGTGGAGGAATTTACATATGTAGGACCATGCATTTCGGGACTAAACCTTGATTTGTTTTGGTTTTAAGAAAGTATTTGGTTGATTGATATACCTGTAGGGCAGTAATTTGTACAAATTTCACTGGGCTATCTGACTTTGAAGGGAGTACATTTAAACCGAAGATACAATATCATAATAGAATCCAAACATAGCATATTTGAAGCCAAACATCTTCAAAAAGTTTGTACTTCAAGAATTTTTTACTAAACTTCACCTTTTAGAAAGCAAATATTAGAGACAACTCTTTTTGATGACCGTTTAAGTGTGAGAGCATGCCATCTTGATGATAAACATCTTTGTAATGTATTCAAGTTAAACAATTTTTCTTAGCTAATCCATCATGAGATCAATTGAAAAAACCAGCCATGCACCTAGATGGCCACACAGAAAACATCCATCCAATGACTGCCACTTAGCATTTACTACTTAGATGGCCAGCAAAAAAATGCTTGAGTTCAACCAAAAAGTAAAAGCTTTGAAAGATGCCAAAACTTTCATTTGTTCATCCTTAAATTAGATTCAATACCACCACTAAAGTCTTCAACCATTCATGAGTGTAGGAAGGAATCATGTAGTTGCTTTCAAAAATAATAGACAACATACAATATTGAGCAATACAATGAAAAGATTTAAGGAAGCCATCTGAATGAAAGTCAGCTAAATTGTTTTACATGATGAACAAGGAAGTAACTAATAGAAAATTGGTATTAAACATACCTCTCTTTTCGCTCCTGTAGGTCCTTCATCTGGTTCTTATAATGGTTTTCAATATATTGCTTTGCAGCGGCAACCCTCTGTTTGGTTACATTTGATGTTGCTTCTTCACTCTTTTGTGCTTTTTCCTTCATTCCCATTTGTTGTGGCTTCCTTCTTTTTGGCAGATTTCAACTTCTTTTTTGACTTGAACTTCTTGAACCAACACCCTGCAGACTCCATGACTTTCACCAAGTAACTTGTTCAACTTGTTTACCCTTTGAAGAATGAACAACAAGGAAATAATATAAGTCCCTCTGCACAGTCAATCAATTATTCTCATTTTACCAATTATCGAAATGTATAGTTGAAAACTTTATAATCCCATATGACAGAATGCAGATTCACAAGCTTCAATGATTATTTAAGAATTCAAGCTGCTTCCTTTGATTGTAAATGTGATAGAGTATTCAATTAACTTAGTATTCATCACCATCATAACTCAAAAAATTATTTCTTAGCAACCTTAAGAAACGGGCACTTTGCAAGCAGATATAAGTCTAGACAATCTTCCACCAATTCTCCAATTTGCAGTTAAGGTAAGAGAAGTATTGCAACCTTTTGTTTTTAAAAAGCAGACAAGAAACTGCATAACAAGTAATAACAGATTTGGGCTTTGACTCCATTCGCTCAATTTGTCGAACAGATAAGTTTATACTGAAGTTCAACATTTTCTCCTCATTGTAGGTAAGACATCTGTGTTACAGAATGCATTTTCTCCAACATTCTTATGCTCTATGTGTTATCCATGGAGGTTCCGGTCTAATGGTTGGACCGAGACCATTACCGGTTTATCATAGGAGGAAGAAACAGAACGCTAAGGTGGAGAGAGAATGAATGATGAGTTGGAGAGTGAGGTTGTTAGGATCTTTGGGGGAGAGAGAGAGGATTATTCTAGAGGAAGGAGTTAGTTACAGCTGAGGTGGCATAACAGATTGTACCTAAGGGGGGGTTTACAAAGGGGTAGGCAGAGAAGGGAGAAGTTAGGCAGAAACTTAAGAAAAGAAGAGTGACAGAAGGATTCACACCTTCTGAGGAGCAAATCTGCTCTGGTTAGGGAGGGAGGAGCAATTCTGCTCTAGTTAGGGAGGAATACTATATTCCTATACGGTAGTGATATATACACTACCATTATATTGCAATAATATAGTAAAAATCTAGTATTCTAAAGGTAGAGTTCTAACATTGGTCCGACCTGCCTGATTCGAAGGGAGAGGAGGACGCTTCTCGGAGGATTTTCACAAACACAAAAACAAATCCAGAGTAACTGACCTTGATTCCACCAAAGATGTCCGATAGGGTAGACCTATTGGAATCTCGTATAGCCAACTAGGAGGCAGGAGTAGAGGAAATTCAGGCATCCATGCGAATGGCGATGGTGGAAATGCAGCTATCCTTGTTGCTGGAAATGAGCAAAATGTTGGGGAAAAGACCAGAGGAAGGACAGGGGAGTGGAGATGCATCAGGAAGGGGGGCGAATACTGGGATGAGGAACACGGGTCATGGGCAGTCACACCCGAGGGAGCAATCCGATGATACCATGGATAAATATAGGATGTCTGTCCGCAAGGTGGAGTTACCCATGTTTGATGGGTCAGATCCTGTAGGTTGGATCACGAGAGCCGAAGTGTATTTTGAAGTTCATAGTACTTCGGACCCGATCAAGATGAAGCTAGCCCTTCTGAGCATGGAAGGTTCCACCATCCATTGGTTTAACCTTCTGCGGGAGACCAAGTTGGAGTTGGACTAGGAAAGGTTTAAGCGGGCCCTTATCGATCTTATAGAGGAAGAAGGTTTGATAACCCCTTTGAGGAGTTGTCAGATTTGAAGCAGACGGAATCAGTGGAGGAATATATTGAGGCTTTTGAATTTATTTCATCGCAAGTGGGAAGGCTACCAGAAGAGCAAATCATGGGATACTTCATGAGTGGGTTGAGGGCTGATATTCGTTGAAGGGTGAGGACATTTGGGCTGGTAAATTGTTATGAGTTGATGAAAATAGCTAAGGCAGTGGAGGAAGAAGCCATCAGAGATGGAGGAGGAACCGAACATTCCAGACCTGGCACAAGTATCTGGACACCACATCCAGGGAACTCTTTTAGGGGTGGGTTGCGGGTTAGCCCATACCGTAGGGAAGTGGAGCACCCACACCCGATGGGTCGTAGCCAGATGGTAGATGGGTATGGGTCGGGCAGGACCCGGGAGCCTTACTAGTTACAACCCAACCTCCATACGCAGAACAACGGTGGAGTTACCAACCTCGCGACACCGGCCAGACAACTGGATGGTGACCAAATGGGCTCGATGGAGAAGTACAGGGGCTTGCGGCATCTCTCCTATCACGAACTCATGGACTGAAAGGCCAAGGGCCTTTGTTTCAGGTGCGGGGAGAGGTTCCACGCTCTCTACCAGTGCACCAAGAAACAATTGCGACTCTTTATTTTAGATGACAATGAAACGCTGAATGAGGACGGAGAGATCATCTCGTTGGAGGTTGAAACCGAAGGAGAGGGAGAGATAACCCTAGACTATCGAGCTATGGAAGTCTTCGGTGATAGAGAGACAATGATACCTGAAACGAAGACTATGAAATTGGAAGGGAAATTACAAGGAGTCCCTATCGTGGTCTTAGTTGATGGCAGGGCTAGCCATAACTTCATTTCACCGGAGTTGGCTAGTAGTGGGCTGAGTAGAGCCTTGGGAATCAAATTAGGGAATGGCCATAAGGTGGCTACCAAAGGAAGGTGTATGGGGGTGCCTATTCGGATGGGAGACATGGAGTGGACTATTGATGCTTATGTTCTAGATTTAGAAGGAATGGATATGATCTTGGGAATTGCTTGGTTACAAACATTAGGAAAGGTCATGGTGGATTGGAAGGAGATGTCCATGCACTTCTGACATGAGGGACAACAGGTCCAACTTGGGGGCAATGCAGGACTTCAGATTACACCAGAGAGAGGCACAGGGAACAATGAAGATAGAGGCTCAACACAGCAAGGGTTGTTCAAAGGGAAGGGTCAAACAGTGGCACAAGCTACAGGGGAGGATGCATATGTAAATTGGCGTCATTTTCCTCACTTCAGCCTTGAGGACAAGGCTGCTCTTCAAGGAGGCGGCAATGTTAGGATCTTCGGGAGAGAGAGAGAGGATTATTCTAGAGGAAGGAGTTAGTTACAGCTGAGGTGGCATAACAGAATGTACCTAAGGGGGGGTTTATAAAGGGGTAGGCAGAGAAGAGAAGTTAGGCAGAAACGTGATAGAAGAAGAGTGACAGAAGGATTCACACCTTCTGAGGAGCAAATCTGCTCTGGTTAGGCACTACCATTCGGTAGTGATAACTATTTTACAGATATATAGTAATAATATAGAGGAACTCTAGTATTATAAGTCTAGAGTCCTAACACACATCTTCTAGTTGAAAACTCAAGTTTATAGAAAAAAATCAGATTGCTTGTTATTGAAGGGCTTAATACACACACATTTATAAAAAAGTTTTTAGAACTCTTATTCTAGTAGGAAAAAGGTTCCTATTTAATAAGGAATTCTAAAACAAGCTAAATTTCATCCCCACCAAATTAAAGCTTTTGGTTAACTAATCTTTCCTCTTTTATTTCTTTTCAAGACTTTTAAGTTCTTTTGCATTAGTATGACTACGTGAAATCAGTAAAGCCATTAATCTTTGGCCTTTTGGAAACCAAAAAGCTGAAAAATGCAAGCCACTTTGCTTTCTTAGTAAGAATTGGAAAATTATCACAAATCATGAAGCTCACTTCTATGGAGAACTGTTATTGGATATGATCCTGAGAGAATTTTCATCCTATATAACTCAGTCATCTTAGATCAGTGTGTAAATCTACAAGTTGAAATTTTGGGATCAGGTACAATTTGGATCTCTTTTATCTATGCCTCTAATTTTGCTTTCCAAAGAAATTCACTATGAAACGATCTAAGGCACTACTATAGCTTAATCAAGGAACCGTGAAAAATGGTGGTCTAGTACTCTGTAACGTACAATATCTTGATCTCTTGTCAACAATTGATTTTGCTTAATCAGCATCTATATATGTCTCAAATACTAGAACTTCATTTATCTTAAACAAATACCTGTTTTTTTGTGTCTCTTTTAGATATTGCAATACTCGGTCAGTTTCTTCTTTTAGGCTATGCATGCATGACTTATCATATTCACTGCATATTCTATATTTGGTTGTGTATAAGATAGATAAATGAGCCTCCCTACAAGGCATTGATAATTTTCCTCGTCCACTGTCACATCCTTCTCTGCCTTTTCAAGTTTAATATTTGGTTCTGTCAGAGTACTTGTTGGTGTGCATAAGAACTCATTAGTAGCATGGATATGATATTGGCAACATAGATTTAAATAATTTCACATTTTTTTTTCATTTTAATAAATAAGTCATTGTATACCTTTCCCTTTGAGACACTATTTTCGATTAAATAGGGGCCTAACCTGTCATATCATGCTCTAGTTGCCATAAATATCTTTTGTCTATATGCTTAGGTGCATCATACTTTCAAAACCTAAAGATTTGACGGAAGAAACCTGTGACAAATTTAGTCCACACGGACAAATCACAAGTGGACAGGTGGGGATCACAAAAATGATATATGTCCAATAAATTAATTATACTGATATTAAAAATGAAAATAATATCCAATCGTATGTATTTCTTTATTAGTAATCAATAAATATTAATTTATTATACTTATTAATAATTAATTATATATTTATTAGTTTTACATGCTTATAAATAGTATCATTAAATTTTCATTTACCATGTACTAATAATACTAATAAATAAGATAATTAATTCTTTTTGTATTTTATTTTACGAATAATTAATGATCAATTTGATTGATTTTTCATTGTTAATGATACTTAGAACTCTATTCAATGCAAGAATAAATTGATTTAGTCTCATCATGCACATTTAGAGACTCACTCATGCATTGTAAATAATTTTTCAGCTTCCAGTTTTCCCTTTAAGCCTTCATTTAGTAATTTTTGAGTTCCTAGCACTTGGAAAATAGTCTCTTGCTTTCTGTAATCAATATCTCACGATTTGGGTAATCATTTAATCTTTAAATGAGATGAAGGGCTAATTTAACCCTATTCCCAAAAAAAAAAAAAAAAAACCCAGGAGAGAGCATGACGTAAATTTAGATTAACAAGATCATAAAGAAATCATATAATCAATTATTAATTCATAAATATAGTAATCAAACCTAAAATTGCTTCTAATACTGGAATGGTCATGAAAAGCGATGATCAAACTAGGACTGGTGAACAAACTTGATGGTAGAAAAAGGAACTGTTTTTTATGCCCTTCATGGCATTTTAATCTGTATATCTATTTACGCTATACCTAGGTTTCTTCAGTCTTGTCTTATTAAGTTTAATAGTCTTTTTGTCTTGTTTGGTGCAGTGCACTGCACCTTGATTTCCAATTCATCATAATCTATTGTTTTTGTGTCTATGCATCAATTTGTACATATTTTCCATTATGAGTTCTCTTCATTGGACCTTGATCATTTAAAAGTGTTTAAGCAAGCCTTTGCTGTTAAAGCATCACTTAGGTAAGTTGAACTGGCCTTGGACTATCTACTGAGGGGAGAGGGAATTAAAGAAAGAGGAACTGAAATAATTCAATGGGAACAGCTATATTATCAAATCCATCGATGTGGAAGATAGATAATAACTGTCACATGTAGCATGATGGTATTTTGGTCCTTTAGAGTATTTGACAGAAAATTCACATATTCTCAGAGTGT
This sequence comes from Erythroxylum gracilipes, assembly GCA_026413385.1. Lineage (NCBI taxonomy): Eukaryota > Viridiplantae > Streptophyta > Magnoliopsida > Malpighiales > Erythroxylaceae > Erythroxylum > Erythroxylum gracilipes. The sequence goes on along the minus strand of JANZLC010000202.1, from coordinate 18,502,044 downwards.
ACAAGTCATGGGAAGCTTTGATGGTTGGAGTCAAGGCGAGGAGTTGTCACCGGAATATGATGGTTCTTTCACCAGGTTTACTACAAGGTTAATGCTTAGACCTGGAAGGTATGTGTCCAGATGCTTGATCTTCTGTCTTCTCCATCATATGATGCTTAACGTCAGATGCTTTTCTTTGCAAGGTATGAAATTAAGTTCCTGGTTGATGGAGAATGGCTACTCTCACCAGAATATCCTACCATTGGCGAGGGGCCGACAAAAAATAACTTGCTAATTGTTGAATAGTTTATATCCTTGCAGTTCTTGTTGCATAATAAAGTACTCGACCTTAGTAGCCTGAGCTTTCTCTCGTTATATCTCTGCCAACACTACCAGCTTATTGTTCTATCTTTTACGTAACTACTGTAAATTGTAGAAGCTTGACAGAAAATGTACTTAGATTTGGTTAAACTGGTCAAGGAATGTAAAGGATACTTTGGAATGATTAGGTGTTCTCTGTTAACAGTAGTTGCTTTTTAATGGGGAAGAAAGATAGAGATCCAAGTTCTATTATGCAATTTAGTTGCATCTTTCTGAAATGGTACAAAGTTGCTTGGACTAATAACAGAGTCAGCCTAAATCAAAAAGCCTTTTTCTGGGCCATTTACACTCCATTGTATTGAATTCATAAAGGCATATTGGACTGTGGAGGAGGGAAAGATGGGAGTTAGTTTGGTGGCTGAAGGATCTAATCTTGTTCAATTTAACCGGGATTTTACAGCCAGAATAATAATGCGTGAGAAAATAGTATAAAGTATCAAAATTATAATTTTGTTCTCCTTCAAATTGAAAAGATAAGTAAATCTCTATAATTAGGTAAAAGTTTCAATTTTGACATTACAAATTAATGTGAATAACAAGGCGTTTGGTTTACTTGTAAGAATAGATAATGTCAAATTAGAAGTATATATTTAATGGGTAAATAATATAGACCTACTTTTTTGTTGTTGAAAATGATATAGACCTACTTAGTCCTTAAAATTCTCAAAAAAAGGCTTTTATTTTTAATTTTCTAGAAAATATATCTTTTAAACATTGGCCAAAAATTAATTGGTATGAATATTATATATAGACTAATCAAATTCCCTTGACTTGGTAATCTAACTTAGTTCTTAATTTGACTTAAATTAATAATATAACATAATTATAATAATTGTGTTAAATTATTAATTTAATGTGGAGAGAGAGATTTTTGTAAAAAAAACAGAAATCTTTGCTAAAATCACGGTGGGATGAGTTTGAAATTAAGGAAAAAAAGTTAATTCCACGACTCATCTTTAGAGTACTAATCCACGTATAGGTTAAGCTCTTTGGCTAGCTTAAAAAGTAGGCCTTTAAACTTGGACAAACACAAAATAACCTTGAAGAGGAAGGCTATACTTGATATCCTTAGAGATCTCTAATTGTTATATTTGATATTCATTTGTCGCGACTGTCGTAATCATTAGGCATATCATAACTTAGGTAAAATGACCTGAGCTTATGTGGTTATTTTCTTAATTCATAATGTGACTGTCTAATTAAATTTAGAGAGCTTGTTTTAGGTTATTTGATGGCTAGGTTTAATTAAGGATCGTCTCTTAATTAAACACAACCTAAGGAAAAATTGGGATTAATAGAACTTGTTGTTAATCTACGATGAATAGTTGCTAGGAGAGGTATAAGAATAACAATTCAATTAAATATGTTTAATTGGGTGTAAGTTGAGATTGAACCAAAAAACTAGATTCCTAACAAATTCATTACTTTCATCATTTCAAGGTTTTCTTTAATTTGTTTTCATTAGCTTAGTTTCATTTTTATTTTCTTATTTCAAATCAAACAAACCCCTGGAACCTAAACACCGGTTATTTTCATTTCAAAAGTTAACCGAAAACTCTCTGTGGAATCGATCTAGACTCAGCACTGTTATAATAATAGGTTTAGTTTATTTTGCGTAGCGTTATGATGTGCTAATGTCACTATGGCAGACAAACCAAGGACAATTTTTGATTATACTAGATTAAACTTGACAGGAGCAAAGTCCAGCACTGTTAGACCAACTGTGAATGCCAATATTTTTTAGATCGAGATGAGTATATTCAGATGGTGGAACAGTCTCTCCAATTTGACGGACTATGAGATGAGGAACTAAACACACACATCTCAAATTTTCTAAAGATTTATAATATCTTCAAAATAAATGGAGATAAAGATGATGTGATTAGATTGTAGTTATTCTTGCTTTCATTAAAGGAAAAGGCCAAGCAATGGTTGAATTCGATTTCACGATCATCACTTACTATATGTTGCGGAAAAATTCTTATTAAAGTATTTCCCACTAGCTAAGACTGCAAAGTTGAGGAATGATATCTCCTCCTACTTCCAAGTGGATTATGAAACATTATATAATACATGGGAGCGATTTAAGGAGATGTTGAGAAAAATACCTACATCATGGTATACCACTTTGGATGCAGATCCAAACCTTTTATAATAGGCTAAATTAGAACACAAAGCAGTCAATAAATGCAGCAGTTGGGGGTACTCTCAATATAAGACTCCAGAAGCATCCGAAGACCTTACTGAGGGTATGGCAATGAACAATTATCGGTGGTTCTCTTTTTAAGCCATAATTAATAAGCTAGTAGGCGTGTATAAAGTGGACGTCGCGATGTAGTGGCGTAATTAGTGAACTACATGGAAGTTATTGTTGGGGATCCTATCCCCAGATGGGAAATCCCGGTGCATGCATCACATGCATGCAGTGCGGAATAACAACAAAAATTGTTCCGGGACCTTCCCTGAACCCAGGATCTTGTGTCTTTACAGAAGAAGCAAACC
>JANZLC010000202.1:18478479-18499082 GCA_026413385.1 Erythroxylum gracilipes | reverse complement strand
AGGAACTCTTTGGGTGGGTTATGATGTTAGCTTTTCCTTTGTAATTCTTTATAACTTTCCCATGCTTCATAAATCGACTCCCCATCACCTTGCTGAAATTTAGTGATATCCTTAATGAACTTTGTAGTCTTGGTAAGGGGGAAGTAGTTATCTAGAAAGGCATGTACTAATTGGTCCCATACGATGATGTTGGATGGGCTGAGGGTATGGTACCAAGCCTTTGCTCTATCCCTTAAAGTAAAAGGGAAGTAAGTCATTCTCACTATATCTTTCGACATCTAATGATATCAGAAGGTATCACATATTTCGAGAAAGTTCATGATATGTGCATTAGGGTCTTCATTTTGCAATCCATAAAATTGCACGTTTTTCTGTAATATATACAGACGGGCTAGTTTGACTTTGAAAGAGGTGGCTTGGATCGGTGGCCTAGCCACACCTTGACTTGTTGCATTGAAGCTCGACCACATAAAGTCCATGAGAGTTCTCGGTTGATGCCCTTGGTTGCCTCCTTGATCGAACTCTGGATTATATTCTTCCACCATTGATTCCTTAACTACTTCTTCTTAGTATTTGGCTCTTCAGTTAGGTCGTTCCAACCGAGTGATATCTAGTGTAAATCTTCAATTATTATATTTGTACTTCTTGTGGCTCTTGTGTTTATGCAAGTACACAAACACAACAGGGGTAAAAGCCTTAAAAATATCTAAAATTTCCTTAGATTAAAATAACTAAACTAATCCTACATCAGCAATGACACCCAAAACTTTATCAAGGTGTCATCGAGCTTTACAATTATAGCCCTCAAATACCGCAAGTGAATGGGTCATAAATTGTAGTAATTGAAGGGTCGATCCCACAAGGAGGTTGAACTAATCTAATTCTAGGGTGTCTAAGGCTCAGAGAAATAATAAGGTGAAATTAAAAATGAAATAAGAATATAAATATAAGAATTTGATTGCAGAGTTCAACTTAAGAAATTAACACAAAACAAGAGTTGAAATTGAACAACACAAAAAGTCACTTGGAAATTAATTAAGAGAATTTACCAAGTTATAAGATAAGGGATTTGATCGGGGTAAGTTTTGATCTTATAAACCCTCAAGATTTCTCAAACGCACGGTTCATAGTGTAGTTGTTGGATCGGAAAAAGAAAGCTTGCTATATTTGGAGAACCGGTAGATTTCAAAACTTTTTGGAAATCATCTTTGCAGCGGAAGCAACATATCCAAGTCATCATACTAATCCATACATGATATGGTCTAAGGATAATAATAAACATAAACAAGATGAAGAGTATTACCGACTCCTTTGCTACAACTTTAATTCCTCGCTGCGCTATCCTCTCCCTCTTCTTGTATCCAAAACCTTTGCTTTTGAATCTTTTCCTTTAGCAATCTATCTTCTCCTTATAGTTGTATTCTCAACCAATTTGATTTACCTCTTGTTCTTCTAGGACAACCAGGTTAACAAAATCCTTTGCTGGGAAAGGAGAAGAAATGTTTGGAGGAGATTTTCTTAGAAGAAAATGAACCAAAACTGAGACTCTTCTCTTGGTAATTTTGGTTCACTCATGCATGAAAGGAGAGAGTGTCAAAAACATGCAAGAACCCTTTCTTACACTATCAAATTCGGTTATGCATGGAATGGAAGAAGAGTGAGGCATCCAATGCATCACTTCTTTTATTAATCAATCATAAAGTAGCCAATAAATGAGACTCTTCTCATTTATCTTTAAGATGGCTATATGAAAAGACTATTAACCTAAACATGACCTACCAATTTCGGTTTTGGAAGATGGAAGAAGGAAGATGGTCCATCCAATGTACATCTTTCTCCTTTAATCTGATGAATGCTAATAGGTTACATGCTAACATTAAAAGATAACCATTAAACCATTTAATGGTAAGTTCATAACTCAATTTAATGATGATAAGCCATAATAAAGACCATCTTTATTTCGCATTTGAATGTTAAATGTGCAGCAGCACATTCAACCCTAATAAAACCAAAAATACTACTTCTTTCTTTAAAAATTTTGTTTTAATATAATTAATCTAATCAATTACATTAAACCAAAGTCTAGTCCATTTCTAAATGAACATTTGGGCTTTTAATTAACCATTAATTAGTACAAGCCCAACATTCAATTATGGGCTACTAAAACCTCCATTTATATTTCTTACTTAGCTTGATAACCTTCCTTGAAGCTAAGTGGGGAATCATATTAGACTTTGATAATTCAAGCTCCAATAAGCCTAGAATTAATTTAATCTCATTAAAATTAATTCTACCTTATTAACTAAATGTCATTTCACTAAAGGCAATTAGTTGGACTCTTGAATTATTAAATATTATAAAAACACATATTTTATGTCCAATTGTAAATCCTATTTAGAACCTTATTATAGCCATACGCATAATAAAGGGTAAAATTATCGTTTTGCCCTTATGTTGGTTTTTCTTTCTAAATCTCCCATTTTACTTTATATGGTGATTAACACACAAGATCTCATGTTGGTGTTAAGACTTGATGGGTAGCTAGTTCATCAAACTACTGGCACCAGTTTAATCACCAAATCTCCTTAAAACATCTAGAAGTGATGATAGCACTATAAACTCTTTATTTGAGTGAATGTTCCCTGATACATGTTTCAATTAATAATTCCAACATGCAGACACTAGATTAATACTCTGTAAAAATCCATTCCGATCATATCAAGAATTATAATGAAACACATATGAGTTCACCACTCATCAAGATTATGGTTCATAATAAGCGAATGCTTAAGTTGTATGTTTTAAGATTAAAGTAATGACCCACTTTATTCTTGAAAACATACTTGATTCCAGATTCATTTAATAGTGCCATTATCGATAGTCAACTACTATCATGATATGAAACTCATCATTCCCTTGAAGTAAACTCCTTTACTTACATGGAGATAAATCGCAACACTACAGTCTAAACCATAATCAAGCGACCAACTTGATTATTCAACTGTGAATCAATTAATTTAGATTCTAATAATATACATGTTTCCCATACATCTCTATGTATATGTATATTACTTACAAAAGAATCTTGGTACCTTTTGACTAGATTTATATAATGCTCACACAAATAAAACCAAACTCTTTCATTTCATTAATAATAAATATTTTCATTACAAACTGTAACTGGAAGAAAATTAGGTTACAAGTAAATACACTTGTTTTCTAGGGCACTATATTTACATAACTCCAACAATCATATGTGTTGCCACTAGTTGGCCAAACTAGTGTACACACCTACCGATTCCTGGTGTTAGCTCGACTTTCATCTGTGGTGAGTCCGGACTACAGTCGACAAGAGCGTCATGACCCTAGGTGATGACCTCATCAGTGACCAGACCTCTAGGTGTGGAATCACCTGCAAGTCCTATAAAAAGGTGTCAATACGGGGACTCGACCGTTATGTACCAGCATCAATGGTACGGGGGTCGCTTAATATGTTATGCCTAGCACACGATTGACCAATTGTTACCTCACCAATCACAAAAATCATATACAAATATTAAATAATAAAATCAAGTAAGGCACTATGCCTTTATTTATCGGTCCAACGGATGAAATAGAATCTTACCATGGCTCTAAGCCAAAAGAGGACACATACACGCAGCATACATGACTTGTTTATGCATATATAAGTTCCAAAACATTATTTCATGCAATAAAAGTCATCTTTTGCATTCCAAGTGCAAAGTTGTTCAAAAATATAGTTTCAGAAAATAAAACATTATCCTTTGCATTTCAAGTGCAGGTTAGTTAAAAACAATATCATTTCTCAAAATACATAATAAAAAACATCAATTGCACTCCAAGTGCAAAGAGTTATTCAAAACAATATTGTTTGTAAATACACAAGTATACTAGCATCTATTTGAGATTCAATCATACTATGCATTACCTAGGTTCAAAATTCACATACAAATCATCATAGATGTCTTAGGATGTCATAATCCCATTTGAGAGATATGGTTTTCCCAACTCACCTCAAAAAAGGTGTACACTCCCTGGACTTCAAAAATCCTTAGTACGACCTCCTTGATTCACAGCTCCCGAGCCTTTATACATAAAAATATACAATGTGTTTACTTCTCAAACAGTATCTCATATTTATACACCATCACATAAGTGTATAAAACACAATATCACTATCTTTAAGCTATAAGAGTCGGCCATTAAGCTTCTCATATGATTACTTCCCTTACTATTCACATTAGCTTTTCTTTTGCATTTTCCAAGGCATTTAATGCCTTTAATCCAACACTTACTCATTTTAAAACATAATTAAGAACATTTTTATCCAAGTACATTAGGCCATTACTCATCAATCTAAGAAAAAAATTCAAGTTTTCTCCAAGTAAACATGAAAGTCGCTTTCCAATACATATCATTACGAATCATTTAATCCTAAGCCCAGTTCACTTAGGCCTTTTATCAAACACCTAATGTGCATGAATTTTAAGTCATATTTTCAATACTTTATCATAGTAATTCATGCTCCTATCCTGTTATATAACAAACACTTCCAAACAACAATACATTTCACCACTCCACTCAATCCAATTCCCTTCATTTAAGCCATATTCAACATAATTATACAACTCATTACAATAGTCCATTTCTTCTCCCATCATTTCAACCAAGCCTTATCCAATATATATCTTCTTTAACTTTCATCATCAATTCACATTATACATATACAATTAACACCATAGAATTCATTTAAACCATCAATTTCAAAAGATATTCAAAAATTAACAAACTTTCACTAAAAGGAGAACATTTTAGTTTTGGCTTAAGGGGACTTTTCTATGACTCATTTCATTCATCTAAACCATGTTTCATGCATATTCAAGCATGGAGAACACCAAACTTAAAATCATAATGTAGAGAGAGATAAGACAAAATTTACCTAAACTTTCCTTTAGTGATATCTTAAAATCCTTTGAGAATTTCTGAAATCTAATGATAGATTTGAGTTCCTTGATCCCAAATTAACTTAGAAAACCCTGATTTGGGTTGGAGAATTGAAATGGTAGAATTTTAGTGATAGCCGAATGGGTTCTTCTCCTCCTCTCTTCTCCTTTCTTTCAATTTAAACAAAATATTTCTAGTCTTTAAGGGTGGCGTGCATGGACATACAAGGAAGAAAGGTCTAGAATATTGACTCTTCTTTGAACAAATATGGTGAAATTACCTTTTTGCCCTTAGCTTATGAGAAATTACCATTCTACCCTCCAAATTTTTCCTAAATTTGCAATTAAGCCCAAAATTTGCGAATGACCAAAACTTTTATTTTTATTTTGGCCCCCAAACTTTTGAAAATAATAATTACACCCCTTAACTTTATAAAACTACATATTGATCGTCTAAGAATTGAAAATTTTCAATTAAGTCCTTTAACTTTTAACAATTGGCAAATAAGCCCTTATGTATATCAAATTTTCCAATTCAGCTTTCTAAGTGTCCAATAAGTCTGTAAATCGTGTCTAATCACCACTAAGGCATTAGAACACATTTAACTCAGCCACCACGGTCATATTATAAGATTATATGTCAGAAATCTCCAAGATTTCGCATATCGATGAACTTTAAGTTTATGTAAGGGCATCTAACATTATAAATCACTAACATATATACGAAAAAGGGTTTAAATACATGTTTGAACTCATATGCAACCATGTATATATCAATATACAGTAGTATCTCCAAGTACAGACCAATATAAAAGGGCTCAGAGAGTCCGACATTATAAGTCCTCCCCCCTCAAAAGAGTTTCGTCCTGGAAACTCCTAAGTAGAGGATACAAATAAATAGGGATACTAACATCTCATAGTATCCTTAGGCTCTCATGTCATCTCCTCGACCCTGTCACTCTTCCAAAGAACTTTGACCGTGGGAGCCTCCTTGCTACGTTACCTCCTTATCTGCCAATCCAAAATCTGGAATGGTTTCACCTTAAGACTTAGGTCCTCTCTCAGCTCTACTAGAGGTGTCTCCAAAACATGAGATGGATCTGGTATATACTTTTTAAGCATTAAGACATAGAATAAATTATGGATCCTATCCAAGTCCAGTGGCCATTTTAACTGATATGTCACAGTCTCGACACGTTCCAGGATACAGAAAGGTCCGATATATCGAAGGTTCAACTTCCCTCAGCTTTGAAATCGGATAATACCTTTCTATGGTGATATCCGAAGGAAAACCATATCACTAACTACAAACTCTAATGGTCATCACCTCTTATCCATGTAGCTCTTTTGACGATCCTGGGCAACTTTCATCTTCTCTCAAATGACTTTTACTTTTAGAGTGGTAACTTCTATCAATTCGGCTCCTTCGACTTTAGCTATACCATCCTTATCCCAACACAGAGGTGTCCTAGACTTTTTCCTATAAAGTGCTTTATATGGTGGCATACTGATACTTGTTAGATAAGTATTTTTATAAGCAAACTCTATCAAAGGCAAGTGTCGATCCTCCCTTGGAATTCCATCACACATGCTCTCAGCATCTCCTCCAATGTCTGAATGGTCCTCTCCAACTGACCATTGGTCTTGGGGTGAAAGGCAGTACTAAACTTCAGTTTAGTCCCCAAAGATTCCTAGAATTTCGGCCAAAATTGTAAGGTGAATCTTGGATCCCTATATGATATTATAGAAACTGGAACCCTGTGCAACTTCACAATCTCATCGATATACAGCTTTTCCAACCTCTCCAATAAATAGGTTGTGTGGATAGGCAGAAATTGAGCATACTTCGTCAATCTATCCACTATAACCCAAATAGCATTGTGACCCTTCGATGTACAAGGTAGTCTAACTACAAAATCCATTGTCACATGCTCCCATGCCACTTCCATTCCAGAATAAGGAAAGACTGTAACATACCTGCTGGTTTCTAATGTTCTGCCTTAATCTATTGACAGGGAAGGCTTCTGGCCACAAATTTTGTTATCGCTCTCTTTATCCTTGGCCACCAATAACTCTTTCTAAGAGTTTGATACATCTTAGTGCTACCAGTAAGTATAGCATAAGCCAAACTGTGAGCTTCTTCCAAGATAGCTCGCCTGGGACCCTGGTCATTCGGCATACAAACTCTGTCTTTGAAGACTAACAACCCCTCTTCTCTTATTTGGAACCCCTCATTCTCTTTAGATTGTAATTTCTCCCGAATGACTCTTAACTCGGGATCGTCGACCTGCGATCTCTTGATCTCATCAAATAATGTCGGTTAAACTTCAAACCGTGCCAGCAATGTTCCATCATCCTTTGCACCGAGAATCTAATCCCAAGGCTCTACACACTCATCAAATGCGTCATATAAGGATTTTGCCTAATAGTTATTACCGAACAGGACTTACGACTCAGTGCATCGACTATAACATTTGCTTTTCCCGCGTGATAGTCCATTATTAAGTCATAATCCTTAATCAATTCCAACCATCTCCTTTGTCTGAGGTTTAGCTCCTTCTATGTCATTAGGAACTTCAAACTCTTATGGTCGGTGTATATACGACAAGTCTCCCTATAAAAATAATGTCTCCAAATCTTGAGTCCAAACACTACCGCTGAGAGCTCCAAATCATGTGTAGAATGATTTATCTCGTGTTTCTTCAGCTGTCTAGAACAATCACTCGCCTAACTTGCATAAGTATACAACCAAGTCCCTGGCGACTAGCATTATTGTACACCTTATACCCAACCCCCTGGGTACATAAAGCGAGCATTGGCACAGAAGTCAATCACCTCTTCAGCTCCTGGAAACTCTCCTCGCATTTGTCATCCCATTGAAATTTTGTCCCCTTCTAGGTAAGCCTTGACAAAGGGGCTATAAGTACTAAGAAACCCTCATCAAATCTGTAATAATAAACAGCTAACCGCAAAAAGCTACAGACTTCTGTCACATTCTTGGGCTGTTCCCACTCAAGTATAGCTTCCACTTTTTTTGAGTCAACAAAAATACCTTCCCCTGATACCACACACCCAAGGAATCCTATCTCCCTCAGCCAAAATTTACACTTTGAGAACTTCACATACAATTGTCTTTTGCGAAGTATTTACAGCACAATCCAGAGATGTCTAGCATGCTCCTCTCCATCCTTAGAATAAATTAGAAGGTCATCAATGAAGACTATGATAAATGATCTAAATAAGGATGGAACACCATGTTCATGAAATCCATAAATGCTGCAGGTGCATTTGTCAATCCGAATGGCATCACCAAAATTTCATAGTGTCTATACCTCGTCTGGAAAGTAGTCTTATGCATATCATTTTCATCAATCTTCAACTGATGGTACCCAGACCTTAGATCTATCTTTAAGAATATTGTAGCTCCTCTTAACTGATCAAACAAGTCATCGACCTTACGGAGTGGATATTTATTCTTGATGATAACCATGTTTAACTGCCGATAATCAACACATAAGCAGAGGGTCCCGTCCTTCTTTTTGAAAAACAATACTGGTGCTCCCCACGGTAAATGACTTAGTCTAATGAAGCCTTTGTCTAATAACTCTTGTAATTGAATCTTCAACTCTTTCAATTCTGCTGGTGCCATGCGCTACGATGGTATAGATATTAGTTTCATCCCCAGGACTAAGTCAATAGTAAAATCAAACTCTTGATCAGCTGCAAATCCAGATAACTCCTCCGGAAAGGCATCAGGGAACTCGCACATAATAGGGACATCTCCCAGTTTGACCTTTTGTGTCAAAGTGTCAATCATATGTGCAAGGTATGCCTGGCATCCCTAACGAATTAACCTCTTAACCTTGATCAATGATATCAAACAACTCTGGAATATCCGTCCATCACCAGTAAATTTAATCAGGACTCCACCCTGAGGGTCGAACTCCACCTCTTTCTTAAATCAATAATATCACTATAACCAGTTAATCCCCAATATCACCTCAAAATCCTAAAGATCGAGGGGAATAAGATCTGCCTCTAACACAGCATCACTGATCTTTATCTCACAGGCCGTATATACTTCATCACAAGCCACTTGCTCTCTAAGAGGAGTGACTATAATGAGAGGGGATCCAATGGCTCCAGGGGATGACTAATATCCTTGATGAAGGTCACAGTGACAAAAGACCTTCACGCGCCATGTCAATCAAAACTTTAGTGTCTCTATCGAGAACACACATAACATTTTATAACACTATGGCTTAGCACTCATACTATTTAAGAGTTTACTGGTACTATACAGAACATGCATCACAATATAGGAATAAAACAACAAAGAAATGTTCATCCAGAAAATACTTGTAATCATGTCCAGATTAGCTTGAACGTCCTCCTCCGTCATTGCATAAACTCGTGCTTGAGATCGCGAAGCAGGATGTTGCTAACTTGTTGGAGGTGCACTACTGTCCACACTAGTCCTCTGTATGGATACAGAAGACTGGGCACCTGTGCTGGCAATCTCCCCTCTATGTCTCACTGGCTGCATCGAGCTATCTCCTTCTTGAGTTGAAGTCTAAGCTAGCTGTGGACAAACTCTCCTTACATGCCCTATCTCTCTATACTGAAAACAGTTTCTCGGCTCCTTACACTTGCCTAAATGTACCTTTCTGCAGTTTCTACACTGTTTTGATCGATATGGTCGAGCTCGAGAAGTAGAGCTAGTAGTAGAGGCAGTGCTCTAATCTCCTGGTCGTGGTGACCGTAAATTGACAGCTGTCGATACAGTGCCTGCAGTACTACCAAGAGCTAAACTATCACGATTCCTCTTGGGCTGCTAGCTGGAGGAACCTCCTCCTTTCCTTTTCCAGTTCTTTTCCTCCTACTATCTTCTGCACTTTTTCACTAACCTTTCAACTCTCTTGGCCGATTGTACCATCTCCTTAAACATGGTAGTGGGGGTAACCGTCATCCTCTCCTAGATCAGCAAATGCAATTCGGTCTTAAACCGAACACATATATTCTCTTCATTTGCCACGTATTCAAGGATATAGGTGGTAAGCTCTCTCAACTCTGTCTCAAGCTCACGCACCGATATATTCCCCTTTGTCAGTGTAAAAAAGGCAGCCTTCTTTTGATCTTTATCAAATATGGTATAATATTGTTCGTTGAATTCGTTGATAAAATTCGTCCAGGTAAGTTGATTATAATCATATCCTCGGACATTTTCGCACCAGACTCTAACATCACCCTCCAACAGTCAGACAACTACCTTCAGCTTCATCTTATCAGACAGCCCTATATCGTGAAATGTCTCTGCGGTTCGTCTCATCCAAGTTTTGGCCTCGATAACATCACCACACTCATTAAAAGTACCACACCCAAGATTCCTTGCTTCCTTAACATACCCCAAGATTTCAAGCATCAGATATTACCCTGGTGTAGGACTAGGTAAGACTACTGGTGATTGTGGTGGCAGTACTTGTGGTGGCGTATGTGACACTCCAGCCTCTGGCTGTTGCGTAGTGTACTATGCTCACCATGTCATCACCTACTGCAGAGCCTCCCTCGACACCAGTGGTAAATTTGGTTGTGTTACTGGCGGTGGTGTTATAGTGTGAGGTTGCTTATAAGCCGAAGAGCTAGAAACCGTTGGTTCTGCGACTGCTTCAATGCTATGTTCTTTTGGCTCGGGTCACAAAGGTCCTTCCTTGCAATGACTTCCCCTTCCTCATCCAACCATGTTATCACTATAAAATCAAAGAAAAACACATTGTTTAATAAAACAGATCGAACTAAGCCTAGCTTATCTGATATCCCAAACATCCTAAGGAATGTCAACAAGTACTTTCATTGAGGTCAAAATCATCTGACTATTAAGGACGTAAACTTAACGATCCGAGACTCAACTTCTCAACCAAAGGCTTTCGACACCCAGACTCGACTCTTAAGGCTCATGAACTTTTTGAAAACGGTAATAACACTTTTAGAAATGTAAAAACTAAGCTCTGATACCAATTTAATTGTCATGACCTGATACCACATTAGGCACATGACAACCGCTGCATACTCGGGCTAAGGACACTTATAGTACCCTTAATCCGATTATGCAAGGCTAACTGAATATCTTTTAAAAATTTTGGGTAGGATAACGACTGTATTTTAAAAATTCCAAAACTTAATCAAAATACCTACAAATCATTTTTAAACACACTTCTATATTCACATTAAAATTCTACCACAACTTCTGGACTTTTAAGTCCACTCAAAAGCAATCTTAACGATAGTACCAAAGGTTTATACATAAGGTCTTTTACAAACAATAAGACAGTCAAGAGTTAATTTATAAAATCATAAAGCATATCAACATAACCAACCTAATAAAAAAAGTTCATGAGCCACTATACAATAAAAGTACAAACAGAGACTACCCATCTGTGGTGATTCCTCGAAAATGTTAAGAGATCGCATGATCACTCACAACTTCAAGCTCATCAAATTAACCTCTATGATTGGAAAGCGAAGCAGGTGAGTACACTATGTACTTAGTGAGCAGGAAAAATATATATTTTAAATAGAACTTGATACAAACCAACACGATCTAGATAACCTAAAGATGAGTTTTTCATGGATCTAGTATCCACATAACCACCTATGAAGTGAACATACTTGACATAGAAATATATAGGCCTAGCGTATGACCCAACATATACTGGTTAGGAGCCACATAGGCTTAGCCTATTAATCCCTCATCCGATGAACATAGGTTCTAGTTCTAGTACACAAAAGCGAAAAAGCGTCAAATGTATAAAACAAATCTTGTAAGAAAACAATCATGTGTATCACCACTAGTAGGCCAAACTAATGTGCACACCCACCGAATCCCATAGTTGGCTCGACTTTCATCCGTGGTGAGTCCGAACTACAGTCAACAAGAGCATCATAATCTTAAGTGATGACCTCATCGTTGACGAAACCTCTAGGTGTTGAATCACCCGTAAGTCCCATAGAAAGGTGTCGATACGGGGACTCGACTTTTATATACCAGCGTCAAGGGTAAGGGGGTCACTTAATATGTTGTGCCTAGCACACAACTGGCCAAATGTTACCTCACCAATCAAAAAAATCATATACAATATTAAACACTAAAATTAAGTAAGGCACCATGCATTTATTTATCGATCAAACCGATAAAATGGAACCTTACATGGCTCTAAGACAAAAGAGAACACATACACGCAACATACATGACTCGATTATGCATATGTAAATTCCAAAACATTATTTCATGCAATAAAAGTCATGTTTTGCACTCCAACTGCAAAATTGTTCAAAAATGTAGTTTCAGAAAATAAATCATTGTCCTTTGCACTTCAAGTACAGGTTTGTTGAAAACAATATCATTTTTCAAAATATGTAATAAAAACATATTATTACAAGTGTAAACTAGCATACTAGCATCTATTTGAGATTTAAAACAATTTCATTTATTAAATACACAAGTATACTAGCATCTATTTGAGATTCAACTCTACTATGCATTACCTAGGTTCAAAATTCACAAACAAATTGTCATGTATGTCTTTGGATGTGCTAATCCTATTTGAGAGATATAGTTTCCCCAACTCACCTTAAAAGAGGGTGTACACTCCCTTGACTTCAACAATTCTCAGTACGAGCTCATTGATTCACAAATCCTGAGCCTTTACATATAAAAATATACAATGTATTTACTACTCAAACATGTATCTCATATTTATACAACATCACATAAGTATATAAAACACAATATCACTATCTTTAGGCTATAGGATTCTTCCATTAAGTGTTAGACCCCATTTTCGGAGCCCAACAATCCGGAGTCATAAAACCTGAGGGTATTTCCTTGTAGGGTTATCTCAATGAGCCCTCATTAGCCGTCATCCCACAAGGCTGGCATGCCCACACCAACCAATCACCAACATCACAATTTGACTTCTTCAATATAATTGTAATTTTATGTCTCTAGTTTATTTTGAAATAAGAACCATCTCATTTGGAGCTCTATAGCTCAAGATATGTTTAAAAATCCAAAGTATGTTCATAACTTAGTTATACTCTTCCAACATCATTTTCTTTCCATCAATCTTTTTCATATAAACACCAAAAGCTACCAATTTTTATGGGGAGATAGAAAATGTGTTAGGAATCTATTTCATTAAGAATCACTTCATTTGGACGTTGGATGATAAAGTTATGGTCAAAAGAATCAAACATATTTATGTCCTTAATCATATTGTAACTGTATTGGGACAATTGCTATAACTTTCACTAGAGAAGTCGGATTGAGGTCTTTTTAGGACTTTTTTAAAGAGGACTTCGAGATCTACAAATATTCATTCATAACATTTAATTATTACTGATATTCACATAACATGGCATCTCATATGATCACACAGTTCACATAGCCAAGTACAGCAACAATTCATATCAATTTATCACTTATTTCAGCTTTACAAATCATTTAATGAATTTCAATCTTATATGAATGCTATATGCATGAGAATCACATTCGCTTTTATTGTTGTGACTGAGTGCCTATTGCATAGATATACAAATACTAGCCCATAGGGCTCAGTAAGACCAAAATCACAAAGCATAGCTCTACGTGCACACATATATATCACGGAGCAAAGCTCTACTCGGAAGCACTTCAAACTGGCTACTCAAGTCTCAACGCCTTTATCTGAGCATGCATTTTATGAAATGCATCAAATACTGAATATCTCATGTATCATAATCTTATACAAGTGCTCAGACAGAATTTTCATAGTCATCAGACTTAAGTCTAGCATTCAACTTTCGTTGAAAATCAAATGCCATTCAGAAATTCTTATCAAATCAAAACACTCCCAATGCATGCGCAACTATTAAACTCCTCGGACTTCAAGTCCGGAATTCAAAAACAATTCACAAACAGTTCAGTAATATTGGAAGTTAACAAATCAAATCAAATCAATCCTAAGAAATCTTCTAGGTTGACTCACAGTATGCTCCAATAAGCTATTGCCTGGATGGTCCAGCAATGTCCGACTGGCGTTCAATGTGCTCCTTTATAACATACAAAACACATTTACAAATATCACACTTTTGCATAAATGTATAAGTATTCCTTTATGCACATCTATTTATATAAAATATGCACAATGCAATGACAATTCTGGGTATCTTATTGTAGTTCTCATCATCAATTGATCAGATATCAAAGCTCTCATTAATATCATTTGTATTTATAATTTGGACTAAAATAAAACAATTTGAAATCAATTTCATAACCTAATTGACCACTTCAAATTTTCTACCCACATGATTTCAGGTCAACTTTGAATAATTAATATGATAGGGTAAATGACAAAATTAGGCAACACTTCCTTCTGGAAATTTGTTCTCCAATGTCTTAATTTCTAATGACTCCAGTATCATACAATTTGATTTAGTATTTTATAAGTTATGCTCACAATATCACGGACTGTGTATATTTGAACTTTTGGCTAGTACTTGATCATACCCTCTAGTTGCACAAATCATATCTTTTAGCTCAGATATCCAAAAATTACAAACTATATACCAATTTAAAGATAAGAGAATAAGATACAACTTTGGTGAAGAACCTCAGTCTAATTCAGCCTAAATCAATATAGTTTATTCAATAACTACAGGATATGATTTCTGTCTCGGGTAGAACTATAGCCTCAGTTAAGACTCAATTTCAAGCCAGATTTTGAAATACTTGGAGACAGAATTAAAATTTGATTTCTTTAGATAAATCGTATACCTATGTCTCTAGTTTACTTCAAATTAAAAATCATCCCATTTGGATAACTACAGAGAAAGATATGATCAAAATACGAAAGTATGTTTGAGTTGTACAGGACAAGACTTCGCCACAGCGAACTTTTCCAGAAACGAAATTTCTCAGGAAATTTTCAAATGGCGAACTAAAAAGAGTTGGCCGCGGCGAACTTTCATAGAAGACTTATCTTCCCAGTTTTCACTTTCTCACTCTACTATAATTTCTCATTTTTCTGCATTCTTCACGCTTATTCTCACATCAATTAACTGAAATAACACTCAAAACAATTTTTCTAACTCATTTTTAGCTCATCAACTCCCGAAAATTCAAAAACCAAGATTCACACTTAAACGTCAAACTTCACTTCTACGGATAAAACAATAGACATAATGTATGCATGTATCATTTCTACTTTCTCAAAACCCAGACAGAGTATATACATCTTCCAAACTAAAGTCCATTCAACTCCATTTTAAACAATTCCTAACTCTCAAATCAATCATCTAATCTATTTAACACCGAAACCAAACTTCAGAATTCCATGCATGCATGTTTATATTTACACCAGAAACCATCCAACTTTCCCAATTCACGTATGAACTCATTTTTGACATCCAAAACAAATTTAAACACAACTTACTTGATTCTGCAATTTGTTCCAGTAATGAGGCTGAAATACATGTACAGAATAGAGGATAAACACGCTAGTGTTTTCGGTGGATGAGCAAGGAAAATAGTTTTGAACCACAGTATTCCTTCGGTGAAGGAAACAACAAAAGAAGGGAAAGAAGGTTGCACGAACAAGCAGGTGAGTGCTGAAGAATTTTCCATCCAAAAAATACTTGCTACGTATATTATTTGCATGCAATACAATTGTCACCCATTAGCAATCCACGTGTCACCATACATACAAGCCATTTGTCACAATTAATTAACCATTTGTTTTTTGCTTATTATTGCCATATGTCACTCTTTCATTGGTCCAAAAATCATGATTTTTCACAAAATCCAGCAAAATTCCAAAATGTCCTAAATATACCAAAATTGCCAAATCACAATTCATACCCTCCAATTTAATCCACAATTTCAACTTATAAATCAAATTTATCTGGAAATGCCAATGAATGCATGTACAGTCATATGAATGTGCAAAAATGTGCATGTCTCAATTAATTTATGCATGACATGCATTTTCTTTATTTATCAGAAATTTCTCATAATTCACAATTTTAGCCCTAACATAGGCAACGGGATGTTACACTAACTATCTTGGAGTTTGTCCAAATGCCTTGCAAAGATCACCGATCTTCTCAAGCTGCACCTGAGGAGGGAAAATAATGGGTTGAGCTATACAACTCAGTGGCTAATGTATGTATAGCTATCGGCAATTTACCATAAATTCAAGCATATGTATATATATATAGATATATCTAGCAATTCAATCATTCACCAATTGAGCTCAAAAACTCATAATTAAGCAAGTTATGCATAACACGTAACACAGACTATAGCCATTAAGCAAATCACTCAAATGCATCATATTTGACAAGTCAAAGATACAATGCATAAAAAAATGGCTGGAGGGTTCCATAGAAACATAATGGAGAAACCGAAGTTTGCACTATGAACAAAATGAGTCAATTTTCAGAGCTCATATGACACAAGCGGGCAGTTGGGAGAAGGCTCTTGTCAACGTGCACATGATAAACAGAATGGTTCCACTCTCGCCCTACAAAAGCACAAACAAAATCATATAATCATGCTCAAAATCATTTTATCATATGCTCATACTTTCATGCTTTTCCTTCTTTTCATTTAATTCAAAATGTTATAACCTCTTTCAAGATATAACTTAATTACAAAGCATCATGCATTTATCAAGTCATAAAAATTCAATATACACACACATAGGCAAGAATTTTCCTAATCACACAATAACTATAAATAAATTACCCACCTAATTCTGCTGAAAGTCCAAGCTCAAGATTGCCTTTCCTCTTACTCTTGAGTAAGGTTTTCTTGATTCCCTTCAAATAAACCAATTTCTATTTAATCCAAATTCAAATGAAAATTCATAAAGCTTCCATAATCACAAAAATGCAATCAACAAATCAAGCTCAAACCTAACCTACCCATAGTCCATCTAAGTTAGAAAACCCAAAACCTAGTTTAAAAACCCTAGGAATCAATGGGTTTTCTTAAATCATCTTCCAACACAAAATCCCTTTCTCTCTCTAACTCCTTCATTCTCAACACAACCCATTTGTCTACTAAAGCAAGAAGAAAAGATGATTCACTTACCTTAACAAGATTGATTTCTCTTCTTTTTCTTCTTCTTTCTTCTTCCTTCCAAGCTTCCCGCGATTTTCCTTCTTCTCTTCTCCTTTTCACTTTTTTTTCTTCTTTCTCTCTTTGGTTCTCACGACACTCTCTCTTCTTCTTCTAATTCAAGACCACTTTTATTCCCTTTCTTCTAATTATACCCCTATCTTAGTTTATCTTTCCAATTTTGCCCTTCATCTTAATATAATGCCCATTTAACAATATAGTCCATTAATACCAAACTATACTCCAATTTAATTCTAATCCAATTTCAACTCATACTTGCTAAATTAATGACTAAATTCAAAAAATAATATAAAATAAACAAACAAATCATAAATAAATAATTAAAAAAATAATAGATAATTTAGGAAAATTTTAGGGTCCAACATTAAGCTCCTCATATAGTTACTTCCCTTACTATTCATATTAGCTTTTCTTTTTGCATTTTCCAAGGCATTTAATGTCTTTAATCAAATACTTACTCATTTCAAAACATAATTAAGTACATTTTTATCCAACCACATTAGGCTATTACTCATCAATCTAAGCAAAAATTCAAGTTTACTCTAAGTAAACATGAAAGCCGCTTTCTAATGCATATCATTACAAATCCTTAAATCCTAAGCCAAGTTCACTTAGGCCTTTTATCAAACACCTAATGTGCATGACTTATAAGTCATATTTTCAATACTTTATTATAGTAATTCATACTCCTATCTTGTTATATAACAAACACTTCCAAACAATAACACATTTCACCACTCCATTTAATCCAATTCCCTTCATCTAAGCCATATTCATCATAATTATACAACTTATTACATTAGTCCATTTCTTCTCCCTTCATTTCGACCAAGCCTTATCCAATATACATCTTCTTCATTTTTCATCATCAATTCACTTTATACATATACAATTAACACCATAAAATTCATTTAAACCATCAATTTCAAAAGATATTCAAAAATTCACAAACTTTCACCAAGAAGAGAACATTTCGGTTTTGGCTTAAAGGGACTTCTCTATGACTCATTTTATTAATCTAAACTATGTTTCATGCATATTCAAGCATGAAAGATTTCTAATGCATATCATTACGAATCCTTAAATCCTACACCAAGTTCATGTAGGCATTTTCCTAAACACCTAAGTTGCATGAATTTCAAGTCATATTTTCAAGACTTTATCACAGTAATTCATGCTCCTATCTTGTTATATAACAAGCACTTTTAAACAACAACACATTTCACAACTCCATTCAATCCAATTATCTTCATTTAAGCCATATTCATCATAATTATACAACTCATTACATTAGTCCATTTCTTCCCTATCATTTTGGCCAAGCCTTATCCAATATACATCTTCTTCATTTTTTATCATCAATTCACATTATATATATACAATTAACACTATAGAATTCATTTAGACCATTAATTTCAAAAGATATTCAAAATTTCACAAACTTTTATCAAAGAGAGGGCATCTCAATTTTGGCTTAAGGAGACTTCTCCATGACTCATTTCATTCATCTAAACCATGTTTCATGCATATTAAACCATGGAGAACAACATATCTTAAAACCAAACTTAAAATCAAAATGTAGAGAGAGATTAGACAAAATTTACCTAAACTTTCCTTTGGTGATATCTTAAAATCCTTTGAGAATTTCGCAAATCTAATGATAGATTTGAGTTCCTTGATCCCAAATTAACTTATAACGCTTTGATTTGGGTTGGAGAATCAAAAAGAATGGTAGAATTTTAGTGATGGGCGAATGGGTTGTTCTCTTCCTCTCTTCTCAAATGGAAGAATTTTAGTGATAGTCGAATGGGTTCTTGTCCTCCTCTCTTCTCCTTTCTTTTCCCTTCTTTCAATTAAAACAAATGTTTCTAGTCTTTAATGGTGGGGTTCATGGCTATACAAGGAAGAAGGGTCTAGAATATTGACTCTTCTTTGAATATGGTGAAATTACCTTTTTGCCCTTAGCTTATGTGAAATTACTATTATACCCCCAAACTTTTCCTAAATTTGCAATCAAGCTCAAACTTTGGGAATGACCAAAACTTTTATTTTTATTTTGGTCCCCAGACTTTGAAAATAATAATCAAGCCCCTTAAATTTATAAAATTTCAATTGAAGTTCTTTAACTTTTATAATTAGAAAATAAGCCCTCATGTACATCAACTTTTTCAATTAAGCTTTCTAAGTGCTCAATAAGTCTATAAATCATGTCTAATCACCTATAAGGCATTAGAACACATTTAAGTCAGCCACCATCGTCATTTTAGAAGCTTATATGTCATAAATCTCCAAGATTTCAAATACCGATGAATTCTAAGTTTATGTAAGGGCATATAATGTTATAAATCACTGAATTATATATGCAGAAGGATTTAAATACATCTTTGAACTCATATACAACCATGTATATATCAATATACAATAGTATCTCCAAGTACAGACCAAAAGGGATCAGAGAGTCCAGCGTTACAATGGATATGGTGATAAGCATGTTATTTTATAAAAAGCTACCTAAAAGTTTCTGGGCAGAGGTTGTGGCTTGTGCGACCTATATTTTGAATAGGTGTCATGTTAAAATTGTTCGGGATAAAACTCTACAAGAAGCATGGATTGGATAAAGTCTAATCTTAGTCATATGAGGTTGTTTGGTTGCAACTCATATTCACATGTGTTTGATCAGTTAAGAAAGAAGCTAGCTGACAAGGCAAAAAAATGTATATTTGTCGGTTACAACATAGAAACAAGAGGTCATAAGCTGTATAATCCAAATACTCAAAAAGTGATTATCATTAGAGATGTTACCTTTGAAGAAGATGGAGTATTGGATTGGTTAGAGAAAGAAACAAAATCATTTCCAATACCGGTGTTCATAAACAATAAATTGGAAATGACTAATCAAACTAAAGAGACATCTTCATCTATAATTCCTAAAGAGCCAACTCATGTTGACTCTGAAGTGACATCTTCTCCTACTTTACCTTCACTTAGGCACTCACAAAGAGAATGCAATCCACCCACTTATTTGAAAGATTATCAAGTAGGTGATAATGACAATGATGATGATAATGAAGATGTTACCTACTATACTTTCTTTACACATTGTGATTCAGTAACATATGAGGAAGTAGTTAGCAAACATTTTTGGATTAATGCAATAGATGAAGAGATTAAAGGAATTGAGAAGAAGAATACATGAGACCTAACTACTCTCCCAGAAGTAAAGAAAGCAATAGGAGTCAAGTGGGTATATAAGACAAAATATAAACCCATTGGAGAAGTGGAACCTTTTAAAGCAAGGTTAGTAGCAAAAGTGTTAGGCCCCGATTCGCATTAAGCATGTTTAAATTATTCTGAGGTTTTAGTTTGATAATTTTTCATTTGATCGGAGTAAATTAAGGATTATATTGTGTAGGTTATGCTTATTACATGAAGGGATTTAGTAAAATTCGATTTATTGAGAA
>JANZLC010000202.1:18451162-18462900 GCA_026413385.1 Erythroxylum gracilipes | reverse complement strand
TTACTTGTTTTATTTATGTTATAGTAATATGAATTATTAGACTATAATCTGATTTCATACGTAGCGATTGAGAAATCTTAGGTTGAATAAATTCACGGTAATTAGAAGGAGTTGATTTACATAAGCATTTTCAACGTATGGCAGAAAGGTATTATCTTCCTAAGTTCTCTAGATTTGACATTGAAGTCAGGTCCAAAATACTTTATAACATTGTAATGTCGAAGATCAGCGTCAAGTCACTAAATCTGAGATTTGTATGAATAGTACAGTTGTTGCATTTGTTTAGAGACGGCGTCAACTTTATATTGAGTAGCGTGAGTATGTTGACTGATTCTATCTAACTTGGAATCAATTCTTGTAAGGACTTTGTTTTGTGTTATTACATCTGATGTCTGCCAGTTAAGAATTGTTTTGTTGTAGTAAATCTAAGAGCACATTGTTTTAATATGGAACTTTGGATTATTTCTTTGACTTTTAGTCTAGATGTAGACAAAATAGTATGTACCAACCTAGGGACCTCCAAAGGCATACAGGGAAAGTACGACAACCAACTAACTAAAACAATACCTTTGAGCAGACCATCGACTAACCAAAGTTAGATTGTAGACTACTGAGGTGTCTGGTAGACTACTGTGGAACAACATGGGAATCTTGTGACTATCAGTAAGTTCCAGGTCTGATGGCCGAGACACAAAACCCTTCTTTCCCTAAGCACAACACTCAGCTTTTCTCTTAGGAACCTTACACTTTCACAACTCTTTTTCCCTTTTAAAATAATAGTTGTAACAGTAATTATACTCTTTCCTTGTTAAACTCTAATCTCATAGTGGAATTATTTTATACAGTCATTGACTGCTTTAAATTTTCTGATACACAAGATCCTCAGAAAAAGGCGAGTGTAAAGCATACTTGTCTCTATATAATGATAGATAGTAACATTACTTAATACTTAAGCTTTTAGGAGAGAAAGAACTTAGCGAGAATAGAATATACACAAACTAATACATCAAATGTTGAACTTCTGTCTAAATGCAAGTGTGTTTTTATCTTTTTTTTTTAATTACAAGGAAAACAAACAACAAACTCAAACTCTGGGAAATAGCATGCCTTCCGCATTAGTAGCTCCTAAATGCTAGCTGGCGGATCCGAAAGAATGTAGAGACCCGGGCGAAGAAGAACTAAAAAATGGGCTAAGCTGTCAGCACACTGGTTTCCTTCACGGCAGATATGCTGGAGACGAATCTCCCAAGCTCGGTGGAGAAGCTCCTGAATACCTGTCACCAGAAAGGAAACCTCAGTAAGCACCAAAGTGGAAGCAGAAAGAATATTAATGACTTCAAGGGAGTCGACTTCGGCAATGACCCGGTGATACCCCTTCTCCCAGGCCAACGTAAAGCCGAAGTACACGCCCCAAAGTTCCTTCGCTAAAGGCGAACCCCTCCCAAGGCATTGCTGAAACCCCCCACACCAGGTCCCATGACAATCCCGAATTAACCCCCCAGTGTAGCTCTTGTGAGATTCGTACGGAACGGCGTCGTCTGAATTTACCTTCACCCATCCCTCCGAGGGTTTAATCCAGCCCACAAGGGTACCCAAGGGGATGCCTTGGGCTGGAAACACACAGGATTCCAGTGCACGAGAACCAAAGTCCGGCCAAACAAACCCAGGCTCAAACAGGCTACTATTCCGTCACTTCCACAGGAACTAGCAAGCGACACCAAAGATGATGGCCCACACGTCCTGATGCACCTGAGTGTACTTAGTGAGATTAGTCTGAAGCTGCGTCGCCTCGTCCTGTTGGAAAAAGTGCTTGCCTAGCTCCGCCCTAAGGAACTGGCGCTAGAGGGCAGCCACTCTCGGACAGTCCCTAAGCATATGGACAGTAGTCTCTGCCTGGCCACAAGTAGGACAGCTACCGTCGGTGGCTATATGTCGCTCCACGCGCTGCTGGTTCGTCAGGAGTTTGCGTTTCGCAGATAACCAGAGGAACGATCGAATCCGTTAGGGGCCAGGTCATTTCCAAATTAGCTCCCAAAGTTTGTAAGGGGAGCCCCGGGAGCTCCCTTCAATCAGATCATAAGCAGACGCCATGGTGAACTCGCCATTGTGGGAAGGAGCCCAAACCACCCTGTCTTCCCCCAGGTTGTCCTCGCTAGGGCAAAAGTGGGCAAGCTCGAAACAGACGGTAGATAGAAGAAACTGTTGAAAGTCTTGCCAATGCCAATGACCCTGGTCGTCCGTAAGTGACAGGACTGTGGCAAAACGAAGACTATCTGGAATCGGCAAGGTGGCGGCGAGAATAAGAAGTCCCCAGTCATCCAATCAAGGCTCCAACCAAAATAAGATGCAGCGCCCATTACCCAGTTCCCACCTGAGACCTTATCGCATCATCGACCAAGCGGCTAAAATCCCTTTCCAGGGTAGCGTAGTGGGAAGTAGAGAGTCGTCAAACTTATATTTAGTACGAAGAACCTAGACCCAAAAAGCGTTAGGTTTCATAATGAGGGCCCAACTCAGTTTAGCCAGTAACGCGTCGTTAGTAGAACGAAGACGTCAGAGAACATCTGAAATCGTTTTTGTCTTTTACTCTTAAATGTTTGTGTTGAAAAAACCAAGGGGTCTTCTCGCACCCAGATATAGTCTTGGCCCAACGCACCTACCCCATTCCACCTCAACCGTGTTGGAGATGGATCCAATCACATATAGGTGGCGGGAAGAGGGTAACCACCTGTACTTGCAGTCAAAACCCTAACTACATTTACGGTTACATTACATGCAATTAGTTTATGGCTGAAAACAATCCAATTAATAATTTTGTCAGGGCAGTGAATTCTTCAATTTGGAGGAAATGCAAGACATGGAGCCAAACACAGAGATGCTGATAACACAAACCCCGACAAAGAAAGAGACTCCGCGAAGGGATGTGATACAGGACGACGGCAACCTACCGAACGGTCGGCGGACCCGGTCTCAAGTGGCTCCAGAGTGGACCACCAAGGAGGCTATGGTTCTGGTGCATGAAATAGCGACTGTTGAACGAGATTGCCTCAAAGTTCTGTCGTCGTACCAGAAATGGAAGATAGTAGTGGGGAATTGCATGGCGATGGAAGTGGGGCGCACTTTGAATCAGTGTAAAAGAAAATGGAACTCTTTGCTTGCGGAATATAATCAGATAAAACAATGGGAGTCGTCGAAATCAAAGAATTATTCGTTTTGGGGATTGGAGATCGAGAGTCGGAGAGAGTTTGGGCTTCCGGAGAGTTTTGATTTGGAGCTGTTTAGAGCTATGGATGAGTATGTCAAGGGAAAGAAGGATCATGGGGACACTGACCCTGACACTGATCCAGAAGCTGAGGCTGATTTCCTCGACGTGATATCTAAATTAGGTACTGTTTATCTGGGATTTACAAATTAGTTGTTTTCATTGCTTGTGACGAACTTCTTCAGTACGGCCACTCTCTTTAATAATGAGTTGCAGTCACGATGCCCCGGGGCTTCAATCCTATGATTTTTGCAAATGAAAATGAAGAATTTGTGAGATTTTCCTTGACTGTGATGTCTGACTGCATTGTTAATTGAAAGAGGATTAGGCATTGACGCTGCTAACTGGTAGATGTTTCAACTTAGATGGATATGGAGACTTTTGAGGCCTATTGATGGGGCCCTCGAGACATTGATATGTGATATCTGCTGAAATGCAATTTTGATATGTGATGTCTGTTGAAATGGAATTTTGATAGTGAGATGAAAATTGTATTAAATGTGTTTTACGATTCCACCTAAGCATTCTGTCCAACTTCATTTTTACTTCATGATTTAGATTCTTTAGACTAGTTTTGCCTTAAATCTCTGCGTAACTATTTAGTTCTCATTGTGCCCAAAATTCCACCTATCTTACATGCCCATGATTTTCGATCGATGATTCTGAAACTAATGTGGCTTATGGGGTGACCCCCAAGAATAAGGACAATGATGAGCTCCTAAGTATGCGGATATGAATAATAACAGACAACTCAGATATATGTTAACCTGAGACATCGAAGAACAAATGCAATATTATTTAATTAGTTGGCCTGTGATGTTTTAAGGTACATTTTAATGCTTTTTCTCCCTTAAATGTTTCTAGTTTGTGTGTCCTTGGGCATCAAACATGGTGAAGAAGAATGTTAGAAAGTAGGTGATGTAGTGTGGGAAGGAAAACAATGATAAGTAGAATAGAATAGGCTATTATTGATGCAGATTGCAGCTGGAACTTGAAATAGGGCGTAGGGTTTGTAGAAAAACCTCTTAAAGCATAGGCAGCCTATTTATACTAGTATAAAACCTAATCCAACTCCTAATAGGAAAAGGAAATACTAATTAATATGCTAATCCTATGATAACTAGGAATCAAAATAACTTAAGAAGTACTAAATAGTAAGAAATCCAATATCAACTAGGAATCTAAACTAACTGCTCCTGCATCACACAGCTCCTAGCTTTGCAGTCTCAATGACTTCCCATCCTATTATCTCATTTATATCCCAGATAAGAATACATATAAAAAAGGTAGTACATGGAAAGAAGAAATGATGCAATGTCCTAAAGCCATAAAGTAAGAACAAAGGTCCTGTTATAAACCCTCTGACTAAATTTTAGTTGCAAGTATGCTCCAGTCTAAGTCTCAAGAGCAAAGACAAATTATATTTGGTAAAAAGAAAAATACCAGCCAAAATGAAAGAAGCTCAATGCATGACAATTAACCAGGAAAACTTACATGAACTGTTAAAAATCAAAATAAAGATCTAGTGCATTATTTTAAATTCCATACCATTTCTGAGTAGCTTAGATCATAAAGATCCTCATCATGGACCCAATCATCCAGGCTAATCTCCGGCAGCGGACGACAACCATTTGCATACATCCATTCACCTTTTTCAACTTTACGACAATTAGGGCATTGCATTGCACCCTTCACATTAAAAGCAGAACCAATGCAATCTGTAATGAACACCACAGAAAATACTATAATCAAGTGGAAGTACTTAAAATGAGAATATGCAGATGGAGACTAGACACTACCCTCTGAGGATAGAACATTATATGTTATTTATTAAAAAGAGCCATGTATTGCTGCAATGAGAAGGGCATATTCATTTAAAAGGTTGTGTATTGCTGAAATGAGAAGCACACACCATGCCCATTTTCATTGAATGAATCAAAGTTTTGTTGAAGATTTAAAGGAGGGGTGACACAAAATATATTACAATAGCTTAGTCAAAGATATTTAAGAATATTATTCATATGCTAGTTTTTCAATTTCACAATCAGATACTTAGGCTCTATCAAGTGACTAACGTCCAAACAGCGGCCAAAAATGTCGAATATCATCGTTAGTGGTATTTGCGTGTATACCAAGACATTCAAACTGCATGTATACCAATACAATATATCAAAGATGTCTTCAGGTCCCTATGATGCATAAAAATGTACCTAACTGTCACTCCAACCCAAAAGTAAATGGTGAGAAGAAATCACTGCTTAATGACAACAAAAACTAATGCAAATTGATGAGAGTTGCTTCACAGGCATAACGAGCAACATCAGATCATCATAGAGGATGCTAGTATGCTAGTTCCATTAGAGTAGTTTCAACAGGATAGGAGTTTGAACGAGCAGAACCTTGTTCATGCAATTTTCTCACCCTTAAGAAAATACAGAATTGAAGACACACAACATTAAGCCTCTTGAATCCTTCTAACAGTAATTTCATAAAACAATCTTCATATAATTGACAATCAGTTGAATGTACAACTAATTTTCCATTAGTTGAACACTAAAATCCCACCCTCTAGCACAACGTATATGTGAAGCTACAGTTTGAGAACATTCAAATCTAAATAGCAATTTGCAAAATTCAACCAGGATTTTTTATTCTAAATATTAAACCAGACAGAAAAACAAATCACCCAAAATGTGGAAAAAGAAAAGGAAGAAACTTTTTAGCCCGGATGAAAATCGTTGACCAACTAGTAAGTCAAAATGTAATGAAAGCATCATTCATTTCATAGGATGAACAAACAAGAAATAAACAATACCCATATATCCACATACCCAGCCGAAACATCAATTCAAAAAACCAAACAAAAAAGAAAAAAAAGGACAAATGAAAAGTAGAATCGGAATCCCAGCTTACCCAGATGGAATTGGTGGCCACATTGGAGTTTGGCCCACGAGCGATTCCCATTGTCAGTGACCACCTCGAGGCAAATCGAACACGACACCGACCCAAACGACTTGCCGAATTCTCCTCCTCCACCACTTACGCCACCTACTTCTGCTTCATCAACAACCGCATCGTTGTCGCTGTTTCCCAACCCCATCACACAGTAGCAATCCCCCAACACTGACAAATCCCAATAAAAAAGGCAACACAGAGCGATTGATCTCCTCTTTTCTTTTTTCCCCCTCTGAATTCAAACTAGCTTGTCTTTACCATAAATTAGCTAAATTAAATCAAATCTAACATAATCATTTATAGCAGCAAGGGAGCTTATAGAAGCGTATAAAACGGAAGGTAATTTCCTCTCTTTTATTTCTTGTTTTCCTGGGAGGTTTTGATCGAAATTTTCTTTTTCTTCTTCTCCTCCTCCTCTCCCTGTCTCTCTCTGTTTCTTCTCTTTTTCGTTATTTCTCTCTCAATATCTAGCGTTCCGCACGGAGACAATTTTATGCCGTTGGATTCAACAGTTTTGAGTCCTAAAAACCGCTGTCCAAACCGGGGGCCATGGACGGCTGAGATTATAATGGGGTGGAGGCTACGTGAGACCCGTCGAGCGAGTTTGTTTTTTTTTTTTTAATGTTTATGTTTATATTTTCTTATTCCTGAATTGCCTAATTAAATAATTAATTATCTGACATATTTCTTTTTGATTTTTTTTAATCAGTGAGAAGAGTTGTTAATAGAACGTAACACATTTTTATCGTTTGGTTGAAGGTTTCATAATATAATAGAACGGAATGAGATGGAAGAGGAAAATTTAATAATAGAATTAAACGAAATGAGATAGAAGTGGAGGATTTCATGCTACGAGATAAAAGTAGAGAGTTTTATGCTACATTTCATTTCATCCTAAACAGTGAAAATAAGAAATATCCGATTTAGGAGATTTAAGATGGAACGTAAACTAATAAATATATACTATTTAATATACCCTCAATAATATTTCTTAATATCAATTATTTCTTCTAATCCTAACCTCCTTTTTACCATACTCGTGTATTATGATCCACAAAAATTGTATATAATTAATAATATTTTTACATTATTTCTCCTTACCCTAATAATAATATTTTTATATTATTAATAATAAATTGTATATAATTAATAATAAAATAAAATTTAAGAAAAAGTTTTATTCATGAAAAATATAAAAATATAAAAAATATATTCTTTAATTATTTGTATATATTTCTATATAAATAAAATATAAATAAATTATTTTTGTATACAAATCACATAGAATAAAATAAAATAAATAATTAATAATAATATTTTTTATATAATTAATAATAAAATTTAAAAACTTTATTAATGAAAATATAAAAAATATAAAAAATTTAATCGGTGTATATATTTTTAATTAATAATTGTTTGCATATATTTTTATATAAATAAATTATTTTTAAATATAAATCATATAAAATAAAATAAAATTTATTTACTGATTAATAATAATATTTTATATAATTAATAATAAAATAATAAACCTACTCATACAACTATTTTAATATAATGGGTATAATAGTCATTTATTATACATTACATTTCATTCCATCCATCTTACAAACAACATTTCACTACATTACATTATGAACCCTTTTATCCTTCCTAAACAATTTTTTACTATATTACATTCTATTCCATTCCATTATAAACTGTTTCGTTCCGTTTTATTTCATTCTATTAATTAACATTTAACCAAACAAGACGTAAAAGTGCTAAAATTTACTAGTTTGAAGAAAACCCAAAAGCCTCACTGGACTGACACCAGACTCCACCCCCGTCACGAGCTCCTCCTTAACTGGACTAAGCCCCCGACGGGTTGGATCAAATTAAATACCGATGGATCTAGCTCTCATCGCAACTGTACCACTACTGCAGGTGGCCTTTTACGCGTCAATGACGGCAACTGGCTTGGAGGCTTCACACAGAACCTAGGTTGGTGTACCCCGCTGTCAGCTGAGCTCTAGGGAGTCTTCACCGGTCTCTCTCTCGCCTGGCACTTAGGCTTCCGTCACATTATCTTAGAGGTGGACTCAGTCGCGGTACACAATCTCATATCCTCCTCGGCCACTCGGTCCCAAGTGTTCAACCCTATTGTGGCGGGTATTCATGAATTGTTTTCCCGAAATTGGTCTGTTGTCTATCGACATGTTTACCGAGAGAGCAACAGATGCGCCGACTGGCTTGCCTCTCAGGCTGCACAATTGGCTGTTGGTGTAACTTATTATGATTCTGCATCTACCGGGTGCCACCATTTCCTCCATGAGGATAAGGCAGGGATCTGTTTCCCCAGATTTGTTTTGTAATTTATGTAGACTCTTTCCCTTAAAAAAAAGAGGAGACACTCAGATCCAATCTTACCGGAAGAGATCAAGTGTGAAGACAGAGGAGTACAAGGTAAAGTTCAAAAAGAACGA
Organism: Erythroxylum gracilipes; assembly: GCA_026413385.1. NCBI lineage: Eukaryota > Viridiplantae > Streptophyta > Magnoliopsida > Malpighiales > Erythroxylaceae > Erythroxylum > Erythroxylum gracilipes. Next base: position 18,454,218 of record JANZLC010000202.1, on the reverse strand, counting down.
ATCTTTGATATAAATTGAAGGAGATTGTTCTAAATAAAAGTATAAATAAAAAAAGATTTTTTGTTGGATCATACGGTAATATTTAAGTGGTACATTAAATTTTTTTCAAATATTTATATAGGATTTATATAAATGTGTGGATCATATCTCACAAAATAAGATAGGAATAAATCATTTTCAGATAATCTGTTCTCATATGATCTGTTCCCGCTTTGTAAGGGTTTGTAATTATTATCAATATAGCTTTTTTAAAATATTTATTTATAAAAAATATTATCATATAATCTTCTGATTATAAAAAAGTAACTTTTCTCTTCAAAATTTATTTGATTGAATATAGAATACACAAATGGAAGAAAATTAAAGTGTTAGAGATTGGATGAATATTACTTATTTAATTTAATTTATTAATTGATTAAAATAATTTACTCAATTTATTTAATATATGCTTAAAAGATAATATTTTTATTATCAAAGAAAAAATTATATCTTTAATTACCTCAAAATTTTCTAACCAATATTCTAAATTTAAAAATTTAAAAGAAAAACACTAAGAGCATACTTAAGGATTTAATTGTTCAATTTCAATTAAAGGGAAATAATTAGGCAATATAAAGATCAATGAACAATCTTCTCTCATTAATTTGATATAGTCTAGAATTAGATGTTATTAACAGGAGATTATTCAGTAAATTCTTTAAATTGCAGAAATAATACATCTTTAACAATTTATTCAGGACAATCCATAAAAGTTAGAATAACTAAACTACTTTAAATCATATAAAAAAAATTCCAGCTAAGAGGTACTTTATGCGTGGGGATTGGGACTATTAGCCTTCATGTGATAAGTGTTACTATATCTGCATCCTGTATACTATTCTTGGTATCTACATAGTGAAACTTGGGCACTGTTTACTGTCAACTATATATCAAGAACAGCTTGCAAGTTGCTTAGTTAATGTGTATGTGTTCATGGTCTTCCAAATAAAGATTGCACCTTTTTCAATTGTATGTGCAAAACTGGGCATCATTTAAGCCTCAAAGATAGGCATAGCTGCGTTAGATTCATAGTTACTAAGAAATGAAATTGGTAGAGAAGAAAATAGAAGCTCATGCGCATGATCATGTTCATGTTTCCCTGGCAGACTAAATCAGGTCATTAGTCTTACCTGCTCCCAGTTGTAAAGCACTAAGGATAATCCCACGTACACGGTGACAAGAGTTACCACTTAAGACTTTCACAAAAAATTGCTCAGATCATGTATTACTTTTATATTTGAATTCAATTTTAATAACATCAAAATCGGTTAATAAAAATGTTCCTTTAATCCAGAAAATAGATAAAGTTGTAACATGTTCCTTTCTTAATACTCTCTTGTTCTTGATTTTGTTTGGCTAACTGCACAAGTTGTAGTCTTGAAAAGTGGATAACAATTAAAATATTTTATTTTTAATTAATTTAAAGTATTTCTAAAAACTAATTATATTAGATATAAAACTAATTTAAATTAATCAGTCTGATTAGTTTGTTTGAATTCCTTAAAATTTTCAACATGATAATACCACCATTTTTATTTATATAAAAATTATTATTTTATACTTTACAATAATATAACATAACATCATCAAATATATTTTATTTCTTTTTAAGTGTCGTAACTCGTAAATATTAAAATACGAAGAATATTGAATCAAATATTCTTCTTGTTTTTAAAATGCATTGTCTAGGTATATACATAACTTATAAGTATAGAAACAACGTCTTTTCTTTTAACTTACCCAATTCTCTTCAATTTTGTCCGCCAGTAGTTGCTGCAGAAAATGATGCACGCATTAAACATTTACACAGTAACCTTTCCTGTTTCAAAGCAAGAACCTCAGTGCTGCTAGTTATGAACCATGCTTGCAATACCAGGCTAAACCAAACTTATTTTAGTCAGACTGCGAGCTTGCCATCAATGGGGTGATGATAGAACTTCTCTGTGAGACCAAAATTAGTGAACTTGCGGCCTCCACTAGCACCAAACAATACAAGTTTTTGCTGATGAGATAACCAAACTCATCAGGGTGTTAAGAATGATAATATTAGGACGAGTTGGACAAGCAAAGATACTTGGGATTCCACAAAGCAGCTAAGGATGTTTCTCTATCCACTTAGCCAACTGGTTTGACAATTCAAGTACAGTAATCAATGACAAAAATCTGACAATTTAGGCACTCATGTAGTAGTCTCATATTCAGGGGTGAATATCAATACAACAGAAAAAGCATTCAAGTTCTTCATGCAAGGATGAACATCAATACAACAGAAAAGAGGTTTGTCACAATGGAGACGAAAGGCCAACCAGAAATTAAGTGTATGACAAAAAGATGGAAAGATGCATAACATTTTCTACTTTGACAATAATAATTTAACAAATTGATGACCTGATTAACAAAACAAAGACAAATAGATTGAAGGGTGGAAATAGCTAAAGACATACTGCAATTCCAGAGTGAAGTTTCCATTTATCTGCCTCCTATAAAATGCTTAATGCAAGTTGGTTGATCAACAAAAAGGATTTATACAAATAACACCAAGCTTGCAGATCAACCGCATCTCCAGCATCCATTTAGGATTTACCTTACTCTGTCTTGTCTTCTTCCAGATCTCCATTAGATGATACATTGCTGACTTGCACAGGTTTTGCTTCTGGTGCACTTCGAATATCCTTTGTGGGCAGTGGAGAGGGTTTAATCAGTGTCAAAGAAGAATCATCCTTATCAAACTCGTCATTCAAGTCAGCTGAGTAAGCATAGCTGGCATGAAACAAAGAATCAATTGACAAAAGGAGAGCAACCACTGTAAAATTAACTTTACATAATAATCGTGTTCAAAGGCCAAAACTGTTTTATGATTGGGTGCAGGCATTTATTTAAGATGTTACAGCATCAAGATTTTAGGTCAAGGTAGCAATTTCACTACAAAATAAATAGGGTCATAACAAAATCGTAGAACAGAATCTGATGTTATACCGCATAGCACTTTGTGAGGGTGCCCAAACAGCACAGATGAT
>JANZLC010000202.1:18404892-18422903 GCA_026413385.1 Erythroxylum gracilipes | reverse complement strand
TTTAGGTCTTCAGCAAGGCTCATGTCTCGGGAATGGGTTACAGCAAGGCTCATTATCTCGGGACCGTTGGGCTCCGGGAACGGGGTTCCGACACAAATTCCCTAAGATCCACTCCATTTCTTACAGAACGACCTTCTGTGCCTAAGAGATTTTGATAAAATTTCCTATCTTCCTTATTAATCTCAACTTGCCCAAATAAAGTTTCCCTATATTCAGATTTTATAGAGGTGATTATGTTGACATTTCTTCTAGCTGTCACTGAATTGAAGAAAAATTTTATACATTTGTCTACATTTGTCCCTATCCTTAATCCAATTAATTATGGCCCTCTGCTTTAATAAAAACAATGGTTATCTACTATTTGCATGTAGGTCTTAAGGACTTCCCTCTCGATTGTAGCTAGAGTGCAATTAGTTAGGCTAGTTGCCAAAGATTTCTGAATTATGGAAGCTTGCTTCTTGCTTCCTCTATCTCCTTTGTGGAATTTTGTCTGCTTCTTACATTTAACACCTTCAATTCCTATTTAATAGACTTGAGCTTTTGCAAACAAATAAATTGCTTAGTACCATATATCTCATACTCAGATCCTTTAGTTATTACTTCTTGAAAGCCCTCCATATTAACCAGAAAATTATTGAATCTGAAAGGTGATGAATTCTAACCATTTTAAACAAATTATCCACCTTGATAGAGGTATGATCAGAAATTTCTAGGTCTAAGAAAGTGGCTAAACTGTTTGAAAAACTAGTTAAACAAACCATTTTCACTATAGTTGTATCTACCGTTTTCCAAATGAACTAGTTAGAGCTTTGTTTGTTAAATCAAGTGAACCTATGACCTTCGAATTTTAAATCTATTAATTCCACATCCTGCATGTAATCAAACAAATCGGAGGTGTAATTGAGTAAGTTACAGTTCCCTTCTGCCTCTGATCTATATAGAGTGGAGTTAAAATCCTACTAACTAACCATGAACCTCTAACTAAAGCTTTGAGTCTTCGCACAGAAATCCATAACTCGATTCTTTGAAACATTGTATCCATAAATCTCACGGAAAGATTTTTCCATTTGGAAGTTAAGCTTTGTATGGATAAATTGCTGGCTGGTTTCTAGAGCTTCTACTTCCAAAAATCCCCATCATAAACAATAATAATTCTTCCAAAGGCATGAAATTGGTGGTTTGTGAGAAACTACCATTTGCTGCCCAAATAACTTAATTTATTCATATTTTCTTTACTAATTTTGGTTTCCAATAAACAAAATAACATAGGCTTTTCCTTCAGAACAAAATCCCTTATCGCATTAAGCTTAGAAGGGCTGTTTAATCTTCTAACATTCTAGACTATCAGGGTCATATAAGGTTGCTTTTTCCTTTAGAGCCTTTCCTACTGCTCATGTTGCTCTTCATAGGGATTACTTGTCCAAACTATTCCTCTTAAGTAACTCCTATCTGTTGTTCTTCCAATAGTTGTTGAGATTCCACATTTAGTTGGAGGTCATGGTCTCTATGATAAGCATCATTCCTACTAACTTTGTTTTCATTTTCCCACTAGTTCACTAATTGTTTACTTGAGGCACTCAAAGTTTGATGCTGAATTTCCATTGGCTAAACTGAATTTATAAAGTTATCAATTTGGACAATCTCACCTTTTGTAGGTGGTTCCTTTTCAACCTGAACCAAGTTCCCTTAGCTTTCATGGTTTTCTAACACATGTTCTGTTTCCACCAGCTCTTTGTTATCTTCAGAATTGAACTTCTCTAATCCTGTCACCTCCTAATAGTCTCCTCTAATGAAAACTCTCCCTATTGGTTTCTATTCTTTTCCTTGTGCTTTTAAGGAAGGTTTCCATTGGTATGTAACCAATACCTTGTCTTCTTTAAGAAAATGCCCATCGACCAACCTTAGGATTGGAATGTTGTCTTTAATTTCCTTATAAATATCCATACTCACACATAATCGAGCAAATCTAACTCGTTTCCTCAAAACAGTGTTTTTATCCATACAGATTGGTTTTCCCAAATAACTAGCTAGCATACTCAAACATTTAGTGGTCCAATATTTCAAAGGAATATTATGAATATTCACCCATAGAGGAATATTTTTCAATCTAATTTTCTCAAATTTCTTGCTCGGTTGCGAATTCTGAAGAAATAAGGGAAGTTGAGAGATGTGTCAAGGGCCTTTTTCAATTACCTTTTGAGCTTTCGATATAGAGGAGAAGGTAAAGATTAAGTGATCTTCCTCGGTTAACTTTACTTCCATTACTTGTTTGCCTTTCCAAATTCTCTAGGTCCATGTTGTATCATAGGAAAAACAGGTCATTTATCCATAAAAAATCTAATAAGTGTAGCATCTCATATCCTCGCTCCTTCCTGTAGAATGTCTAGGCTTGGAGCCACCATTAGCTTGCCTTCAATCTTGACTGTTGGACTGTAGATCAAGGAAGAGTCAAAATTGTCACCCACAACTTGTGTCCATGTCTTTGTAGCCCTTTTTTTTTGTTGATACACACTATCTGATGGAGCAGAAGTTTTAGGTGGTGGAAATACAAAGGCTGAGGGTATGATAGTTTGATTTGTAGAGTGAGATGGGGAAGAAGAGTGAGGTACAAAGGTCGTTGCAGGTTAAGAAGGGGATGCAGGAGGAGAAGAGGGAAAAGGGTTGGTTGAGGGTAGAGGTGGGAAGTCTATCTCCATTACAATTTAATAGTTAAATAGGTGTCTAATGTTGTTTGGTTTTGCAGATAAAGCACGACCCTCAAAGGAAGATCAATGCTAGAAGGAACAATAGGAGAAAGATAGATAATGAAAGAGTTTAAAAAAGAGAAATGGTGAATAAAACTGAACAGAGCAAATCTAGGTTAAGGTTAGGGTTGGGTTATGAGAAAGAAAGGTTTAGAGAGATATAAAAGTTTCTCTCTCATAGTTTAGAGAACCCACTTAAAAAGTTTGGTAAAAAGGATAACTAAGACTTAAACCTAAGATTCTTTATATTTAGTTATAAGGATAAGTAAACTTGGCCCAAGAGGATAACATACTTATTCTAAGCTTAAAACAAGGTTTTTTAGGTTAACTTGAAAATTAAGGAAATTTAATCAATTAGTTAATAAATAAATAATGATAAATAAAAATAAATTTTAGGTTATGCTAAATGGGATTGGGTCAAACCCACAAGTCCATTAAGGCTTAACTAAAAAAATTTTAAAGGTTAAGTATAAGAGATTTCGAGAAGTTAAATCCTTGATTTGTATTATTAAGATCCCAAACTTTAACCATTACTTATAACATATATAAACTTAGACTTATAGGTAAATGTTTTTTAGTTATCCTCATGAATTTCACACTTTCATGTTTGATATAATAATGAATAATATACTCTATTTATCAAATAATTTGGTTTATTTAGTACCATGCATCAAATAATTAGTTTATTTGATAAGCCTCATATTCAATAATGCCTTTACTGAACAAGTTCTCTAGATCAAATAATTTGTTTATTTGATAGGAATATATTTAAGTAATGTGTGTATTTGATAATTGTATTGTTCATGTAATGTTTTATTTGAACATTTATAATGATGCTTCATCTCTTAAACTAATTTTAGGAGAGACTCTTGAAAATGAGAGGTCAAGAGTAATACACATGTTTGAATAAAAATAACACACCATCTGTCTGGTAAGACAACTAGAAGTTTATTATATATGACCTAGACAAGATTTAAGAACTCGTATGTGAATCGCATATGTAAAGTTAAAATAAACTCTTACATTTGAATTATAGAAACTTCAATATTGAAGTTCATTTTATTTAGACATTGCATATGAAATTGTTGTTTATACAGGGGAAATTATTAATAAGGATGTGGGATGCTTATCAATATAGACCGTTTTATCTAGTCATATACTTTTCTTAGTATAGTGGAAACATGTTTCACAGTAGTCAACCAATGAACATTGTCACAGTGATTGCATTCCATAATGCAAAGGATGAGTATTTTTAGTGTTTAATGCCTAATTTAATATTGTTAATTATTTTAGTACAATTGTTAATTTATGGGTAATATTTGTTTACTAAAATGCATTTTCACCTTTTTATGTTTTTATATATGTGTGCTATATTTAATACTTGAGTTATTTGTAAACAAATACATTTAAATAGAATGATATATTGTTGATAAATTGTTATTATATGAATAATGATTACAAACTTGGTGATCTTGTATTTCTATAGGTAATTGAGAAAATAATTAAAATTTCTAGAAAGTTACATGAAATAAATAAAAAACGATTACAATTAAGCATGTGTTATTACGAAAACTATGTGTTTGAAGAAAGTGACTACTACATCTACAAATATTGTCATAGAATTCAATTACCTAAAAATTTGAATGTGATAATTTAGAAATTTGGAGTATAGAAATCCAATATGTATTATAAAAGCAAAAGGCCTTTGACTCACTACGTGAAATTATAAAAGTTTATAAGTAAGACATTATGGCTCAACGATTGTGACATGTAACTTATGTAAAAGAAGATTTTGATTTGTATAACATAGATGATTACATTATGTGAGAGTTTAGGAGGTATGACTAGGCCTAAGACCTATGGCTTGCACCAGTAGCATGTTTTGTTAGCACCTTATTGACCAAATGAAAAGATAAGGTCAAAGCATTCAATACTGAGGCATTTAAAGCTAATTTCAATTATAGTTAGTGAAATGAGGCATGTTGGTCATACTTTCTCATATACATAATAAGTGAAAGTTGTCCCAAAATCTTTACCTTTAAGTTCGAAGTAAATGAAAATGCTTTTAACCCAAAAATAATAGCAAGATGATAGAGGATGATATAAGGAACCTACTATTTTCAAAAGAATGTCTTGAGGAATATAAGCCACATTTTGAGGTGAATGTGGCTAAGCCACCAACTATTTTCAAAAGAATGTCTTGAGGAATATAAGCCACATTTTGGGGTGAATGTGGCTAAGTCATGCTCAGAAGTAGTTGAAAATAAGAAGAGAGTGATATTATGAGTCCAAGTAAAAAGTGAAAAGAAAGTCTTTCATAATTCTTAGGATCCTAACAAAGGTTAAGACTATAAATTAGAAAAGGAAAATGACCTCTCACGAGGAAAAATTATTGTTTCTATTATACTTTTAGTTAGCCTTGGATTGAATATTAATTTCTATAATGGTGGAAAGGATAATGTTCTTGGAATTAAAATAGTCATGGTTTTATGTTGGATGGTTTTATTGTATTAGAAGTTGTTTATGAAATAAATAAATTTAGTTTATATTTATTAACATTATCTATACTTATAATATCTATGCTAATTTGTGACATAATGGACTTGGTCATATTGGATTAAATCAAATAAATCGATTAGTTAAATAAGGTCTTTTTAGAAGACCCACATAAAATATAATTGTTTATTTGGTAAACATTATCTAGTTGATAAAATTACATGAAAACCATTTATTATGAGATACAAAGTTACTAAGCTATTGGAATTAATTCATTAAGTTATTTGTTACCAAATGACTTATTTCATTAATTTATCAATAGCTATACTCGGTATAGTTATATTTACTTGATTTCTTAAAATTTGAAGTATTGTGTTATTTTCGAAAGTACTTGACTTTAGTTGAGAATATATTAGATAAAAAAAATATAATGCATTTACGAACTAGTTGAGGATTAAAGAACTTTTTAGTAAATTCAAGAGGTTATGTGATGAAAATTAAATGGATAAGCAATTGACTATTTGATGAACCCATTAATAAAATGATAGTACAAAAAGGAGATAAATCTCTTCTTGAAATAGTTAGGTTTATAATTATACTTATAAATTTGCCTACCACCTATTGGATAATGTGCTATTAACAACCAAATATGTACTTGACTGAGTGCTTATAAATTAGTTACTAAAATACCATATGATTTGTGGATATATAGGAGACTCAATTTATCACAATTGGATTATAAAGGAAGTGTTACCTACATTTATGGTTTTTTTATATAAGTATAGGAAATGAGGTCCTAGAGAGCAGAGGAGTAGCTTTAAAAGATATTTTAAACACTCTAAAGGGTATATGTTTGAAGGTGAACAAGGTAATAAATTAGTGATTAAATTTGCACCACAAGATATTACATTATTAGATAATATTTTTCGAAACCAATAAAAGATGATTAGAAGATTATCTCTATATAAGATATTTAATTAGAATGATCTAATAAGAGAGATCAATTGGATGGAATTAGTCAAAATGAGAGAAATAGAATTAGTTTTTGATCAATGCTAATTACAACCCTAGTAGGAGTTTTTTTTTCATTATATGATTTAAGTGGGAGCAATATGAAAGTAGACTGGTACATTTTTCAATATTTTCAGTTATGCCCATATTATGAGTAGATTAATTCCTAGATGAATTTTTTGGCATTGAAGTCTTTAGTCCTTTCCTTTCTTCTTTGGCAATTTTTATTCTTAAAACCTATCAATCTTATTTATTTTCTTTTCACGGCATATCACTCCCAATTTGCAAGATTTTTTGTCATTAGCTTAGCAAAAACATCCGCGAGCTCTAAGGCCTTAGACAGTGTGGAAATTTTTTTTTTGGTAAATCAGAAGAATAAATTAATAGACTAGAATATGTACATAGCGTTCATTACAAGTGTCGTTGTAGACACAACTTGCTATACTAAGCAAAAGCCGTAGAGCAATCAAATAACCAAGGTAGACATAAGCTCAAAGAGGACCAAAGCATAGGAAACCAAGCCGAAAAAAGCCTAAGAAGTATTACAGTTCAAAGAAACCAACCAACGGAAGTGTAAAAGGAACCCTACAGAAGACTCTTAGCATGTGAAAGGCCAAGGAACGCTGCTGCCCAAATGTGAAAGTGCTGAACCACCAAGGGAGGCAAGGCGAACATGGCCTTGCCTAAGAGGGCGTCCCATGCGGTAACCTGCAAGATGACTGAGCAATAATCTACAAAAGAAAGAAGACAGACACATTAAAATATTACCTCCTCTCGATGTGTTGGCTGAGAAGTTCCCTAACGTGGGGGATGACTCCGAGATACACTCACTCCTCCTAGATGGTGTGGAATTTTGTATAGTGCTTTCAAGGTGAGAAACAAAAACTAGGGATTGGACACAAAGGATGGAGTTTGCTAGTTGGCTACTAAGGCTCTCTCTTGAAAAGTCTGTCTTTGTTAAACTTGAAACCCTTAATTAATCTTCTTCTTCATTTACAAAAATCCACCAAGTAAAACCTCTTCCTCTTTAATTTTTTTACTATATAATTCATTGTGTTTTTTTTATGCTCCCTATGTTACTAATTGTACATGACAATTTGGTCGTGACATAAGTCTGCATTAGTTCTTTGTTTTGTTTTTGTGAAGCTTTGGACTTCAAATGTGAGATGGTAGCTAGAAATGGTAAAGCAACTTCGAAAGTGAGATGGTAGTTAGAAATGTTAAAGCTAGAAGTAAGAACTTTAGCTTTGTTTCCATTATAATGAATCCTTTCCATAGTGTTTTCTTTCTTTTCATAAATGTTTTCTTTTTTTACAAACCTTTTAAAAGTTTAGTAGTAGTTAGTCAATTTGTCAAAAATCAATTTGTCTCTTTTACATTTGTTGCAAAAAAAATTTAAATTTTCTCATTTGGGGTTTCTAGGTTCCAATTGCTTTTCAAAATTAATCTTCTTCACCATACAAAAAGTTAACTTCTTGTTCTTTGTCTTGGGTAGATTAGAAAGTCAATCCACTTTATAGGAAATTTAAATTAGATACACTCCAACTAAGGTCTTTTTTTGTTTTTCCCTTTATGTTTGCTATTTGTTGTAATCATAATTAGTGAAAATCACTATTTTAAGAAGAGACTTCATGTCTACCTTTTTCGTGATTGCTTTCATTCTTCCTTTTTATTATTGCTATCGATTTCCTAGTTAGTAGAACTTATTTAAGTTTTGATTTATACTATTACAATTTTATTTTATTTTCCCCTTCTATTTCATTTTTTTAAGCCCTTTCTTTTCTCTAGTAGTCTTAACATTATTAGGGCATTATTGTGCTTGTTTTATATAGCTTATGTTAGGTGTTACGGTAGGTGTGGCTACTTTGAATTCTTATGGCAACATTATGGATAGTCCATTAATGAGTTTTGAGGAAAAAAGGAGAGCAGATGTTGACAAATTACAAATAGGTTCCTAAAACATCGAAACTTTTGAAGGAAAGTCATTAGCATTAATAGAGATTTTAGATAAATATAAGATTCATATAGCATGCATCTAGGAGACACAGTAGATAGAGGCTAAAGCGAAAGAGATAAATAGGTTCAAACTTTAGTACTCAGGGTGTTAGAGGCAACAAAAAGGGGTAGACATCTTGGTTATTAAGGAACTCATAAATCATGTTGCAGGGGTAAAGAAAATTAATGATATGATTTCGTCCTTAAAGATTATGATGAAAGATGTTCTTTTCAATGTGGTATATGCTTATACACCTTAAGTAGAGTTGGAAGAACAACTTCAGCATTAGTTTTAGGAAGAGTTAGATGAGGTGGTTCAGCATATTCCCCTAACAAGAAAGTTATTATAGGAGGAGACTTTAATGGCCATATGAAGGCAACCTCAAACGAGTATTCTTATGCTCATAGGAGTTTTAGGCACGAAGATAGAAATGATAGTGTGACTACTTTATTGGAATTTTTGGTAACATTTACTTTGGTGATAATCAACTCATTCTTCAATAACAAAAAGGAGCATCTGGTGACCTTTAATAGTAAATCTGCAAAGACTCAAATCAACTACTTTCTCGTAAGTTAAATCGATTAACCCAATTATAAAGATTGCAAGGTGATACGTAGCGCATGCTTTTCAACTCATAGTAGATTATTGGTTATAGATCTTATAATTAACGGTTGGAAAAGGAAGAGAAGTTCTAAAAGGTGTACTAGAGTTAGATGGTGGGAACTAAATGTCTAAAGAAGAATAGAAACTAGAAGGAGAAGCTAACCACATATAGGACGGAGTAGCAACCTTTTTAAGGAATGCAACTAAGTAAATATTAAGAGTTTCTAAAGGGCCTACGGATAGTAAAAAGGGGTCTTAGTGGTAGAATAAAGACATTCAAGAAAAGGTGAAGATCAAGAAGGCTACTTATAAAGCTTTATTTGATAGCAACACGGATGAAGAGAGTTAAAAGCTGACAAAGAAGGAGGCGAATAAGATAGTCTTAGAAGCCAAAAGTAAAGCTTACATGAACTTATATCAATGATTAGAAATTAAAGATAGAGAAAAAGATATATTTAAGTTACCAAGAGCTAGGAACAGAAAACAAATGACTTAGATCAAGTTTGTTGTGTAAAGGATAAAGCAGAATGGGTGCTCGTGGATGAAAATGACACCAAGAGAAGATGACAGAGATATTGTATAGCCTTTTTAATGAAGGCAAAGATGACAAAATTTTCTTGGATGATCTTAGCATTTCTAAGAAATATCTTAGGTTCACTTGTTGCTGAAAGATTACAAGAGAGGAGATTAAAGGAGCTTTAAGGAAGATAAAGAGTGGAAGGGCAACAAAACCTGATGAATTACCCTTAAAGGTATAGAAGAGACTTAGGATAAGAGGGTCTTTCTTTGTTAACCAATATTTTTAATATGATCCTCAAGTTCGCCAATATGTTGAATAAATGGAGACTTAACATAGTAATCCCTCTCGACAAGAACAAAGGGGACATATAAAGCTATAACAACTATAAAGACATCAAACTACTTAATCACAACATAAAATTATAGGAGAGGGAAATGATAAGTCTTCGAGAACCAATTTAATTTCATATCAAGGAGGTATACGACATAAGCTATACACCTCCTCAAACGATTAATAAAATATTATAGGGACAAATAGAGGGACCTCCACATAGTTTCTATTGACTTAGAGAAGGTTTGTGACAAGGTATTTAGAAAAGTCATGTGGAGGTGTTTAGAAGCTAAGGGAGTTCATATGACCTATATATAGGTTATTAGGGATCTGTACGAAGGTATTAAGACTATATTAAAGATGACATCAAGAGATACAAAGCATTTTTCTATTGTTATTGGGCTAGATGAAGGATCATTGTTAAGTCCCTTCCTATTTGTAATATTTATAGATGAGCTCACTAAGAATATCTAAAGGGATATGCTTTGGTGTATGTTATTTTCTGGCGATATTGTTTTAGTGGATGAAACAAAAAAGGGCGTTAATGTCAAGTTAGAACTTTGGAAGGATACGCTAGAGCTAAAGTAATTTAAATTAAGCAAAACTAAAACTAAGTAGTTAGAGTATAACTATTCAAGTCATAAGGTTGCACTTAATATGGAGATAAAGATTAGTTCAAAAGTTATACCATAGAAAGATTGTTGTAAGTACTTTGGATCTATTATACAAAACAATGGTGAGATAGATGATGACGTAGTCCACCATATCAGATCAGGGTGACTTAAATAAAACAACGAATCATGAGTTTTTTGTGAAAAAAGATACTATTTAAGCTAAAAGGTAAATTATATTGCTTAGCAATTAGGTCGACATGCTCTATTAGGTAGAGAGTTGGCCCATCAAATAGGTGCATAATCATAAGTTAATGGTGGCGGAGATGATGATGCTTTGTTGGATGTGCAACCTATAATATACTATGTCGATTATTGTACTGTGTAATATGTTGTGCATGCATTTTATAGAGTATGCTCTATTTATGGTATACTATAGTAATTTAAGCATTTAAATGTATTATTGAGGTTATAGTGGACATCTTATAATGGAGATAACAAATAGATCTCCCCTATAACCTCAATGATAAAAAATATGAAAGCTACAAAATGAGTCTGAACGAGCTTTAAAGGCCCCTAGGTAACACTTTTGAATAGAATCTGGATGATTTTGGTGACATTCGATAATTTTCATATTCAAATAAAAAATTCTTCTGAATAGTTAAAAAAGTTACCGAACAATTTTGAAATACGATGAAAAGCTCCAAAATTAAGATTGGAGTCCCTAAGAACTGAAATGGGTCAAAATGGAGGTTGTTTAAATAGAATTTGCGTAATTTGAAAAATTCTCGAATAAATAGTATTTTTGCTGATTAGTGTCTATGAACAGTAAATTTTTAACGAGCAGACCCTAATGATCAAAAATTATCAAAAAAGATTTTAGTGTCTAAAAAATGACTGTATTTGAGTTAAAATAAGCCTATTCGGGTAGATTTCAAGAGATCCAGAATTAGACTAAAATGGCCTTTATTGAAAAATAATGGGAATTAGTGATTTTCTCCCATTAAAAACTTTTCAAGTACCCAATTTAAATTTTTTATGCCCAATTAGAGTATTTAATGGTCAATTTGAAGTTAAGGTGACAATAGAATTTTTTGGAATTTATTTGGGCATGAAGTTCATTAAATTCAAAAAAGGGCAAAATGGTCTTTTTGTCATACCAAATGCATCCAAATTCCATGTGTTCATTACATAGGAAGATTTCCACGAGATAAGCATGAATTAATTGGTTTGGAATGTAACCAATTAAATGGTGACAAGTGGCATAATTACAGTATAAATATGAGAGGTTTTGGTAAAGGTATAATTATAAGATGTTATTAAGGGAAATGGTGGGAAAAAAGTGTAAGAAAAATTATCATCCCTTTAAAAGGGTGTGGCCAACCATTGATGAAAAAGGAAGAAAAAGAGAGAAAAAAGAAAAGAAAAGAAAAAAGAGAAGAGAGAGGTTCGGCTAGGCCATGGAGAAGTGATCTAAGGGGTTTTTCATGCTCTTCTAACTCCAATCAAGCATCCAACAAGATCCTATAGCCATTTAAGTGAAGAGGAAGAAGAAAATTGGGTTGCTAAGCTTACTGGTTTTGTTGAAAAATTGGATTTGTTGTGTTATAGTTTAGATTTGGTTTTGATGGTGTGAATTGCACCCTTATGATGTGATATTAAGGTTTTACATTGGAAGTGATTAAAATAAGACAGTCAAGAAACCAGTGTGTGGAACCTTGGTCAAACTTGGTCAAAGGTAAGATCCATTGCCTAAAGTGTTTTATTTTGCCATTTAATGATTAAGATTAATTAATGGCATTAGGAAGTTAATTTAATGATGAAAGAATGGAAGAAAAACCATAGAAATGATTAGATGAAGTTTCGGCCATGGCTAGGGTTTTTAATGTGATATGATCCAAAATTATATTTTGATGTTTTATGATGTTCATAGCATGATTTTGAGGCTACTGAAGTAAACAAATGAAAACGCACTTATTTGGAATGCGTTTTGGTTGAAATTTGGCCAAAGGTGCATGATTATATAAAAATTTGTTAATGAAATTTTATGACTTAAATTTGTGTATTAAAATGTCATGGAAGTGAATTTGGATTGATTTTAAGTGTTAGAAATCAAATGGAATTGAATTGGAAAAGTTTAATGTAAAATATGTTAAGTTTAGCCTGAAGGGCATTTTTGATATAAAAGTATGGTTATGATGTAAAGACCATGTGAATGTGATTAAGAATGGTCATTAAGTGTGTAAGTGGCATTGGAAATATTAAATGAAGTGTTATGTTATTATTTAGAAAAAATTAGTATATGGAGTGTATGTGGAAAGTAATGAAGTTGAAGTAGTTTATGGTGTATTTAGTTGGAAAATGTATTAAGGAGTTGAATGTGTTTGTATTAGGTTTTTGGGTTAGAAAACGAAGCAAACTGAAGGATTTCGAAGTGGTGAAAAAGGAAACTAGCAAGTAGTGAGTGTACTTTAAATTGATTTTATGTAAATGGTTATTATTTTATCATGAAATAAATATTATGTTGAGCTTTATGTGAATGATATATTACAAGTGAATATTGCTAGTATAAGTTTATGTTTTAGCAATATGAATTTTAGTTTGAAAGTTAAATTTCATACGATTTGAATTTACATTGAAATTATGTTATTTGTTGATAAAATGGAAATGAATTTTTAGGCTATGGTACGCTTTCATGGTACTACAGATTTACTAGTTGGAGTACCTTAAAATATGCATAACAATGTCTGGGGGGCATCAATTACTAACAGCGGGTGGTATTGTGTCCGACAGTAGTCCAATGAGTCTCCCTCTACACGTATTGGGTATATATAATGCTAGCCAAAATTGTTACAGGTAAGCGATGTAGAACTAACTCCATAACTACCAATTTATAGCGGTTAACCTATTGTGAGTAAGCGATATAGAACCAGCTTCGTAACTAGTAGTTAACCAGTTGTGGGTATGCGATGCAGAACTAACTTTGTCACTTTAAGCCTAGGGTATCGTGTGGTAAAGAAATTAGTGGTGGGCTATGTTGTGTAAGAAAATTTATGAAAATAATAATGTCGCCATTATTTATTTTAAAAATAATTTCAAAAATTTTTTAACATATGGAACCACACTTACTTTATCTGTAAACGTACATACCTAGGGCACCATATGGTACCAATTCTAGTAGTTGTCCTATTTTCAGTATAAAAGTTTTCAGAAAACTTATTGCCACCACTATTTATTGTTTAAAGAAAAAGGAAAAAGGAAAATTAGAAACTTTTATATTATGAGTTTAATTTCAAAAAAAGCATTTCGAAATTAGAAACTTTTATATATGGTTTAAATTATTTTGGAAAGGCTTTAAAAGTGTGGCTTGTAAATATTTTTGGGATTGTAAATATATTTTACTTAATGAATTATGAGGGCTTTGATCCTCAACAGAAATTAGGTACGTAAGCGTTTGGTTGTGGTTGCTTGTGATGTAGACCTGAGATCCCACTCCAGTTGTACGACTTAGATTTACGAGAATCCTTCGTTTGAGTTAGATATCAATTGGAGGGCTACAATGGGGTCATCGGGACAGTTTCACTCGGGTTCTGGAAGGAGAATTATGGTATGAATCCTTTCACAACCTTACAATAAGAGATAAGATCAAGAATGTAGTGATAAGAGATAAGTTGGGGGTAGATAACATTAATGGTAAGATGTAGCCTACCACTCCCATAGAGCTTAAGCCCGAACATACCAGAGGATATTCGAGAACATACTCTATGAAAATGGTACATTAGGATAATCAATCTAACTCATTAAAGGCATCAAACATATCATAAGCATTTTAAAGGTTCATTTCTTCCCATTTCATTCAAAAACATAAGAGTCACATGTATCATTACAATTCAGAATCCACATATACATAACATAAAATTTTGTTTTGAGTTCAATCTCAATACCAAAAATATAACATGAAATGGGATGTTAATATACAAGACTCTAGCTAGACTCCTCAAACTTAGTTGATCAGACCTTTGAGCCATTCGCGTCCCCAAAATGCAAGTACTAGACTTCTACTATATCACCTTAGTAGCTAGAACTCCCTTGAACCTGAAAAATAACGTTGCAATTTTGAGTGAACCATCATCAATGTATTCACCCAATTCAAATCACAAAAACAAGTATATCAAAGTTTATCATACTTCCATAAGCATATCATGTAAGCTAGCATTGCATATCACAACACATCCTCCATTAACATCAATTGTAATTCACTATTTCAAAACAATTCAATAATTCATTTCAATTTAATCATTTGATACATATAGGGATGTATATGCAAATGCATATGTGTTTTCTTTTTTTTTGTATTGTTGTGACCAAGTGCCTATCAACCCAATTTACTATCTTGTATTCGTTGTGGATACCGAGATCATTTCTAGCCCATATCCATTGTGGATGCCTAGTCCATGTTATGTAAGCCTGAGGCTCTTTTTCATAATCCTGAGCTCAAAGCTCTTTTCTACACCTCAGTCATTCTGGTCACAACTCCTTTATCTGATCATACATTTTAATGTGATAAGATGCATCAATTCATATGCTATGTTTTCATTTTGTTTCATTTCTATGTACTCATGCCACATATATCAAACTCCTCGGATCTAAGTCTGGCATTTATCAATCAATTGAAGACATATTCCATATTAAGCATACGATTCATATAGAATCATATTTAAATGAGTTTACACATCTAAGTTAACTCACAGTACACTTCAAAAAAGCTATTGCCTTGATGTTCCGGCAATTTTTGGATATTGATGATCACCTTGCGCACTTATCGTCATGCAATACACATATAGTTCACAAATCACTAATTTGTTTAAACATATGAATAAATAATCATGAACATATATATGTGTTATGTTTCAATGCATGCTCAATTGACTTTCCGGGTATGTATTCTTATACAAAAATCTTGACCATTTAAACATTATAGCTTGTATGCAACTAGTTTGCAATCAGGTTTATACCTTAAGTAAGCTTACTTTACTCCAAATTCATCAATTATACATTCACCAAACTGTTCTAGCAATATATACTCATACAAGTTCCCAATTCTCATTCATAATTACCTCATGTTCTTCAATGCTCATTCATTCATGCCTAATACACATTACTCATGTCCTTAAGATTATGTTGGTATTCATAAAAACACCTTTATTCTTTTATCACATTATAATTTCTAGATTTGGATACATTGACATCAAAACGGTACATTCTTTAAGTTATGACATCAATTAACAACCTAAACTTATCAAGCTCTTAACCAATTAATCAAGCCACAATCTAGGTTTATTCTAAGCCTTAATCAAGTCCAAATACACCAATTTAGAGTGACTTTTCCTCAATTGGTTCAACATGTACACAAAGAAAAAATTAACAATCCAAAACTAGGCCCACGATCATAGGGGACCATGCCACGATAGTGACAGAAGCTCATACAATAGGCCATGATCGTGTGCTGAGGGCCCTAATTATGCATCCTCTTTCTTTCCTCAATTCTGCACGAATTTCTCATACTTAAAGACATCATTAGCACTTAAATTTTTCTAGAATTCATATCCTTTAAAGCTACTTCATTTTATGCTAGTCTAGCTTCCATATTGGTTAAATTAAATCTCAAAAACATTTGCTCATTTGTTTCACTACCATTCACTTTATCCATCATACATGTAATCCTAACTTTTCCAGATTTAAAAACACTTCATTAATACCTATCTTTATCATGAATTCATCATCAATTATACTTCAAATCCCAACTTAAATCATCCATATAATAGCCCATAAACTACTGTTTTCATACATCCAAAAACAGAACAGAAGGTACCTCTTTCATTTATCATTTTCCAGCACATTTTCAACACCAATGCCACATTTAATCTTTCCCTAATCAATCATCATAATTTCTGCTAACACATGCCACAATAGATCAGTACTTTACTTGTTCAACTCAAATGCCACCTCAATGTATGAAGCTTGCTTTGCCTCACATGCGTGCAAGATCATCTCAGGAACTTGAGGGAGTAGGATGAGTTTTAGTAGAGACAAGAAGAAGACAGCAGCATATAGCTATCTTTCAGAAGAAATTGACAAAGGTTTTGAGGTGGTAATGGAAAAAAATTAGAGTAGAAACTCAAGATGTGAGGGAGGTATGGATTCGGCTATGAGAGGAAGGAGAGGGAAAGAGTACAGCAGAAACATTACAATAGAGCTGAATGTGTTGGTCACATAGTATAGGTATAAGGTTAGTTTAAGGACACTTTTCAAGTGTCGAAGCCAGCTACATGTCCATTCTTTAGGCTGCCAAATGTCACTTAGTTCTTTTTTCCATTTGTCACTCAATTCTCTAAGCCATTTGTCACTCAAGTCTACTACCATATGCTACTCATTTTATAGGCTTAGTCATCCTAAATTTTCATATGCCAATCCATCAATCTTCCAATTATGACAAATAAACTCCAAATTACTAATTATAGCCCATCAATTCTTTTTATTGGCAAATCAAAATACAAGACATTAGAAATGCACAATCATGTCACAATTATTTTAAAACTTTCATATCCTTGGAACATGTCAATTGAGTGCAATTTTTCTAAATCAAAATTCATGTGTGTATGCTCATATTATACATGTGAATGACATAAAAATCATAACCTAAATGCACCAAATTCATTCTAATATAGTTCATATGACTAAGTAATCTAACACTCTAACTCTCAGTAGTTTTGGAAACCGAGTATTACATAAGATGAGGGAGACTGATGTAGGTGATTTGGATATATTAAGAGGAGACATCTTGACACACCAATGAGAAGATGAGAAGATTGTAGTTAGGAATTTTAAAAGGAGGAGAGGAAGACTAAAAAAGAATTAGGAAGAGGTGGTTAGACATAATATGACCCTACTAGAGCTTACTGAGGACTTGGCCCTTAATAAAACTAGGATTTGAATAGAGGATCTTTAGGGATGTCAATGGATCGAGCAGGGCCGCTCCTGGCCTGGCCAGAACCCTAGGTTGGGTGGCCCGCACCTAGCCCATCCTTACTTTTCATTTTAAAAAATTTACAAAACGACGTCATTTTTGTCATTCTAGTCGGGCCAAACAATCTGGTCAATCTGGTCGGGCCTGGTCAATCTGGACCAAAATTGAGCCGAATCTGGCCAAAGCTGACATCCTATAGATCTTACATAGAGAGAGCCTTTTCTTTTTATAAAGAAGCGTTTCTCTTTTTATGAGTCTTTTGAACTTTTTCCTTCCTTTTCTTTGTTTCTTGTGCCTTGTATTTACCCTAAATAGTTTGTTTGTAATACTTACCCCTTAGAGATTTTATTTATTTATTTCATAATTTTTCTTTCTTCATTTCCAATTGCTTGTTTGTTTTACTTTCTTATTTGTCTTCTATCTTTATTTATTTACATACTTTTATCTTTATTTTAAATTTAAATTTCTTTATTTTATTTTTATCCTTATCTTTTTATTTTTACTTTTTTTTATTTATGCAGTTATTTGTTTATGTAGTTGGCTACTATTATTATCATCATTATTATTATTATTATTACTACTACTACTACTACTACTACTACTATTACTACTACTACTACTACTACTACTACTACTACTACTACTACTACTACTACTACTACTACTACTACTA
>JANZLC010000202.1:18377180-18388589 GCA_026413385.1 Erythroxylum gracilipes | reverse complement strand
TAGGAAGTAGTTGTTTTCCCTCAAGGCTTTATGAAGCCATCATTGTACAGACTGATTTTATTATTGAGTAAAAATTTCCTTCTTTGAGTTTCACTCAAAACAAAGGTCCCGGATCCCTTTCAAGCCAGAATCATAGGTAGGATAAAGAAGATTCATTCAACACGAGCAACAAACCCACAAGGTTAACAGTAGGAACATGAAAAAGAATGTTACGTAAAAGTAAGGCATACATTTAATACCTAAGTCAATATGGATCACAATAGCCTGAAAAACAACCCAGAAGCAACTTACCAGCCAAACAAGGTTAGCAAAGCCATAGCAACAACAGTAGGAACAAAAATGCTTGCAACCTGCAAGCCAAAAGATATTAAGAATGGCATTTGAATGTACGTACAATGATATGCAAAAAACAATAAGAGATTCCAGCTCAGAAGCAGGAGGAATACAAAAAGGAAGAGGTGGGCAAAAAGGATAGAAGAAGGTAGATCACAAGTGCAGAACCAAAACACAAGCCTGGTAGATTTGGTTGCTGGAATGCTAATCAGTTGAAGATAAAGTCTCATAAAGCTTTCCTTTTGCCCCTGATATAGGCATTGTTAGAACATATGATGAAGATGAAAAGCTACAGAAAGATTAGTGCAAAATCTCAAATTGTTTGATTTAGAATGTTCAACTGGCTTATTGATGATGGACAAAGCATTCACTTATCAAGTTCTTTGAATATGATGGTTTTGATATATTAATGTATCCAAATATCCTAGTTTAGTGTGATGAGCAAACGATGACCTCCTGCTTCCCCCACCCCAAACAATGAAGAAGGAAAAAAAGAAAATAGCAAAAGCAATGGCTGTGATACTTACAAAATCTGCAAACCTCTGAATTGGAGCTTTGGACATTTGTGCTGTCTCAACCAAACTAATTATCTGACTCAAAACAGCATCACATCCTACTTTTGTGACTTGTATATGAAGGGCACCATGTAAATTTATTGTACCTCCAATAACTGCTGAATTAACCTCTTTTGAGACAGGAGCAGATTCACCAGTTACCATACTCTCATTGACATAGCTTGAACCCCATATCACCAAACCATCAGCAGGAACTTTAGCCCCAGGAAGAACTTTTAATGTGTCACCAGGCTGAATAAGTAAGGCATCTATTTCCTTGTCTTCAATGCAGATTCCATCTACAAGGCCAACAAAGTTATATTACTTAGTTCCTTAATTGTCTTTCTAGTTATCACATATTTAGATGTCGCTCAGAGCATTCATTTCAAAATTTTGCAACAAGATTAATGAAGCTCAAACTCAACTTCCACAAAAAAAACGTAAAATTTTGACAAAACAACATTGAAAGCAGATACCTCTGTCTTTGACAACCAGCAGTGCAGTCGCTGGTGCAAGCTCTACCAACTTCTTGATTGCATCTGATGTTTTTCCCTTGGCAAGGCACTCCAAGTACTTTCCCAACAACACAAAAGTTATCAGCATGGAACTTGTCTCAAAGTAAGTTGGAGACCAAAAGCCAGTGGCTGCACCATATAGTAGTGCACATACAGAGTAGAAGTATGATGCTGAGGTTCCTAATGCAACTAAAACATCCATGTTGGTTGAACCATTTCGAAGGGCTCTGCCAGCTGCTACATAGAAGCGCTTTCCAATCACAAATTGAACTACACTCACCAATACCCACTTCAACCAGTCTCCCATTAGGAAGGGTCCACATCGTCGCAGTAGTAGTGAATACAACATTGGTATGTGAGGGCATACAACTCGTATGAAGAAGATAGGAATCTGCCACGTAAAAATGCAGTCAACCCTTGGTGAGATCACAAATTAAAAAAGAGAGAGAGAGAGAGAGAGAAAACAAGGAGTATAGAATTAAAATCTTGAGGCAGCTACTCACACTGAGAAGCAAACTGGAGACAAAAAGCCGAAACATAATGGATGACTCTTCGACATCCTTTGAGGTCATTCTTGTAAGAGGATTCATAACATGTAACTTAAACTTTCCATTGCTTCCTCCCTCAATCCCATCAACCAAGGACCTAGAACTGACAACTTCAGGATCAAAGAGAACATCAAGTTCACTGGATATCCTGTTGAAACGAAACTGCCGTACTCCTCTCAATGTGATAAGTATTCCTTCTAAAAGCTGTGCATCCATCTCAGTGAACACCCCAGCAACTCCTAAGATGATTTTATCCTGCTGACTACTCTGTACAAGCAAACCTTCAAAACCAGCATCTTCAATTGCATTCACTATATCATCCTTACTGATTATGGTAGGATCGTACTCAACTTCTCCTAATGAAGTAGCTAGAGCTACTACTGCCCTTTTCACACCAGGAAGATTCCTCAAAATACCTTCAACAGAGTTGACACATGCGGCACAGGTCATACCTCCTATTGTAAAGTGCCCTGTAAGGGTATTACTTGGTTTTGCCTTAGACGTGACAGGTTCAGGTAGTATTTCTGCTTCAAAGCCTGCATCCTCAATTGCATTCTTGATGTCATCATCCTGAATTGAGAAATATCCGTAAAACACTAAGATCATGAAAGTTAATATCTATAATGCAAGTAAACAGCTCATGCAATTGACTGAAAACTGCAGATAAATTACGATCAGTCCCAATTAACAGTGAGCATTAAAAAATGGCTCCATAACCATATACCAATAAGTCAAATAAATATGGAAGTAAATTTTCAGGATCAAACATACATTAATGACAACATCAAACACAAATCAACGCCTAAAAAGATTTCCAAATTAACGTTCTCAAGAAGAACATGTAGATCATCAAACGGAACTAGAACAACAGAAATAACCAAACATTAAAAGTCAAATTCAAACTCTGCAGACAAAAGTCAAAGGTTTCACCACCAACCTTGACCAGGTTAGGGTCGCAGACAACAACAGCCTTGTTCTGAAGCAAGGCAACGGAGGCTTTAAAAACCCCATCAACGCTCTTGAGGGCTGATTCTACAGAATTGGAACACGCTGCACACGTCATCCCCGTGACCCTCAGTTGAATCCTCCTCACAACTCCGTCTTCTTCTTCATCATCACCAATCCCAATCACATGCGAATCATTTTGGTTTTCGTAAGAATCAAGGAGTCTGACGTCCTCCATGTCGTCGTCAGTGTCGTGGACCGTCAGAGAAGACTTCCGGGCGCCAGAAGCCTGGACCAGCTGGAGGTCTCCAATGCTCGGCGCCATTCCTAAGAGCACCGAGCAGAGCACCCAGCAAGATGAAACCCAAAGGAAAACAGATTATATTTTCTCTTTCCTTTTTGAGAGGGAGAGAGACGGTTGAGAGATTGAGACAACAATTTCTTAGACTAAGGATTGCGCTTACGTTGGTGATTTTGTTCTTTGTATTGACGAATTTACCCTCTGAACTTACAAAGCTTGTGTTGTTTTGTAATTTGTACTACTACGCTACTGCCTTTTAAGTTTGGACCGACACCTTATTTAAGTTTACTGTAATGTATTTAATAAAATATCCATACTCTCTGTTGCTAAACATTTGGCCAAACATCATGCACACTTATTCCATTCAAAAGGATTCAGTTGACTATATATTTATTTAAGTACCAATTACTGTGAGCGGAGGCCTGTATAGGAAACTTTAATATCTGAATTGCAATTGAAAATATTTATAAAAAAATTAGTTACATCTCCACGTGTTAGCACAGGCTTGTCACAAAAGGTAATTATGTGGATTCTAATAGCGTTAACTAGCCCTGCCATGAAGTGTTTATAGCTTTTATCCCTCTTGTGAAAAAATGTCTCTTATTTTCATCCCATATATGTAATACCAAGTAGGATAAGGCTATATAATAAGTTTATGATCTTTCTTGAATTGATGTAAGTTCATACTCCAACTTATGATCTATTGCCACCCCTCAGGTGGATTATTGATTGCACATTTCTGAAGTGTTGTTTTCCAAGCTCCACATGTGTAATTTACATTTGAAAAATATGTGTGAAGTGTTCTCTCTACACTAGTTTGTCAAGTAGTTAAACTTGTTTAAATTGTCAATAGTGAGTAGTTTCTCCTTTATATCTCTCCATAAAGTTGTAGTTGCTCTACGAAGATTGTATTTACATCATACTATTTTGTACCATGAGACATTTATGAGATTCTGTTGAAATTTTTTTTACATGAAATATCTAATTGTCATGCCAGAATACTGTGTTCATCCCATTCCCTACTAGCCTCTCCATTTGAGAATCTCCTTTAGCATATGCATTCTCCGACGTGAGATCATCATTGATATAACATTCCTAATTTCTTAAATGCTCTTATCTTTGATATAGTATTCGCAGTGTTCATCCCATTCCGTACTACCTTCTTGATATGAATTATGATGAAACCTCTCGATTTGAGAATCTTTTTTAATGTAGCAGAAGCTTTCCTAGATGTGAGATCAATTTCTCAAATGCTTTTATAGTATTCATTTAATATTTGTTTGATAGTATTAAAGAATCAGTTAACTTTCATTTATTGAAATTCAAAATTTATGAATAAGAATTTTTTATTGTAAATTTTTATTTAAAAAAAGATATGTTTACAGAGGTTGGCGTTTGTTGACCTTGCCTGCCTACTGAAAACTTTCAAGCCCGATCAATTTTCAGGTTTTCCATATAACACGGTTAGGAATCTATTTTCTTATCATATTAAATAAGTTAAAGCCTAGGAGCAATTTATGTTAGTTTATACCCTACAACAAATCAATTTGGTTGTAGTTTACTGAAAATTATTAAAACATTCTTTATCTTATACATGTTTAGATATATATGATAAAGTCTATGGGATAATTATAAATTGCAAATGAGATTATAATTATGATATTTATATTGCATTTATGTATTATCTTAAAATTTCTCCTAATCATTGTTCTATTAAGACTGGACATTAATAGAATAAAAAGACTAACACACGTTTTATTTTTCCTTATGAAGAAAGTAGTTAATCTCATATACTAAAGTATGAAAATACTTAAACAAACGTGCGAGTACTTGTTAGAGAACAAATTCACTGAACTGAACCGATATGAGAAATCCATTTGGAACATTACTTGTATGTCTATGAAAATTCTCATTGTGATAATTGTATAAGTGATCTTTTGACTTGAGGTTTTCAAAAGTTATCTTATACAGGGATTGCTATATTTTGATACTACTTATGACTTATTTTAATCATAGGTCATTCAGTCGGTAATTTTAATCATAGTTCTTTCAGTCGGTAGTCACTAGATGTAGCATGAATTATATGAAGGTAGTTGATTGATCAAGATATGATTCATCACCCTAAAGTAATTAAGGAGAATGTTTTGATGTTCTCGATTAGTATTGATTCGAGAAATCCTTGACTAAGGTGGAATGATGTTTTTTAAATAATATAAAAATATGATTAATTGAATCAATGGCTAATAAAAGAGAACTAGTATAATTAGATTCAAAATAGAGTAGACATTAATTACATGCTCTATGTCTAATTGGAACATTGTATGATAAAATGATTGAATCATACTAAAAAATTATGCACGAAAAAGTTAGTCAAAATCACATTGACATTCCTAAATATTTGGATGGTCATGATGTATTGTTAAATATCAATATTGATTTATGATTATAAATTTTTTAAATAGAGAATTAACGATAAATTAAAAGGAGTTGTATTTTTTCTAATTTTAATTTTAATTCTAATTCTAATTATGAATTATAATTATAATTTATAATCATTGTTTACATATTTAAGAACCTAATGGGTCTCATATAAAGAACAAGTTGAAAAGAGCAAAGATATTTTAATCAAGCTGGCTTAATTGTAAAGTTTGAGAAAGTTTATCATTAAATATGAGATATTTAATAAATAATGATTAATATAAGATATTTAATCTTATTTAGGTATAATTGATATTTAATTATAATTATTTGTAATTTTAATTAAAGTTTAATTGAAATTATAATTTAATTTTGATTAAATTACTAAAATGTCCAAAACTTATTATAAATAAGCTTAAGCTCTAATGAAGCTAGCACTTCTTACTTAACTCTCTCTATAAGATTTATAGAGTTCTTTCAACCTGTTTGGTGGATAACGTTAGAGGTTGGACACTTATGCTTATACGGTGGTTGAGATAGAACAATTTCGGAAACAGTTCGAAGGATAGGACAAGAATATGATCAAGGTTCAAAATAAGATACGAATTAAGATTCATATTTTATTATGATTTATGTGTTAATCATTTTATAAAATTAAAGTGGTCTTGATTTTCGAAAAATAAAAATATAAAAAGCTTCATAATTATTCTGTTGCAATTTAAATTGAATCCTGTCCTGATTTTCCAATAATGGCATTAGAGCATACTTTAATTTTATAATTTGATTAAATTGTTTGATTGTTATTTATTAATTTTGAAATTGAAATTGTTGCATGATTAAACATTCTTTAAGTATATATACTAAGGATGAGTTGGGGTGGACGACCACGCAATCCATCCCCTTTGTCCATTTAATCTGACGGCTTATATCTGTTCATTGAATGTTCTGTCTTTATTATTACTCTCCCTCTTCCATTCATTCCCTCATTTACTCAAAGTTTCGCAAAGCTTTCTCTCTCTTTCTTTAGCTCTCCACCCTCGACCTCCTCTACTTCTCTTTCATTTTTTTCTTCGTCGGTGGTTTTATTTTAGTCATGGTTTTATATTTCCTTTTTGTTTTTTGTCTTTGAGTTGGTTTTATTGTATGTACAGATGGGCCACAGTTTTATTTAACCAACAGTAATTGTTTCTCTGGAACTGTGGTAAGGCTTTCTCCCTCTTTCTTTAGCTTTCCACCCTCGACCTCTTCTGCTTCTCTTTCAGTTTTTTCTTCGTCGGTGGTTTTATTTCAGTCATGGTTTTATATTTCCTTTTTTCTTTTTGTCTTTGGTTGGTTTTATTGTATGTACAGATGAGCCATGGTTTTATTCAACCAACTGTTATTGTTTCTCTAGAACTGTGGTAAATTTTTGTTTTTGCTTTTGTTTCTCTGCAACTCTGGTATCTTTTCGTTTTTTCTTCATTTTTTTCTTTAGCCCTCCTCTTTCAGTCATGTTTTTATATTTGCCTTTTGTCTTTGCATTTTTTGCTTCAACTTTCATCCAAGTTTTATTGTGTGTACAGATGGCCTATGGTTTTATTCAACATTTGGAATTTCTCTCCAGCTGTGGTAAGTTTTCCTTTTTGCTTCTTTCCTACAGCAATGATTGATATTTATCCGTTTCTCCTAATAACTTTCGATTGTTTGATTCAGGCAATTTGGTGATGATTTTCTTGAGTATAGAAGGAGAGGAGGAAAGAGAAGGAGAGTCTGTGTGTGTCTCGTGATTATTATTTAATTTAGTATTCTTATTATTTTAATTATTTTAATTATGATTTATTTCAACTATTATTAATTGACAGAAACACTGCTAAGCGTGTGCTTGGATCATTCTTCTTTTTCTTTTTTACTCCAGCTGAGATAAATGAAAAGTTGGTTTAACGCATTTTTATCTCCTGATGTGTCAAACGTCCAAATCCTGTGTCTCTATATACTTAATAATATCTTACCCATACCAAAACATAGTCTTTTATCTCCTGATGTGTCAAACGTCCAAATCATGTGTCTCTATATACTTAATAATATC
This sequence comes from Erythroxylum gracilipes, assembly GCA_026413385.1. Lineage (NCBI taxonomy): Eukaryota > Viridiplantae > Streptophyta > Magnoliopsida > Malpighiales > Erythroxylaceae > Erythroxylum > Erythroxylum gracilipes. The sequence goes on along the minus strand of JANZLC010000202.1, from coordinate 18,380,910 downwards.
TTACCCATACCAAAACATAGTCTTCCAAAATTTGGGTCGTCGATTTAGTTATTCATGAAGCTTTAAAAATGAGATCTTAATAACATTTCGCGTTTAATACCTCTGTTGTTTCCTATTTAAAGGAGTTAACATGATTTTAAAATGAATTGAGTAATCCTTCTCGGAGGAAACCAACGGTCATCCCCTTGGTATCACTTCTAAGTCGCATTAAATTTAATTTATGAATTGGGTAATCCTTGTTGGAGTAAACGAATTAGGTAATCCTTCTTGGAGTAAACGAAGGACCATCCCTTTGGTCAAACTTTTCCAGCTCTCAATCATTTAAAATTGTGTCGTTGATTTAGATATCCATGAAGCCTTAAAAATGAGATATTATTGATTTAATATTTGATGCAGTTAATATTTCACATTTAATACCTCTGTTGTTTTTTATTTAAAGGAGTTAATCCTTGTTGGAGGAAACGACTCCGAAACGAACAACCATCCCCTTGGTGTCACTTCCAAGTCGCATTAATTTTAATTTATGAATTGGGTAATCCTTCTTGGAGTAAAGGATTGTCAGACTTAAAGATTGGGTAGAGAGGTGATTTTCAATCACTCGTAATTTCTTCTCGCCGTCTCAATCATTTAGTTGGCCAACTTTTCTTTTCAGCTATGCACACTTTTCAGTCTTTGAAATTTTTTTCCTAAGATTTTTCAGACTTAAATGCACCGTGGCGACTTTGAATTAAAAAGCAATATCGTTGTTGTGCAAATGCATGATAGTGAAGCAATGACTTGGTCGTCTTAGTTTCCAATTCGCCTAAGTTTCCGCTTCATCTTACTTTTGTCTCCGCACTTCGTCTTATTTTTGCTTCCGCTGCTTTGTCTTACTTTTCTTCATCGCGAGACTAATAATATGATGGTGAAAACAGAAACATTTTTCAAATTGCACATTCTCGCCATCGCCATAGTTTCCACTTCATCTTAGTTTTCGCTTCGTCTTACTTTTGTCTCCACGCTTCATCTTATTTTTGCTTCCGCTGCTTCGTCTTAGTTTTCTTCATCGCGAGACTAATAATATAATGGTGAAAACAGAAACATTTTTCAAATTGCACATTCTCGCCATCGCCAGGTCTCGCCATCGCGAGACAAGAAGCAATGGCTCGGTCGTAAACCTTATGGGAGCTTGACTTTAGAAAAGCCTATCTTATATTAAGTTAATTAGCATACTCTGCGCTTCGTCTTATTCTTTTCATTGCACTTCGTCTTACTTTTGTCTTCGCGCTTCGTCTTATTTTTGCTTCTCCGCTTTGTCTTATTTTTGTCTGTCCACTTCACCTAACTTTTGTCTCCGAGCTTTGTCTTATTTTTGCTTCTCCGCTTAGTCTTACTTTTGTCTTTACACTTTGTCTTACTTTTGTCTCCGTGCTTCGTCTTAGTTTGACTTCTGCTTTATCTTAGTTTGACTTCTGCTTCCGTCTCACTTTGGCTTTCGCTGCTTCGTCTCATTTTGGTTTCTGCTGCTTCGTCTTACTTTTCTTCAGCCTTACCAAAATTGTTCGTCACTTTCTAATATTATTATTATTTGCCAGTTGCACAACAGCAAAATCAATTTCTAATTATTATTATTATTATTATTATTATTATTATTATTATTATTATTATTATTATTATTATTAAAATCATTATTATTAATTGCAAACCTTATGGGAGCTTGAATTTAGAATCTCTGCTTCGTCTTACTTTTGTCTCCGTGCTTCGTCTATATTATAGATCGCGAGACTAATAATATGACGGTGAAACTGCTTCGTCTCATTTTGGCTTCCGCTACTTCGTCTTAGTTTTCTTCATCGCGAGCCTAATAATATGACACAAAGACATAATAGAAAAATCAATTTCTAATTATTATTATTACGAAGCAGAGAAGCAAAAATAAGAAAAAGGGCGGAGGCAAAAGTAAGACGAAGCAGAGAAGAAAAAATAAGACGAAGCACTTTCCCTGCTTTGTCTCATTAGAACTCAAACTAAGACGAAGCAGAAGTCAAACTAAGACGAAGCGCGGAGACAAAAGTAAGATGAAGTGCAAAGACAAAAGTGAAATGAAGCGGAGAAGCAAAAATAAGATGAAGCGTGAAGACAAAAGTAAGATGAAGTGCACAGACAAAAATAAGACGAAGCATGGAAGCAAATAAAAGACGAAGCGCGGAGACAAAAGTAAGACGAAGTGTATAGACAAAAATAAGATGAAGCAGAGAAGCAAAAGTAAGACGAAGCACGGAGACAAAAGTAAAACGAAGCGGAGAAGAAAAAATAAGACGAAGCGCGGAGACAAAAGTATAATAATTATCTTAATATAAGAAACACTTTTCTAAATTCAACCTCTCGTGAGGCTTTCAATTCCGGACTAGCAATAACTGCTCTCCTGAAAGTGCCTGAACTAGAATCAGTTTCCGCTTCATCTTATTTTTCACTTCGTCTTAGTTTCCACTTAGTCTTAGTTTCCCCTTCGTCTTAGTTTCCGCTTCGTCTTAGTTTTATCTCTATGTTCGTCTTATTTTTGTCTCCACGCTTCGTCTTATTTTTGCTTCTCCGCTTCGTCTTACTTTTGTCTCCTCGCTTTGTCTTATTTTTGTCTTTGCACTTCGTCTTACTTTTTTCTCTACGCTTCGTCTTATTTTTGCTTCTCCACTTCATCTTTCTTTTTTCTTTGCACTTCATCTTACTTTTGTCTCCGCGCTTCATCTTAGGATTCGTTGCTTCGTCTTATTTTGGCTTTCGCTGCTTCGTCTTAGTTCACTTGCTGAAGCATGTAGATCATCAACTTTATCTTTAATGTCTTCGACTAAGGGATCATCATGCTTCTGTTGTACTACTTCAATACCGATAGTAGTAGTAACTGCTCTCCTGAAGGTGCCTGAACTAGAATCATCTTCTGCTTCATCTTAGCTTCCGCTTCGTCTTAACGTTCACTTCGTCTTAGTTTCCACTTCGACTTACTTTTGTCTTCGCGCTTCGTCTTATTTTTGTCTCCGCGCTTCATCTTATTTTTGCTTCTCCGCTTCATCTTACTTTTGTCTCTGTGCTTCGTCTTATTCTTGTCTTTGCACTTCATCTTACTTTTGTCTCTACACTTCGTCTTATTTTTGCTTCTCTACTTCGTCTTCTATTTTCTTCTCTACTTCATCTTACTTTTCTCTCCGCGCTTCGTCTTATTTTTTCTTCTCCACTTCGTCTTATTTTTGTCTTTGTACTTCGTCTTACTTTTGTCTGCGTGCTTCGTCTTAGTTTGACTTCTACTTCCGTCTCACTTTAACTTTTGCTGCTTCATCTCATTTTGGCTTCTGCTACTTCGTCTTAGTTTTCGTCAGCCTTACCAAAATGGTTCATCACTTTCTAATATTATTATTATTTGATTTTCATGAAAATTATTAATCGTAAAGTCATTTTGACTTAACAATCTCCCCTTTTTTGATGATAACAAATAGTCATAGCTTTTAGAAAGAAAGTATTATTAATACGATATACAATATAAGACTTTATACGGTTTGAAAAGAATTGTAGTCTCTCTCTTCTATACATTTCTCTTCTTCTTCTTCTGTTCTTCTCTTCTCTTCTTATCTCTTACCTTTCTTTCCTTTCTCCCCCTATGTTTCTTATTTTGGCCTCTCTCCCCCTATTTGTTATTGATCAAAAAGATCATGACCGAAGATGTTTCATAGCTTCAGAAAACATTTCCTTCATTTCAGTG
>JANZLC010000202.1:18347119-18365941 GCA_026413385.1 Erythroxylum gracilipes | reverse complement strand
GTTATCTGATCTGATATTATTGCCTTTTATGAGTCAATAATATCTTAGGAAATATTCAGCTGAATATTTCCCAACATTTATTTTGTTATTCTGCTGTGTTAAAATCTTGTGAAGCTATAAATGGATACAATAAATGAATTGAAGATTGGTTGAAGTATTGCTTTTCTAGAGATGATTTTTTTCTTGTGGATCGAACAAACTACAAAGAATGTCTACCGTTAATAGGTTCTACTATTATGCCCATCCTCAACTCGTCGTCTCCATTTCTGGCTCTTGATGATGTGTCGTTGTATCTGTTTTCGCTTCTCAACCTCTCAAGTTATAATCTTCTTCACTTCCCTGTTTCTCTGCCGCGTAATTATAGAATTTGCAATTCACATGGTGAGACATTTTGTAAGAGTAGATGATTGATGAAGAAAAGGCAAGGAGTCTTTTGCAAGGTAGTTTGATGCCAAGTCCTTATCTTCATTTTAATTCACTGGCTTGTAATAGAGAGAGAAAACAGAGTGTTTTATTTGTACAGCACGTTTATGTCGTGCCAGTAGGAGTAAAACCGTAATTTGACTCAATCGTAGTTTTATGCTTTTGTGGAACATGTGCAGAGTCCTTATAGGAGGATAAGATCCAAACAAACGTTAACTTCATGACATAAAATGTAGTTTTAAAATAAATTAGTTTCCCCAACTACTTGGCTCCTGTAATTGTCAAGCAACGAAAATATCGTTTTGAATTTAGCCTTGCAGGTGTCTATCCATCTCACTCGAGTCGAGAAGGATCTTTCCATAATAATAATAAATACAGTGAAAAGGTAAAACAAATATGCTTTCATCACTGGACTACAAGATTTATTATTAAAATGTGGTCATGAAGACGACTGATCAACCACACGGCAACCTCCGTTTTGCTACATCATCATTGCTTATTAATTTGGAGATGGTTTATGATTATGACTTTCGAACCTAAACCTTTACAGGACCAAAAGGTTACGTTTACATTATGGCTGTACATAAGGGTGGGTTTTGACTGTAGTTATCCTTTTTAAGCAATCGAAACAAGTTATCATTAGAAAATGATAAAAAGATAGCAAATGAAGAGCAATGTGTAGCCGATGTTGTCTTTATTTTCATTGTCCGTTGTCACGCAATGCACATTTGACTTTTAGTGAGCAAAAAGCTGAGTATTGCCGAAATAATCGTACAATGTGTAGCCGACGTTGTCTTTATTTTCATCGTCCGTTGTCAAGCAATGCACGTTTGACTTTTAGGAAGCAAAAAGCCCCACATAGATTGGTCATTTAGATCGATGGACGATATATTTGCAGGGTTGGAGGCATGCATCCTGGCCCCTCTTCCTATTTTTAACTAAAAATTTCATTTTCTTTCAATCTAAATTTTATTTTTTAAGTACTTGGCTTTTCTTAATTGATTTTTAATAGACAAAAGGCGTAAATTGCCTCCCAAAAGGTCTAAACTAACTCTTTTTCATTTCTTTAGTACTTTTATATTTATAAAATGATATTATTTGCACTAAAAAACATATAATGCCGTTAACATGATTTTTTGTGGGCTGGGCTTTTCAATTGATGTTGACGTGACATGCAAATTACGTTTAAGTATTTTGTTAATTTTGAATTATCAAAATATAATGTAATTCTGAATTCAATTGAACTTATCAACAAACACTTATTTGACTATTTTTATATCGTACAATTTTCAAAACTCTGCCCCTTGATTAGCTAATCACAATATTTGCATTTTGTTCTTACACCCTTAATGCCAACAATTTCTTCTTAAAAATTCAACACTTTAATTAAATCTTTTCGCAAAAAAAAAAAAGAAAAAAAGAAAAGAAACCTTATAGAGCTTTTATAAGGTTTCTTTCTTTTTATTGGATGGAGCTAACTCATCAATTGAATATGGATTAAGTCCAGTGGTTCAAGAGGTACTTGATACTTAATAATGAGGCACGTTGAAAATATTGTAGTTCTAAACAGAGGGCAAATTGTGGAGGAAAGAAGTCATGATTCATCGATGTCCAAGAATGGTTTGAATATCAAATTGCGTCATCATTAACTTACTTAATTTGGATCTCAGATTCATAGAACTATATAGCCTTATTATGTTTTTTGACTTGCTAACATGATGATTTCTATTAGTATTTCTTCGACTGCGGTTGGTAGAACTTGCCATAATAAAATTCATGGCTAGGTGGTTCAAGCAATATAGTGACATCATTCAGATAAATGGCTTATACATTACAGAATTGTTATATATATACTGAGGTGAGGACGAACTTTTGGTATTAATAAATGTTATTCATTCTAAAAGAAAGCATAGATTGTTCTAACATGTTATATGAACATGTTGGTTATTAGTAATTATAATGCTAAGGAGGTGAGACTTGTTTTTAGTTCTTTTCCGTATATTTTCTTTCATCACCTTATGTTGTGAATTAGAATAACCTTAATTACAACCGATGCATTTATACTATAAATTTGGAAAATTTATGCAAATTAGAAGAGGGATTTTAAAGAAAATATACAAAGTTATTAAGGTTCACATGAAAAATGAGAAATTATAGAAGTGTTTGTTGGTAATTTTAGTTATAAATAGAAATATAATATAATGTTTTAATTATTTTAGTAACTAAAAAACTATAATTTAAGTTTTAAGATGTAAATAATATTATTTCATAAATTAATGCAAAAGATGCCGAACTGATTCCTTTTTATAAAATGTTAGGAGAGGAATGCATCTTTGTACCTTTTTAATATATCTAGATGCGACTATACATGTAACCAGTTAGTGTACTTGCATAGAAATGGGCATGGGGTCAGGGACTCGCTGACCATGACAGATCAAACCTCTAATTAATATCTCTATTATCAGCTAATTATAATGCCTCTGCCCCGAACTCAAAATTATGACATCGACATCACATTCACATCTCAAGACCAAGTGGCAAGCTGCGTAATTATTGCCCAGAACACAAGGTTAAATCCGTCATGCAAAGCTGGCTACTCTCTTCTTCCCAGTCATTGATTCTTGTCTTCCTCGCTACTGTACCTCCCTACACATTCTCTCTCTGTCCCTCTATATATTTTCAATCACAAACACACTCTGAGGTTACGGAGATCTAGTCAGAGAAAGTTCGGTTGTCTTTGGATTAAGAGAGAAAAGAAATATGAGGGAACCCACTGATATTAACGCATTGTCACAACCTCCTCAAGCTTTGATCGAGAGGCTCAAGGATTATGGCCAAGAGGACGTTTTTGCTCTCTGGGATGAGCTCTCCTCCGACGAGCGCGATCACCTTGTCAAAGAAATTGAGGTCAATTCCTTTCATTTCTGTCGGTCCTCGATCTGTCTATCGCTTTTTCCTCTATTCAAATTCTTATGCACGGATTTGCGTTTGCATCTTAGTTTGTGGTCTGGTTGGAAGTTAACTCTCTGTTTTGTTTTTTCCTTTCAAATAATCGTAAATGTTCGTGATTGATTTTGCGTTTGCCTCTAATTTTGGCGCTAAATCCGATCTTTGAACTGGACGAGATGTGGATTTGAGTCGAAATTCAATTCGATTTATTGCTGAAGCTATTTTGATTATTTATAATGCAGAGCTTAGATCTTTCGAGGATCGATCGGATAATTCGATGTTCACTTCGATCTCAAGGTTTTCATTCGTTTTCTGACGGTCATGTATGCATGATTATGTAATGAAAATTGCCAATTTTGTATAATTTATGTTAAATTATTGCAGCACTACCAGTGGCAGCAATTGAGCCTGTGCCGGAGGTTAGCGTGTCAACGGTGGAGCAGCGAACAATGGAAGAAAGAGAGAGGTGGTGGAAAATGGGGCTGAAAGCAATTTCAGATGGCAGATTAGCTGTTTTACTTTTATCTGGTGGTCAGGTACCTTTTTAACTCCATCTAATACATGCCCTAATTATTTCTACTTTCTATTTCCATTTTATTAAACAGCTCTTTATGAGTTCAACTTTTTGTTGAATATTATTGCTCCAATAATGTTGTTTTAGTGTATGGTTTCTTGTTAAATCTCCTTTTCGCTCTCCATATTGGTCTTACTTTTGTTGCGATATTGCTTTTTGGAATATGTGCTCTAAGATAATTGGTTGACAGATCTCTGTCGCTTAAATAACTTTACAGTAAGACCTATGTCTAGTGCAAGCAAGAATCAATCTTCTTTTTTTATTTTTTGTTAATTTAGATTCTTATATCCCGTTCTCTCCCTGGTTGGTGTTTTGTGCTTTCTTTTTTTCTTTTCCTACTTTTTGACAACTGGCTGATGGATGTCTTCATCTTATCATGGATCAGTTTAAATTGAAGGAGCATCATATTCGTTTTAAATACAATAATTACTTGCCAGAAAAAAATCTTCACAGGATTGTGGATATTTTTATTTTACTTGTCAATTAAATGTGCTCACACAGATTTGCATAGAGAATGCCCATATGTTTGAAGTTTATCAGACTAATGCTGGAAATAGTATAACTGAGGATATAGTTTCCAAAGAAACTCAGTTAAGATCATTTGACGTATATGAAAATACTGAACATGAAAATCATCTCAAAGTATTTTTGTATACATGAAGCGAACTTACTATGCGGATCTGGATAATATTCCTGTAATTCCTTAACACCAAAATCCTTAAAAGCAAGTGTAACACATACAAAACTGTAGACTATAGACTTTTGCATACTTTTGTCTGAAGTATGTGAAAATTAGTTGTCACAATTCTCAAACATATTGACCAGTCATTCACATTATCTGTTATATCGTGTACGATTCTGCCCATTACACTTGTCAATTGCAATTTTCAACTTATAATATTGTGTCCCTGACCACCAATTGTGTGTCTCTGCAATTGAAATGATTAGGGGACACGTCTTGGAAGTTCAGATCCAAAAGGATGTTTCAGTGAGTAATTTCTTCCCTTGATTGTGAAATCCATTTACTGGGAATCTATTTCCTTTATTCCCTTTTTATTTTTTCTCTTGCTAAGTTGGAATATCTAGCTTGACTGTATACCAACAGATTCTGGATTAAGCGTAGTTGTGTTCTCTTAGGCAATTTTGCAAGGCATTAAAATTCAAATGCATTTGAGTTTCCAGGGCATGCATGTTTATGTGTAGCTCATAAATATTTGATATACATCCCGGATACACTTTCTAGTGGTTTAATTATAGAACCATGTTTTAAGTACAGAAGGTTGGTGATTCTGTACTGATACACTTCATGGACTTCTATGCAGATATTGGACTTCCTTCTGGCAAGTCCCTTTTTCAACTTCAAGCTGAGAGAATTTTGTGCATGCAGAGACTAGCTGCTCAAACTGCCAGCGAAGGTAAAGTTAACTTTACTAGGTTTTGAATGTTTGTGTGGGATTCAATGCCTGATAATTGTGTAATGGGCAGGTTCTGGTGGTTCAGCACAAATACATTGGTATATAATGACAAGCCCATTTACTGATGAAGCCACTCGTAAATTCTTTGAAAGTCACAAGTATTTTGGTCTTGAAGCTGAACAAGTAAGAGAACTTCTACTCACTCGTTTTTAATCTATTGGTGTATTTTCTTCACAGTTTTGGTTCACAACAGAAGAAAAGAAATGGAAGTCATCAATTACTTGATCGTTATTATTTTCATTGAGAGACCTTTCTCTGGTTCAGGTCACCTTCTTCCAGCAGGGCACACTACCTTGTGTTTCAAAAGATGGTAGATTCATTATGGAGACTCCATTCAGAGTATGCTGGGCTAGCTTAAATCTCTGTACCATTATTTTGTGGCAGTGGTTCTTGTTAATCTTAATCTTACTTATATAATGCTTCTTGGACAGCAATTGTTATTTGTCTTTTTCCAGCTATTTTTTTCATGAATAGCTCTCATGTTAAAGGTGTTAAGAGTCACCTTTGTGAACTTGGTTGTCTGTATCAGGTAGCTAAGGCCCCTGATGGTAATGGAGGAGTGTATTCAGGTCTTCTAGAAATCTGCACAGTGTGCCAATTTCTCCTTATTACTAAAATTCCTCCTATCCTCTCATTTCTTGGCTGTTAATTGCTTTCATTTGTTTCCTAACTGTTTGTTCAGCTCTAAAGTATTCAAGATTATTAGAAGACATGGGCACAAAAGGCATTAAATATGTGGACTGTTATGGAGTTGACAATGCACTGGTGAGTTTTCCCTCCTTTTGGTCCTATGTCAAGGAGTCTAGAGTCCAGAATTTTTCCTAATTCAAGATTTAGTAATCAGGGTGTTGAAAGCAGGTTCGGGTAGCTGACCCAACATTTTTGGGATATTTCATCGATAAAGGTGTAGCTTCTGCTGCAAAAGTTGTTCGTAAGGTAATTTATCTTCATGTATGTTTGGGCATTTTTTTTTAATGGATGTATATAACTGTGAAAAAGTTTTTATGGAAAAAAAAGGGGGTTATAGAAAGAAAGAGTTGAGTTGGAAAAGGAATATCTTGGGCTTAATTAATTCCCTACCGAGGTGATAGATTCTTTTCTTTTTGAGATAATGTTATTTTGGAAAATATCATTAGAAGAATTAGTGTATCATGGATTTCTAGTCTTTTAACCAAGAGAGGCCAATGTTTTGAAAATTTTAGATGGCATCCACTGCCATGTTTTATTTAAATAGGAAGTGTGGCTAAAGAGATGAATTTTTGATCGGACATAAAATCTGAAACTATTCTGAGCTTCTGTTTCATAATTGTAAGGCGCACAACTTGTATACCCTTAATGAACAGAAGTTCTGAATTTTCATTGCAATAGGCAACTTAACATCCATGAACTACACTTAAACCAGATTTACTAAGAGCAGTGCCAGTTTTATGCTTCATCATTCAGTTCTATAGACTTTTTACTTTTATGGTATTTCTGGGTTCAGCATAAGAATTATGAAATTGAAATTCATCTCAATTCCTATTAAAAAAATGATACAGGCTTACCCTCAAGAAAAAGTTGGTGTCTTTGTAAGGCGAGGTAAAGGTGGACCTCTCACTGTTGTTGAATACAGTGAGTTGGATCAGTCATTGGCATCTGCAATCAATCAAGAAACAGGACGTCTTCGTTTCTGTTGGAGTAATGTATAGTCTATTTCACCTTGTTTAATATGATGATATTGTGGATCTTCATGCTCCTAAGGCTTAAGTTGATTGCAAATGTGTGCATAAAATTCTTGTGAACTTCTTGAAACCCTTTATCAAGGTAGACAGTTTTTTTTTTTCTGAGTAACTTAGGTTGATGTTGGAAGAGAGGCTACTATTACAAAATTTTCAATTCTTAGGTATTAAGCAATGCACTGCCTTATGGATCCTACGGAAATTTTATTTGTTTTACCCACAACATTTTATGTTCCTATTAATTTGATGGGTAGTATAGGTAACTCACAGTGTTATGCTATGCTTTCTACGATAATGTGCTTCATGAACTAGTAACCATTAAGAATATTCTGGCATTCAAAATCATAATCTTGAGCTCTTGCTAACTTTGGATTTCAGGTGTGTTTACACATGTTTACTTTGGATTTTCTTAATCAAGTGGCAAATGGCCTTGAGAAAGACAGCGTGTTAGTGATTCTCTTTCTTATGCATTCTTTTGAGATCACATGATATTCTATCATCAGAAACTTGATAACCAACTTAATGTTCTTTTTAATGTAACTTGTTGCTGTTCTGTAATCCTCTTTTTGTTATTGCTGCAGTACTAATTAGTTGATCTATCTGAACCACAGAATTCTGGATCAGTTCCACTGAAGAAATTCTTGTCTTTCTTAATGCTTCTTTTCATTTTCCAATTGTGAGAGCTGGGAGGGTTGGACGGTGGTCCTGTATTTGCTGAGAATTAAAGAGAATTGATCTAGCTTGGTCCCCTGTATTGACTCCAGTTCTAGCACATCTTGAATCCTTACGAAGAGCTTTAAACATTAAAGCCTACATAAACTGTTGAGTTGAGGGATATAAATCACTCAGTAAAGATAGAAAAGGGCTATCCTAAGCTACCTTGCGTTTTTAAGTATCTATTAGAAATCAAAACTTAGTATACCATTTCTGATAGTTGAGTTATTAGATTTAATTGCATTTGTAGGGTTATCTTCACAAAGATTTTAATGTGATCAGTCGTTTTACTTGCAGCTACCATCTTGCAGAGAAAAAAATTCCATCAATTCATGGATTTACTATGGGGCTAAAACTAGAGCAATTTATATTTGATGCATTCCCTTATGCCCCTTCAACTGCTCTTTTTGAGGTAAACTTTGGCTCCATATCTCCTAAGTTTCACTTCGAGATAGTTTCTTCTCCTACTTGAGAAATTTGTTTGCCTTATTATGTAGATATCACGGGAAGAAGAATTTGCTCCAGTGAAAAATGCCAATGGGTCAAACTATGACACTCCAGACAGTGCTCGTCTGCTTGTGCTTCGACTTCATACTCGTTGGGTAGTGGCTGCTGGTGGCTTCCTAACACATTCAGTGCCTTTATATGCAACTGGTAATCCTATATTTATCTTGTTTGTTTACTAGAGTCATTGTACTGTAGATCTTAGTGAAGCCACGTTAAATAACTAAAGCTTTGGAGGAAAGTTAAAGGTCAACGGAGAGAAGTGGTTACTTTAAGTTGAAGAGTTCATTAACTAACAGATGAAAAGCCAAATGTAACTAGTCGAGGGTATGGTAATAAGCAAGAGGACCTGTTCCAATTATCTTGTTGCTTCCTTGCCTTCATCATCGAGACCTTTTAATTTTAGAACGGTGTTGCGTTAATCACTATTGGAGTTTGGCTTGATACACAGAGGCTATAAACATTGACATATTGTAATGTAATTCAGGTGTAGAGGTATCTCCACTTTGTTCTTATGCTGGAGAAAATCTGGAATCTATATGCCGTGGAAGAACATTTCATGCCCCATGTGAGATTACGTTCTAGTTGAGCTAATTTACATAGCGGCTGTTTCCATGTTAAAAATTGGGATCCAGATTACCCCTGTTGTGTGTTACGAATTAGATTAGTGATAGCTGAGATACTAAACTACGAGTTTTGAGGTCTTGGTTTGTTTTGGGGGAATTATACCATGAATGGCGCAGTTATGTAATTGGTGTATATTAGCCAGATACGCGCCAGAAATGATCAATTGTGAATCTCAATCTCATCTCATTTACTATGCTTTTGATTTTTCTATTTCTTTTCCCTTTATATTTTTTTGGTCACATAAGTTGGCTAAAGAAGCAAGAGAGGACACTCCATCTTGCTTAATACAAAGGGGATGGATTAGTTATTGGTTAGATTTATATTTTATGTACAATAAATTCCCAAAGTCACGTCTTCTCAAAAAGGTCCTACGTAGAATCATCAGAACAAGCAATCACCTGCTCCTGGCTCGATCTTGAAACAACCTGAGGCAATCATCTCACAAACCGCAAATGCTCAAGACACGTCTGTATCCATTGATTCTGAGAAAACTTGGAGCCAAGTTGTTAGGAATAACACAAAATTTCGATAAGCTTAAACTCCTTCCCTTTGCCCCAAACTCCATAATTCTTGATTCTCTAGTTATTACTCCATTGAGATCCTCCACGAGGGGGGAGCACTAATAGGCTTCTTTGTAGACAATATTTTTTCAGGTGGTGCAAAGGTATACAGCATCACATTGGTCAAAGCTTAATACCAAAAGTGCCCTTATAAACAAAGAAGAATTTCTCCGGTTTAAGTTTGCAGGGCCTTCAAATTTATAGAAAGATATGAAGATTAAACACATCCCTATATGGTTTAAGTTCCATAATTTTCCATTGGATTATTGGACTACTATTGGTTATAGTTACATAGCAAGCTCAACTGGAAGACTTTTGTGCCTTGATGAACACATAGGTATAATAAAGACGTGGGATTCACTATAATTTGCATAGAGGTTTACGTGAACTTAGAACTCCCTGAAACACTAATAAAAGTCGTGAGATTAAGTGTCAACTGTGAACTAGTGGAAATCTTTAGCTCAAAGAAGTCGCAAAGAATTGAAGAAGACTGGTAAAAGATTTTAAATTGGTTCATTATAGGAATTATCCAGTAACTCTTTAATTGAACCCACTCTGATGATAAGTGAAGAAGCATTACCAAAATTAAAAAATTATGATTCTCTGCTGAAATCTACCAACTGCACTTCTCTTGCTAAGGAGGTAGAAGTTGCTCCAAAAGTGCGTGATATTGTTATTACTAGCATGGTCAAACCTAAGGAGGCTAAAGAACGAGGGGAGGGGATACTTTTGCACTAACCTCGAATTCTAAGGAAATTAGTGAAAACTCTCCAGTATATCTACCAAATCAATCTTTAAGGTATGACCCAGAGGATGCCTTAGAGATTTACAATACAAATGGAGAGGCCTTTCCAATTATGCAAAATAATAAGTTGATGACACCAACACTAGGAAGAATCCATATACGACACCAAAGAAAAAAGGGCACCAAGCCCTCACCTCTTCTACATGATCTTGGAATGAAAAGTTAGGAGTATGAATTATCCCAAAAATAGTAGATAATTAATGATTATTTGAAATCCAAGAAATTTTGCTTAGCTGGGCTCAGAAAAACTAAAGTCAATTATAAAAAAAAATTCAACACTACAAGTGGACATTTGGAAAGGATTGGAAGGTAATATCTATCCACCAATATCATTATAATGATAGGATCCTTTTTGGTTGTGATCTAAAAAGAGTGAGGATCCTCCAACATATCCTATCATAATATTATATTCATATAGAAGTTCGCTTGAATTCTAAATGTTTGGCAACAAGCTTAACAAGCTACACCAATAATTATAGATGATTGAATAAGAAAATACATTAATAATAAATCTAAACACTAAACGGAGCAATGGTTAAGAATATATCAATCAATAAGTTAGCTAGATTTAGGTGAGAAATTCCCTGAGACTTTATTATATTTGATTTCACCCTAAATTAATGAATTACTCTATTTTCTCATACCAGTAAGAGTTTCCAACTCAGATTATATTCTTTATTAAGACATACATCCCCTATTCTTAAGTTAATCAACCAAAATCTCATTTGAATCTAAACAACGTAAGAATGCTTTAACTAGTTCTATGTATTCTCTTAATAGGTTTTACCCTAACCTAGGAAGATCTTGCGTCTCTCTCTCAAATAGCTCATGCTTAACCCTCTTTAACCATATTTTGACATAAACACACATGTCATCCCTTGAATCTTGATGTATGAATCAAATTTTGAATCTTTTACTTTCGCTCCTTCGATTCAATCTATATAAATATGTGGATAAATCACAAGGAAACTAAAAATTTATTAAACCAAAGATAAATCAAAGTATATTACATCCTAGGTTCATCCTACCTAAAGCTATACCCTAGTTAGTTCTTAATCACACAAAGAATATCAACCAAAAAAAAAGCAAACAAGATGAAGGAGTCATTATTATTAAATCATGAATCTTTAAAGAATTGTTGTTGAAATCTTGCTTTATCCTCAAAGAATGATGTGGTCTTGATCAAAACCAATGCAAAGCAACTTAAAAAACGACTTTAAAATGTTTATTGGCCAAAAAAATTCCCTCTTTTCTATCTCCCCTTTTCTTTAAAGTTCAAAATCTTAACTTTTATTGAGCTACACGACCCCAATATGGGGTCCGTGTAGCTTGTCGTGATCTCTAAGAAATTCTTTGAAAAAGATTAATGCCCATATGAGACCTATATTAGACTATTTAGTGTACTATGTTCTTCATCTAAGTAGTAACACGAGATGCCTAGGATGCATATGAGAAATAGAAGCGAACAAATTTGAACATGGCCCTCGATGTTGGTATGTAGGTACCGTGCTCTTTCTCCTTTCTCTAGTTCTTCCAAAATTGCTCCAATTCAATCTAATTCTTCCTAGTTTTTCTTCCTTTCTTTGTACAGGCAAAAATAAGACAGATGATATCTCTCAAATTAGGTAATCCTTTGAAATCCATCCAAAATATAAGCAATATACTATAAAAATAATGCTTAGAATAATGAGTGTCTAGTATGCATTATTGCTAGGGGAGGATTTCAATAGCACTTTACTTTCCAAAAATGTTGAAGGAGACATGTTGAATATAAACAAGAATGAGAGTTTTTAGTGTTGTATAAACTCAATTGAGCTTAGCAACCTTAGGTTCAATGGAGCTTACCTCACTTGGATCAATCGACAAAAGGGTTCTAGTTTGGATTAGGAGAAAGCTTGATCGTGCTTTGGTTAATACCCAATGGCTCTCTAAGTTGAATAACATTATTTAAAACTTCCATTATGCTCTTTGTTCAAATCATTGCCTCACTAAGCTTATTTTGGGCATCAAGAATGAAAAGCTTAAGATTCCATTAGATTTAGCAACTTCCTAATAGAAGATACCTAGACCTAATTCGGGATGAATAATATTGAAATTTGAGATTGAAAATGATAACCTGATACTGCCCTTTTGTTGAAACAACTTGTGATATTTAGTACATTTTTCATGGTTTAGAAGTTGAAACGGAATGATTTTGATGATATAAATACTAGAGACATAGGGGAACAAATGTCTTGAAGACCTCAAAACCTAATTTGGATGTTCGCTATGTGAAAATTAAGGAACAAATGGAGGTATGGATTCTAGACATGGGTCATAACTATGAGTCATCATGCATGATTGTAATATGGTGAATTAAATTGGGTGAGATAGTGTTTTGAAGAAATTGGTAAGTTAAAATAGGTAAAATATTTTATTTAAGTGACTCTAGAAGTTGGATTTGGAAATGGAGAATAATAGGTTAGCTTACGGAAGTAAGCAAAAAACGTACGTGTTACGCGATTAAATACTAATCTCGAATTTGGTTAAACCAAATTTATAATTTTAATGCCTTATTTCTGATTTGGAAATAAATGCTTAAGTGAAATGCGCTTTGTGTAGATAAAGGAAAGGCACCGAACGTGCGAGTGTGCTTAGAGATAAGCTCATAAAGTTGTGAGTGTATTTTAATTATTTTATATGACTAAATTCTTTGCAAAAGAATTGATGACATGTGAGTGTATTTAATTATTTTATATCACTAAATTCTTTACAAAAAAATTGATGACATGTTAGTGTACTTTAAATTGAGTTTAGGTAAATGGTTTTCATTTGATTATGAAATGAATATTTATGCTGATTTTTATGCAAATGATATTTTACAAGTGAATATTGCTAACATAAGTGTATGCTTTGGCAATATATGAGTTTTAATTTGAAAGTTAAATTTTATATGATTGGGAGTTACATTGAAATAATTCAATTATGAATCCTCCCATACTTGATTTAGAAAATAAGATGAGCCGGAAATATAAGAGTTGCTTTTGCCTTTAGTATACCGCTAGGCTTTATACATGTTATTATACCGGTATATTTATGGCGATTAACCTATTAAAGGTAAGCAATGCAGAACCATCTCCAAAAATAATGGTTAATCAGTCACAGGTAAGCGATATAGAACTAGCTCTGTGATTTGTTACAGGTAAGCGATGCAGAACCAACTCTATAACTACTGGTCTATAGCGTTTAACCCATTGTGGGTAAGCAATGTAGAACTAGCTTTGTAACTAGTGGTTAACCGATCACGAGTAAGCGATGCAGAACTAGTTCCATGACTTTAGGCTTAGTGTACCATATGGTAAAGAAACTGGTGGTGAGCTATGTTGAGCAAAAAAAGTCATGTAATAATAATGCAACCACTATTTATTTTTAAAAGTGATTTGAGAGGTACCATATAGTACCAATTCTAGTGGTTGACTTATTTTCAGTATAAAAGTTTTCAAAAAAACTTATTGTCACCACTATTTATTGTTTAAGGAAAAAAGAAACTTTTATATTATGAGTTTAATATTGTGCTTTACGAATTGTTATGTTATTACCAAATTTGATGATGCACGAGTTAATTATTATGGAAAATGTTTTACCATGAGCTTTATGATTGTATGGAATATTGCAGTTATATTATTATGAAAAGTTCAATTTTCTTGTAAACTAATTATACTCATTGAGATCATTTATCTCACCCTTATTTTAATGTTTTTAAACAAACCACTTCAGGCATGTATACAGGTGTTGCAATAAATGGGACTCTACCTCAAGATTAGTTGTATCGTTAGGTGCTGTTGTGTTTGTATTATTTTTGCTATGTATGTAAAATGTTTTAAGTTGTTTTGGAAAGAGTCCAAAAGTGTGATCTTGTGAATATTAGTGGAATGGTAAATATCTTTTTTTAATGAACTACGAGGGCTTTGATCCTCAATGATGTTTTGAAAATGTTGAGATTTGTATGTTTATGATTGCTTGTGATGTGGACTTGAGGTCCCATTCCAGAAGTTGAGATGATATATGAAATATTTGAAGTGTTTTAAAATGTGTTATATAGGTATTTTTTTGAAAATTTTAGGAAGGTCAAAATACAGTCATTGTGCTGTCAAAATTTTTAATAAAATGATTTAAAAAAGAAGAGGTTTCCTACTATTTTTCGCTAACATTTAAAGTATAAAAAGTTTTAAACAGATGAACAACTTGGTTTTGCGAGAACCCTTTAGTTGAGTTAGATATCGATCGGAGGGCTACCATAGGGTCGTCGGGAGGGCTTCATTTGGGTTCCTAAAGGAAAACTCCAAGATGAATCCTTTTACAATATCATGATGTGTTATGATATTTGTGAGGGTGATTGCCTTAATAAAAAATTTTAGGGACTAGACTTTATATGGGGGCATCCAATTTGCATAGAAAACTAGCCTCATGATACTATAAATGAGAATGTTTGTAATTCATAGTGGAGCAATTCTAATCTAAAGTGGGTAGACTCAGTTGATGCAGTGAATTTCAAAAGGATGTGCTCAAGACATTGAGTTAAATGTGATTTTTAAATCATTTTCATTACCCCACACATATATATTAAAAAAAAATAAAAATATCAGTATGTGAATGAGCGAGCATAAATAATTTCACTTCATTATCTTCATGCAGGAAAAAAAAAGAAAAAAAGGTCAAAGTTAAAGAATGGTGGTAGAAGCCATTTGATAGTGATCTAGGTGAGTAACTGAGGGTATTTAAACAAGGTGTTTACTCTCACATCAAAAGGCTAGGTGACTTTTCAAATAAGCTTCTAAATACTCTTATATTGTTTCCATTTAATGTTTGTTTTTAATAAGGGGTATGAAAATGTTTTCAAATAAGCTTCTAAATACTCTTATATTGTTTACATTTAATTTTTGTTTTTAATAAGGGGTATGCAAATGTTTATAATTTTTAGCATTTGTGTTCACTTAATGCATTAACTGCAATGGTGTAAATTGATTTCAAATTTAAATAATTGTGGAGTGAACTAGATGGATTTATAATTTTATGCAAGTAATTATGTGCTTAACAGTTTAATAAAATTTGTAATTGAATAAATAATGAAGAATCTTGATGGATATCTTTGAATTGTTTAATGCTTTCTTGAAGTTATTTATTATTAAGTTAAGAGTAATAAAATGGATATGCTTGAGGACAAGCAAATGCTTAATTGGGGAGCTTAATAAATGCTTAATAGACCATATTTGTAATCCCATGTCTAGTACATTTTGTTTTTTTATTTGAGAGATTTTTTTATTGTTTTTGATATTTCATTTATTTCTATTATGTTTTTTATTTGTTAATTTACTTTAAGGGACAAAAGAGTAGAAATTGGATGGAATCAAGGTAGAAAATTGAAGGATTGAAGTTTTCCTTAAGGGACATGACTATGTCATAGATTGTGTAGATTTTGGAGCCGTGTTTCTTCACAATTTTTGAAGAATTGAAGTGATATTAAGGGAAATGGTCATGCAGACGACCATATGGGTGATGTTGTCCACCCCAAAAACCTTAATTTTTGAGTTATAAAATGACAAACTAAAAAATGCTAGAGAAAGGCTTAAGGGAGGCTCGAGAAAACACAAATTGATGGCCTAAGACGATAGAGAAAATGAAGAACAGTTAAGGAAACATATTTCGAGTAGATTATCTTAAACATAAATTGGATTTCTTAAATATTAAAAGGATTTTATCATATTTCTTTTGGTTTTCTAGTTTTTCTTTTTATTTTCATATTATATCTTCTATGATTATGAATTAAAACTTTGTTAGTACTTGGATCAAATGAACCCCAAGATAGGCCTTGTAATGATTTTGATTTAATTTAATTCATTATTTAGTTTCATTGAGATTTAATTGTTTTTCTTAACTATTCTTGAATTAATATTGCTAAGATGTTGATTCATGCCAATAAGATTAACAAATCAAATGTATGAATATATCTAGCATAATTGAAAGGAATTGCATGCAAACTTAAAGACAGGTCAATATAAATCCTCTGGAATAGGTGTTAGTAGTATTGAGAAATATATTATCATAATTGAGAAATTTCTACGGTTTAATAAACTATAGATTAAATTGATCAATGAAATCATGATTGCATGAGGAATCATAGGGGATTCTAAGTCTAAGTGCCAATATCTTCTTTGATTATGTTGATTTATTTTAGTTTATAGTTTTAATTTTGAATTTGATCAATTATTGTCACCATAATTTGTTAGATTAGATAAAATAAAGATAGAAAGTATTAATAATTCTAGTCCTTATGTGATCGACTCATACTTGCAAGTCCTAGTTATAGATATACTGTGCCCTTGCTATTAAAACTAAAATTGCATCACCAATTAACTAATAATATCCTTGATCAAATAACTTGACAAGTATATGTCATTGTAGTAACATATTCAGCCTCAAATGATAACAAGGCCATGATTTCTTGCTTCTTTAAACTCATTAAAATAACACCTGAACTAAAGGAGAAAACATAACCGAAATTACTCTTTATATAATCTAAACAACCTTCCCAGTAACTATCAGTAAAACCAAATAGTTTGAAATTTAATACTTTTGAGTACCAAAATTTTAAGTGATTAGTTCCAGAAACATAATAGAGGACCCTCTTTATTTCCATTTGATCATACATTGTAGGGCTATGCATAAACTTGGAAATAACACTTACAGAAAATACTACATCAGGTCTCATATGAGACAAGTAATTCAAACTACCAACCATACTTTTAATATTTCACACTCTTTAAACCAGTACTATCTGAACTACAAGTGTCTCATTTACATTCATAGGAGTCAAAGTCATTTTACAGTTTAACATATTATTAAACCTCTTCAATAAATTAATATCAAATATCTTTTTAGGAAAAAATCCATTAGGACATTGTTCCATCTCAAGAATAAGAAGATAATACAACAAACCCAAATTTGGCATCTCGAACTTTTTCATCATGAAAGAATTAAATTCAACAATAATAGAGTTATAAGACCTATATATATATTATATCATCAACATAAACAAACAACACCAAGAAATTAGTCTTACCTTGCTTTTTCACATAGAGGTTCAACTTATTTTCTCTCCTTTCAAAACCATTTTTAAGAAATATGAATTAA
The DNA here is from genome assembly GCA_026413385.1 of Erythroxylum gracilipes. Lineage (NCBI taxonomy): Eukaryota > Viridiplantae > Streptophyta > Magnoliopsida > Malpighiales > Erythroxylaceae > Erythroxylum > Erythroxylum gracilipes. The sequence goes on along the minus strand of JANZLC010000202.1, from coordinate 18,348,422 downwards.
TCTTATTGTACCAAGCTCGTGGTATTACTTGAGTCTATATAAAGCCTTCTTTAACTAACAAACTTTATTATTTTCACTATTAACAAAACTTTAGGATGAGAAGCATATACCTTTTCTTCTAGTTTGTATTTTAAAAAGGTAGATTTAACATCAAAATGGTACATTGACCATTCTAATTGTTCAACTAAAGTTAGGAAAGTTCTTACTATTTTGAAGTGAGCCATCCAAGAAAATGTTTCACCAAAGTTGACTCCCTACTATTACAAGTATCCTTTAGTAGCCAAACAAGCTTTATGCTTCTGAACAATACCATCAGTATGATACTTCGTTCTAAACATGTATTCTAGCCTAATTACATTCTTTCCTTCTACTAGATTTAATAACTTCCAAGTTTCATTTTTTTTGTGGCCAACATATCTTTTTTTATTGCATCTTGCCACACTTGACTTTCTATAGCTTCATCATAATAAGCAGGGTTAAAAACATATAAGGAAAAATTGCAAAAGGAATAGTCCTCACTCAAGGAAATGAATTTCTTTATAGGAGTTTTTGAACAAGAGCTTATTGAAGAAGATAAAGTATTACTTAGAGATGATTGAATGAATGATGAGGTATTGCCTACAAAACAAACAATTGGATTTGATAGCTTTAGATGATCAAATTTAGGAGTTCTAGGTGTACTTTTTAGAATCTCAAGTGCTATTAGTGTTTTTTTTTAAATTCTAGGTCTACTTTTCTTCTTTTATGAACCTAACGACCCTACTGATGGGATTATACAACTTATATGCTTTGGATTCACTACTATAACCAATAAAATAAAATTTTCTAATTTTCATCAAGTTTGTAGTGAGAATTAATAAAATCATGTGTTATGCAATTAACGTTTTTAGATGGCTTTCCATCAGATTTTTGCCCTTCCAAACTTCATATAGGGTTCAGTTTATGATTGCCTTTGTTGGTGAGGTGTTGAGAAGATACAATGTTGTTGCCACACCTTCTGCCCAAAATTACTTTGAAAGACTACTAACTTTCATCATGCTTCTAGCCATTTCAAATACTGCCAATTTTTTTGCTCAACCAGTCCATTTTGCTCTATCATACGCAAGGACAGATCCATAAATTATTTTGAGTGGGAGAAAAATATTTAAAGTACTCTTATATTACTGAAAAGATACAAATATTTGTATATTTGATAAACAAAAAATTACATCATTGTCTTGAGCTTCTTTGTAACGCCCCAAATTAGGGGTTAGAATAGTAAAAGAAGTTATGACAAATTACGTTTTGCTCTTGCTTATTGATT
>JANZLC010000202.1:18322847-18341835 GCA_026413385.1 Erythroxylum gracilipes | reverse complement strand
TTTAACTAAATCTCTTCATGTAATAATTATAACCTAAAATAATATATCCTCAATTTATTTCCATCATTATTAAAAAATATCAAATAAATCCTCAAAATCAAATTATTCAACTTATTTTCCAAAGGAAAGAAATCGGGGCTCAACACTTTATGTTCTTGATAGGTCTTCTTTTCATCAAGATACCATTTTATCTTGTATTACCCAATTAGGAAATAGGAAACATACATCAATACATTGTCATAGTGCTGTTAATGATGTTTTTTGGCACCAAAGATTGGGTCATCCTTCTTCCAATGTACTAAAACAGTTGCCAATTTCTTTCAATAAAGTGAATATTTCTAATCAACCGTGTGATGTTTGTCATCTTTCAAAACAAACTCGTCTTCCTTTTCCTAGGAGCAGTATTAGTACGATTGCATGTTTTGAACTATTGCATATGGATCTTTGGGGTCCTTATTAGCAAGGGTCAATTGGTGGAGCAAACTATATCCTCACCATAGTTGATGATTTTTCTAGGACAACCTGGACTTACCTCCTTAAACATAAAACTCAAACTTCATCCTTCTTGGCTCAGTTCATTCAACATATCCGAACCCAATTTGATGCTACTATTAAGGTTATTCGGACCGATAATGGTACAGAATTTCTAAATCATACTTGTCAGAAAATCTTTAACAACTGTGGTATCATTCATAAAAAAACTTCTCCTTATACTCCATATGGTGTGATAATTTAGCTGCTGTCCATATTACTGCGAATCCTATTTTTCATGAGCGGACCAAGCATTTAGAGATTGATTGTCATTTGGTTCATGATAAATATAAAGATGGCTTCGTTCTTCCTCAACATATTCCTTCCAAGCTTCAACTCACCGATATGTTCACTAAGGCTTTGTCTGCCCCTGTTTTTCATTTTTGTTGTCCAAGTTGGGTTTGTGTGATTGACATCAAGCTCCACCTTGAGGGGGGAGGGTGTAGAATATGTTGTATTTATTTTATTGTAGAGTTGTAAATACGTGTAAGTCGTTTTGTATAAGTAGTTGTCGTTTTCTCATTGTTGGTATAAATACCATCGTTCTCTGTAACACAAAGTATAATATCAGAAGTAAACAGTGATTATAACATCACTTTTACCCAAAATCGCAATCCCTAGTTTTTGTACATCCACGACCTCTAAAATTTCCTAATTTTTCTTTATATGAAGACTTGCCTTTTAACTGCAAGACCTTCTCCTTAAACTTTTTCATAGGACCTACTAAGCCTAGCTTTATGAGCTGACAAAGAACTTAATAATTTATCAAAAGTATGGGTTGATAAGTCCTTATACTCTTCAATTACAGTAATATGATCAAAGTCTCTTATTAAACTTCTTAAAACCTTGATGACAGATGATTTATCACTAATAGTTTCACCATAAAATCTCATATGATTCACTAATTTCGAAACTCTAAACAATTATTCTTGCACAGTTTCTCCCTCTTTTATAGCTAGTGCTTCAAAATTATGATGAAGGCTTTCTAATTTGATAGTAATTACCATTTTATTGCCTAAAATATTATTGTTTTAGATGCTTGAGTGGAGGTGATAGCTAATGAAATATGAGAAAGTATAGACAAAGAGCCTTTGCATCCTTTTTATGAAGTTCCCGCAGTTGTTGGTTAGACTCGACAGGATTCAGGTCAACTAATCCATTCTCCGTTAAGTCCCATAACTCTTCAAATTTGAACATAGTCTTCATTTTGAGACTCTAGAGATGATATTTTTTACTTTAAAAATTGAATTTAGGGGTTGAGAATCTAAAATGGAAATATTGCTTGCCATGATTGAACTGAGCTCTCTCAATTTTATGTTTGCTACATCGAACCCTTTACCTTAAGAGAATGATGCTATGACTTTGATCATATGAAGAATCCCATAAATTAACTTGAAAGGATAGTCGAGGTTTTTGTACTTGGTGTATCAGAAAAATCTTATTTCCACCACAAAATAATCTACTTTACTATTTATTTATAGGCTTACAGCAGAAGAAAAGATTGGTACTAAAAGATAGATAACTGTTCACTAAATAATTAATTAAAAGTTAAAATGAATATGTTTATAAATATGAACCTTTCTTTTGGTGATAAGCTCAATCGTAAATGAATTGTCATAAGCAACAGTGAAATATTCGTCATGGGCTTCTCATGCTTCAGAAGGTAAAATACTAGGCTTCATGATTGTTCGAGTCAATCTCCAAACCACAGCCACTAATTCCTCCCATTTTGTATCTTCTACTCTTATATCTTGTATGATGGTTCAATCATACGAGGAAGAGTTTCCTCTTGATCTTTGAGCCCATTCTCTACTGCGCTCTCATCCACATAGATGACATATTGCTACAACATAATAACTGTTTTAATTTTTTGAAGTACTATCTTCAATAGATTTCTGGCTGTGGACATAGGATTGAAGTACATGTTTCTAAAGTTTCCCACAGGCAAACTTGAACATATGTGTAAAATAAATTGTTGAATATTAATCTGGAGAAGAATTAGTGTTCTTGCATATGCGAAACTGGGTAACTAGTAGCAGTTAGCAGCGTAGCAGCTGAAGTCCAATTGATCATAGCAGTGGAAAGCAAGCATCCATTGAAAGACAGCTTTGGTTGCTAGTTATCTACATTCTTTAAGCCGTGCCATTCTGTTACGAAGTTTACAAGGAGATAGATCTGCGCTGCAGATTTTTTATATTAGCTGATAGGAAAATTGGAATTTATCATCAAATTGACCAATCGGAGCTCGTGATGCCCGTATACGGTATCAGGGAACATGTGGTAGGGGTCACCTTATTGTTTCAAGTGATTCTACATCTTGATTGCTTCCACAAAATTTTCGTTTTAGTGGAATTTAACGCAACAAAGTTGGTGGAATTGACAAAATTTCTCACTGACATGAGTCTATGTGGCAACACATACTCCCACTGGCATACTGGGCACATAGGTCTGTCGCCTGCTGCATCTTGTCCTCTATTGTTATTGCCTTGTCTTATTGGGACCAGATCCTCTCGCCCTGATTCTGGTCTTCTTTTTATCCAAGTCATCTATTTATGTGGGACCACATAAATAGATGAAAAAGAGGACAGAATTGGGCCAAAAGCAGGGGATAAAGGATTTCAACTGCGTCTTATTAGCCTATTTTTGAGATTTATGACTAGAGATTCCGTAAGTGGCATAATAGCTTCATCTTGTCTTATCTTGCAGCAAATTGTCCCATTCAATTTACCAGAATCAACTTTGAGATCTTTATCTTCACGCCTTACTAGTTAGCACTATCAGCTTCATTAAGGCCTTTTAAGTTGAATCTTGTACCCTAGCAAACAATAAAGTTGTAAATAATTAAATTGTGATTTTTATAGTTTTTCTTACTAGAGTTTACCTTTGATGCTCGTTAGTGGCTTCAAACTGCCCTTTGAATCATGGGCTGGTAGCTTATCAAACTGCTAATACAAGCAAGAATCTTCCACTAGTAGATTTTTTTTTTCTTTTTTAACGTTGATCAAACTTGGGTATTGTGATTGCAAAAAGAATATCGATACATGAAGACTTCAGCTAATTTGATAAACAAAATAAGTGGTTTATGCTTAAACGCTTCATAAGACAGAATCAATTTGATCAATGGAGGGAACAGAGTCACTGAACTTGAGCCTAAGCCTGCAAGTGGGGCAAGAACAGTGAGAGAACAACCATTTATCAATGCACGTAACATGGAACCTATGGTTGCACTTGGGCAAAACCCTTATCTTCTCACCATCCAAGAAGTCTGCGAGACAAATGGCGCAACCTGAAGCTGATGACGGTGAACCTGCATAAGTAGAAGTTGGCAAAGCCACCATTTCTTTCTTCTTTAAACCAGAATTTTGTCTTCGAGAAACCATCCACTCTACAGTCTCACTCAATGCTCGACGTGTGCATTGAAATGCGCATTGCAAAGTGGTGTTAAGACCTAGAGCGCAAACGAAGGCGCATAACATGGCAGCCACAATGACCATGACATTGAAATCTATGGCAGGCTTTTGGGGTTCATGACAAGGAGGGTTGCTCAAGGTGGGACTAAGGGAAGGAGATGGTGAAATTTGAGGCATGGAGACAAGAAGAAGAAGTTGACAATTGTGAAGAGAGATAAATGGTTGATGTGCGCGCAACCTACCACTACTGCACCAAGGAGCATTTGATGCTTGATAAGAGCAATGTCTGGTTCAGTAGTGGGGGCTAAAGCCTCAGATAATTGGTGAAGTGGTGGTATAGGATATGCCTACTTGATAATCCACTGTCTTTCCTTTTTGTTTATGCGCTTCCAAGAAAGAAAAGAGAAAAGACGATCTCTTCATCTTTAAAGAAGTTCCACCTCTGGTTCATGTTATCTTATTGGCTGCTTTCCCCAATTTGCTTGCAAACAGTTCTTTTCCTTTTCTTTGAAAAAAAAGCAGATGCGACCTTTGACCACAGTTTCCATGAAGAAGAGCTTATTTCTTAATTATCATTTTTTTGTTTCTATTTTGTGAGATGGATGAAGTTTCACGATTGAGATAGCTTATATAAACTTGATAAAGAAATAGAAGAAGATTTTGCAAAAGAAGGAATGTGAACGGTAGATAATCAAACTTTTTTCATTAACCAACCAAAAATCTTTGCGCAAGTCAAAATAAAAATAAAGAAAATGACTTTCATGTAAAAAAAGAATTCTCTCCAATGAAGTTGTGCTGATCAACCTCCACAGAAACCATCGCATTGACCACTATATTGGTCTCTACCACCACCACGTTGTTGGCTATCATGGTCACTGCATGCCCCACAAGCTCAACAGGCACATCTTGAACGTAAAACGAGTACTGGTAATGGTTTATCTTGTTAGGGAAAATCAATAATGATGAGAAATCAGCCACCCACTTGGTCCCATTTCTAGCCACCGTGAGCCTTCCCACCGTAGACTTCAAGCTCATACCCCTGACGTTATTACGGTCAATCATCACCTGATCAATGCTAGTGAAGTTGCCGTCCACTTCAACTATAGGATTCATGTTGAATTCATCCCCTTTAAACATGTTATCAACAATATTTAACCCCGATATTTTACCTTTAATGGACCGCAATAACACGTTGGCATTTCCTAAGAATAACCCGTCTGTAACATGAACGTTAAGTGGATCTTCGATAACAATGTTTGTGTAATCTAAGTAACAGTTATTGATCCTAGTTAATGTTCCACCTGGTTTTACTAATATACCTACGCCACCAAAAACGTTAGCTTTGTTGTAACAGTGTACCCCTGTGATTAGATTGGCCTCACCCCTGACCAATACACCAACTTCTGCCGAAAAGATTGCAACTTCTGAAATGACATTGTCGTTGGATTCCAGATCAATGGCAGTGCCTGAAAATGTCCTCTCTCTTTTATCGCCACCAATTGTTGGGTGTTGTCCTAGGAAGCAGCTTGATATGAAGATCTCATGGCCTTTCAGAACCAAGATTCCCTGCGTATTGAAATGTAAGAAAAAGCAATTGTCAACACGAATCCTGACAGAATCCACAATCAAAATTCCTCCGCCTCGTTGGCTCGAGTCGAATAAAATGTCGCGGAAGGTGATATCCTCGTAGTAAATTCTTCTGCCTGGGATTGTAGATTTTGGAGTCCGTAGTTCAACCAAATGACGATCACTTGGAAAAGTGTCTGATGCCCGCAATGTCCCTTTCTGCAACTGAAATGAACTGTGTCAATATGCTTAATTGCATCACTAAAATTGTTTTTCTATACTTCACAAAAATTTAAAATAAATGGAAAGGGCATGACAGAGAAACAACTTGTGAGACTAACCACAACATTGCCCCTGCCACAAGGCAACCTAATTGGTCTACTGATTTTGTAATTTCCACCTTGCAAGTCAATAACAACACCACCCAAGTCATGGACATCTCGCAGCAATTCAAGCTCATTTTGCACTTGAAAAGCATCGTACAGAGTTTTCAATATGGCCTCACTGCTCTCTTGCACACAATTTGGGTCTGCTCCATACCCTATTGGATAAAATACTTTTCCAGCCTGTCATTGAAATTTGGAGAAAATCATCAAACTATTCAAAAATTAGCCAAAGAAGCGAAAATATAAGATGTTCTCACCCTTTTGGGGACTGAAGCTTGACGAGACGGGAAAGGACCATGAGTAGTGAATGCCTGCAACTTTTGGTGAAATTCTTGTAACTTACGTGGTGAGATTGAACAATTTGCTCCGTGTATCAGAACTAATAACAGAAGGCACCATGCTGATAAAGGCTTCATCTTTTGCATACGGCAGATTTAGAAAAAACGGCATGGGCTACTGGAAAATGGTGACTTCCAGGTACTATGCCATCTTTACTTCCAAGCAATCAACCAAAAAAAAAAAGTTTGTGGGCAAAGAAACATGATTCAATGGTCAATATAGAGCCTCACGGTCAGGTTTCTGGAAACATATCTTTTTAAAGATCCTTTTTTTTTTTTTTTTTGACAGATCGAAGATTCAGACTCTGTTGTTAAAATTGAACCTTTATCTAACTTGGAAAAGATTGAGACAGACGGAAAGGAGCGTTTCTAAGACAAAGCTCTATTTTTCCTCACTGTAGATTGAATCTGATCTGGTTGACTACCACAAAATTGGGGCTCTGTCGTCATCAATGGTTCAATGAACTTACCTTTTCAAATGGATTTCACAGCAACAGGTAATAGAAAAGCATTGATTTATGTCAGCTAGAAAAACGAAGAAGATCGGTAACAGAAGTGGCATTAAATTTAACTAAAGAAGCTGCATTGAATTGTTGCATCTGTAGCCTACGGAGCTTTATAACGTTTTATAGGTTATTCTACACGTTGACAAGAATCTAATGAGTTAAGCCTCAAAGGTGTGGCCCCTTTGCTCGAATTTTTATTAATTTTTAGTTAAATTTATTGTTTGATTGAATTATCAATTTGTTAGTACTTTGTGATTTTTTTTAAAGTTAAAATAAATAGATTAAACACCTCAAAAAGGTAAATTCAAACCTATGCTTGAAATAATTTTACATAACTTATTCAATGGTTCGACAATCCTGATATCAATCTATAAAAATAATTGTTGGTCGTAGACATTACAAGGTAAAGAAAATAAAGATGTGAAACCATGACGGAAAAAGAGCTATAGATTGAGGAGATCTCTCAAAGTTAGTTAAGCTGTCATAAGTTTAAACAGTTCCAATAAGGACACATATGAGGGATAAGTAGTTATAGGAGCATAGAGGAGAAACATCCCAGTGGATATTCATTTCTAAAGGTTGATCCTTGATGAACTTAGTTTTCAATTAAGGTTGAGAGGAAGGTTCCTCTCATATTCACTCTGCAGTCTAAATGAATTCTATTGGAAAAACTAATCAATTGATTGTAAATTGGCTTATAGTTTGGATATCTTTTGCATCATTTTGAAATACTTTTAAGTTTCCTTCTTGAAATTAAAGATGGCATAAAGAAAAGATTACAAAGAAAATTACTGCATTTTTGGGTCTTTGGTTGATTTATAACTAAAGAGTAAACTAAACATTCAATATTTTGTTTGAACTACATAAATTTCCTCTAAGGTATAGGTTGTAGGGGTTCTTTGAATAATGTTAGAAAGGCTTTACTTGCCAAATTTTTAGCATTGTGTCTCATTTAAATGAATGTTTCTTCTAAATTGTTTTATGTTTTATTCAAGATTATTTAATTATCAAGAATTTGTAAAACTTTTGTTTTCGCTGCTACGCTTGTGATTCGATCATAGATCAGTCACAAGATTTATTTGCGCCTGTGATTCGATCATAGATCAGTCACAAGATTTATATTGCAAAGCTAACGTCTAGTCCTTGTTTAAACCTAAAACGGACGTGCGACAAACCAAAGGGCACGTCAATGGGAGCTATAAATGCTAATTTGGATCATGGTAATGTGGCAGAGAAATTTAGATGTTAAAAGTTCAGCTGAAATAATACGAGCCCAAATAAAATCACATGGGATGTCCGCCTTCTGCAAACCAATTATGTAATAGATGATCCCTTTATTGTTTTGTCCACAATTCAGGGTCCTGACCTCCTGTCCAAATTACCCTGTGCTAACTCTGTCCAAGTGGATCTAAGTCATCCACTTGTGTAGGTTCCACATGTGTGGATGGCTTAGATCCACTTGGACAGGGTAAATTTGGACAGGGGATTTTGGGTGCACAATTAATAGCATGGAAACTTTACGCAACGTTGGCAACATATGCCTTACCAGATGAAACGGATGCGATACCTCTTTGCTTCTTCAGGATCCCGGTAAGAGGGTAGAATTACGTACCTTATCATTATTCGGCCATAATTCCTTAAGTAAGATCAATATCCCAGACACGTGAGGCCAGAAGTCCTCCATATAACTTAACAGGAGACTAAAGCTTCAAAAGATCCTTCAAGTGCAATGAATTGTGTCCTATCACAGTCTACATAATCTATAAGATTATATTCTCAATCTAGTACTCTTCAGCAAAACTATTAAAAACATAACATCAATTGGTGTATGTCAGTCCTGCTGCAATCTTACGATAGTGCTAACCTCTTAATTAATCCATCTGGGATGAAACTGTCACTCCAGGTATCTTCTTGTCAATAAAGTTCCAAACTTACAGTTCAGTCAGACTCACTTCAAAGGAGGTGGCTGGGCCAACTGTTGTAGCTGATGCACTACATGAGACATTCTTGGTCGCATGGATGGGACATGCTGAGTGCAAGCATATACAAGGTCCACCACCTTCTGAATGATTCCAGCTTCTGGAACGTCAGAAGAAGAAGAAGCTATATGAGGATCCAAGAGGTCAGGGTAGCGGTGTGCCTGTACCAAAGGTGTGGCCCACTCAAATATACTTTGCCAACCGACCGAGTCAACTGCTTGGGCAGGCCTACGCCCAGTTACAATTTCAAGCAGCAGTACTCCAAAGCTATAAACATCACTCTTAGTTGTAAGCTCATTCCTGTAAACAAATTCCGGAGCAAGGTATCCATATGTCCCACCTGCCATCATTGTTCTTTCATGCATCACTTCCCATGGCACAAATTTAGAGAGACCAACCCCCATTAAATGTGCTCCAAACTCTTCATCAAGCAAAACATTGCTAGCACGGATGTCATGATGCACCACATGGGGCCTCACCTTATCATGCAAGAATCTAGAATATAAGAACAGACGAGATCAATCATATTAAACTTTTCGTGGGCAAAACTAACCACAGCAGAGATAAGAAGCTAAGATGTTAATCAGGCTTGAAAGGAAAAAGAAGCAATGATCAATTTTCACTCCAAAATCATTGTGTACAAAAATATACAGATAATTTCAACAAATTTAAATAATCGGTCATTTCTGTGGAGCTTAAATATTACATGAAAACAAGGGAAAACGTGATAGTGAAACTAGATTCTAATTGACATGTTTATCCCTTAGAAAATAAGTTTCAAATTCTCCAATTGAAAATATGAATTCAATGGAAATCTGTGTTGAAAGAAAAAGTATAGAAGAGCTAAGGGGAGGAATAAGCATTTTGGAGTTATAATAAACAGAAGAAAAATAATAAAGACTATAAACTAAAGAAGTAAAACTGTAGGAAGTAAAGAGATGAAACAAATGCCAATATCATAAATCTCTTACAAATTTAAAAAAAAATCTTAAAACAAATATGTACCTTACCAAATTAAGGTTCGGTTCTTGGGCTAGAAATGAAAGCAAACTAATGAGAAGAGAAGTAAAATAGGGACTATTTTTAGAAACAGGAACGAATCAAAGTATAATTGTTTGATTGAAAAGAAGAAAAACAAGTACCCTACCAAAATCAAATATCTTTAGTTATATCAAAATAATTAAATAAATACATACCCTACTAAAATAAAGTTAAATTCTTAGTTAAAACATATGCGAAGTGATGAGATGTAGGAAATGACAGTAAGACTGGACTTTTAAAAGTACAAACTTCTTATAATGGTGAAATTAAATTGAGAGGAATACAATAGGCTAGAATATAAATGAAGGATTTTAGAAAATATTGTGTAAACAATTAAGATGTTAATTCTTTCCATAAATTTATTTAATCTAACCATTTATCTAACTTTGAAATTATTAAAATACAGCTAGGTAAAGAGTAATGAAAACACTATAAAAAGCTAATTAGTACATCAACTATTCATCTTAGGAATTTATGTGGTATTCAGAATCCTAAATGGCATGTAATGTAGAAACCATGTCCTACGTAGTGAAAGAACAGAGCTCCTTTCAAGTTTCAGCTTTAATATATTTTTGTATGTGGGTATATGTTCACACGTCTGTTTATATATACACATTAGATGAACAATTAATAGAGAAAACTCATACATAGCATGTATTTGTCATGTATACTGAATATGTCCATTGCATATATTCTGGAAAGCATTCTTAGGAACATACTAAGACCATCATTCATGTGATAACAAGATAACGAAAGAAAAAAAGGAATATTATTCAACTTAAATAACCTCAAAAGAATGTAAAACCTAAAAAGTAAATAAACATGCAATGAGAGTGCCGTAATCAACAAAATGACTAATGCTTCTACCACAGCCACCATTCACACAATCAAAGTGACTTTAGCCACGTTCATGATAAATATAATAATAGTAATACCAAAGTAAACATTGTGCCAATCCACCAAATAAGAAAAGTTTGAGTGTATACGTACGCAATTCCTTGGGCGAGAGTTGTAGCAATTTTCATCCTTGTTGACCAATCCAAGTTCCTACCTCCCCTTGGCATGTGGTATAGCCACCTATCTAATGGCCCATTAACTATAAACTCATATACAATGTACCGATCACCATGATTGTAACAGCATCCTTTAATGGCAACCAAATTTGGATGATGAAGCCTTGCAACTCTTCCAATCTCAGAATAGAATTCTTTTTTCCTCTGAAAGCTAGATCTCTTCAACCTCTTGATTGCCACCTTTGATCCATCAGGTAGAATGCCACTATATGTGCCACCGGTTTTTGCATCACCAAGAAGACGATTTGCTTCACTAAAATTTTTGGTAATGGATTTCAATTCCTCTTTGGTGAAGACTTTCCATGATGGGGCAACCAATGCAGAAGTAGCTGGATTATACAATTTCCTGGACTTTCTACGCTTTTTGCTACGTCTATATGCAAGAAGCCAAATAACAACGGCTAATGTTGTAAAGAGGATCAATCCACTAACAACACCAAGTATAATAGGATATTCCCTGTGGCAGCGCATGTGATAGCATTTGCTCTCTACAAATGAAAATAGAAAAAGGGAAAGAGTGTCTGTGATGATGGAAGGATTTTAAAAAAATAGAAATCAATACGTGTTCTCAACAATAAAGGCCAGGACAAGCAACAAGATATAATGTCATTGACAAAAAGTACAGATAAATTATGCAAATTGGGGTTATAGCAATGTGGGAACAGATAATTATGAGGACATACCAACATCTCGCATGCAGATAAAAGAATGAGAGCTGTCACATCTCTCCCCCACAAGCTGTGTGGTTCCGTTAGTCACCAATGTACACCAAACAGGACATGATATATTGGAGCAGCTCAAATGCAAGTGAACTCTGTCCAATAGGGACTCGTCCCACCTTGACATGTTATCAGACCACTTCCAGTTAGAAGTAGAATTAATGTCAATTTCTCTTCCTCCAACCCAACAGCCATTGACATTTTGAACACACAACACTTGAGAAAAATTTAATTCATCATATGATGGCAAAGCTGCTAAGTGTCCATTATAGCCTCTGCAGTAGCTCTCCGCCTCATCCCAAGATCGGGAATCTCCTATGTACTTGAAGCACTTACTCTTATTGGAGTTGATATCCCATCCAGGAGGGCACCACACTGTCAACCAGAAAATCTAACATCACAAGCGATAGCACATGTTCTAAAAGAAATATGAATATTGACACTCTAGCATACCCATTAGAGGAAAATTAAGAAACTTATACTGATACACTATCAAACACAGAACAGTACAATTACACAGACTCCATCTGTAACCATGAACAAGCATTAGGACTAAAAATACTGTAGCATTATATCCTTGACTTGTTTTCTTTTTCATATTTATCCATTCACAAAAGTACAATATACTATATCATTTCGCACAGAGCTAAATGAAAATCCTTCTTTTCATATATAAACATGGTCAAATGGCCATTCATATGATATTTATCTGACTAGGAGAAATCAGCAAAGCCATTTCAACAACTGAGCAGCCTTCCAAGCATCACATTGAAGCAGCTATAGAACTTCTTTTAATAACAATTACAAACATAATGATTAGAATAACGAAAGCCAACATTTAGAGTTGACAGATTAAACAGAACATTGCACAGAGTTCCTCAAAAAGATATCATACACGCACCTTTAACTCCTTCAGTCTTGGAAACTAATAGTTGAGCCTGAACGTTGCCATTAGCAGGAGTCTAAAATACCAGAAATCAAGATTGAAATACATATATCCGTAAAAGAAGATATCTATATAAATAAAAAGCAAAAATTACCGGTATAAAATATTCTTACAGATTGGGAAGCCACAAACCCCACTGAGACACAACTAATAAAGACCAAAGCCGCGTGAAGAAACAAGAGATCCATTACCAAAGTAGCCAACTTCACGAACCCAAAGAACAGAACAAGATCAGAAGCTAAACAACTCAAAAATAACAACTCACCAGTGAAAAAAAAAAAACACGAAATAAGCAGGTAGTCTATTTCATTTTTTTCCCTCAGTAAGTAACAAAATAGATACAACAAAGAAGAGAGAAGAGAGCGAACCCTAATTTTCAGTTTGGCACATAAACAGAAAATCAAAAGCGTGAAATTGAAAGATAAGACACGGGGAAGACTTTACCTTTCATTAGTAGAAAATATGCATCAGACGTAGAGCAGAGTGCTTGACCATGTACCAACATTTACAATTTCTTCTTCTTCATCACTTCACTGACTTTTCTTATTTGTTTATATTTAAAGAGAATTTCATTAATGTGTCTGTTGGGACAGCAGTAAATAGTAAGGACAGGACTCTGATATAGAAGGTTGTTGGGTGCTTCAGACAATCTCACGCTTAGACTTTATTGCATCGTCTGTGGACATAGCTTACCGTGATATCTATGTTTGCTCATATATGTCTTCTTTTATTTATTATACATATATATATAATCCTAAATTTTCACTTAATTTTATAATATTTATTAAAATTTAAAAAAAATCAGTGCCCAAAATTTAATTTAATTATAAATAAATCCTAAAATTTAAATTTGCTAAATTGAAATTATTCCTAAAAATATGTCAAAAAATTAAATACTATTATTAAATTTTTATATAAAAATTCAATTGTTATCTTTCTTCTTCCAATAGCTCAACCTAAAAAAGGTACCAATTTGAGATTTTCTTATGCCAATTCCGATCAAAGACTGAGGCGAAGCTGTATATGTAGGCCTAAATTATAGTAAATGATTAAGAAAATCTAAAAAGGTAAAGAACTTTATCTGAAATCATTTTCGTGTATATGCTGCCACAAAAATGTTACTGTGCGCACATTCTAGCTACTATTTTACAAGAAACAGAAAAAGGGGAAACTCACCCTGTAAAGAATTCTTTAAACAAAATGTTCTTATCCGTCCCCTTATTCATTGCAAATTTCAAAACCTAATTGTGGACGGTTATATAACATTAAAAGTCGGCTTTCCATTTTATCCTGTAGAGATAGTTGGAATGATACCATTAACAAAACCATTCCCTACGACATATGATGATCCACGTAAGTTCTTTACTATGGTAGATGATGACGGTGCACTGATGTGTACTTTCAGCATCATTTCTATGGCATAGTGCTTGTATTTCAGATGTTTTCGGAGAATTTGGTACTTAATATGAGAAGTATTCCAATTTGCAACTCTTATTTTTGCCTATTCAAAGAAAAAGAATAAAATTAGAGAAGAATTGAACTAACTTGGAGCAAATTTAGAAGATTTAGAGGACCTTTAAACACGACACCTACATGCTATCATGTTAGGACCATGGTCAAACGTGGTTGCTTTTGTTTTTTCTATACAATCCTTCACACGTTACCCCGTGGAGTAAGAAACGTGACATTTATACGTACCCATATAGTCACGTGTTAGCGTTGGCGATTTTATAGAATTGTAAGCATAACACATCTCACTACACAAACTTGTATGGGAATCGTGTGGCTCCTTGAAAAGTTAGATATTGGATTTAAAGAAAAGAAGGCAAAAAAGAGGAGTTCTTTGGCCAAGAAATAATGGGAAAGTTGTGGGAAGTCATTTGGAAGTTGTTCTACACTTGTTTGTTTTCTTTATTGTTTAATGATTTTCATTATTTGCTTAATTATAAGCTAATTAGGATGTAGATTTAGGTAGAATGAACATAGGATGTAATATATTTTGATTGATTCTTTAGTTTAATGAAAGTTTCTAGTTTCTATGATTTATCCATATTTTTATAACTGCCTTAATTGAAGGAGCATTGAAAGTAGAAGATTCAATTATTTAATTTATGTATCGAAATTTGAGAAATGCGTGATTAGATCACAACATATCTAAAGGGGGATAAGTGTCAACTAATTGGGAGAAAGCCATACAATCGTCCTAGATTAGGGTAAAACCTATTAAGGAAATTCTTAAAAAAAGCATTCTTAAGTTTTCTTGATTCAAAAGAGATTTTAATTGATTAATATAAGAATATGGATTGTATGACTTAAGAGATAATATAATTTCAGTTAGGAATTCTTATTGGTCCAATAAACTAGAATCATTCACTAAGTCAGAGAGAAATTGAATATGGTAAAGATGCAGGAGAAACCTTACTTAAATATAGTTTATTTGTAGATTGGCTTATTCATGATCATTGTTTTGTTTTAGTATTTAGATTAATTTATTTTGTTCTCTTATTCATTATATCATAATCATTAGTCTAACTTATTAAGTTTGTAGCTAGATAGTAATTAACCAATAGTACTTAAGGACAATTTTATACTCACCTATGCTAGTTATGGACACACCATATGCTTGTGATTAAAACATGTATAGTATACACATATGATGCCAATGGCATCAACTCATGCATTGCAAGACCTAGCATCAAAGCTACTAACTTTAAGCTAAAGCTCTCTCTTCTGTTCATGATACAACAAAATTAGTTTGGACAATCACCATTCAAAATCTGTAACCTACACCTATTTATATGGAGATTGATAAAGATATAGTTCATCGGATCAAACCATAGTGAATTAAATGGAGAAGTGCATCAAGAGTTATGTGTGACAAGAAGATACCACTTAAGGTTAAAGGCAAATTCTATCGTCTAACGATTAGGTTGACTATGCATTATGGAGCAAAATGTTGACCCATTAAACAAATTCATAGTCATAAGCTAATGGTAATAAAGATGAGGATGCTCTGATGGATGTGCAACCTTACTAGACAAAATAAGTTCCAGAATGTAATGGTAAGGGACAGATTGAAGGTAGCTAATATTATTGACAAATTAAAAAAGACAAGGCTTAAGTGATTTGGACATGTTAAGAGGAGACACCCAGACGCTCCAATGAGAAGATGTGAGAAGATCATACTTAGAGACCATAAAAGGAAAAAAGGGAGGCCTAAGAAGAATTGAAGGAGGTAATCAAGAATGATTGGCAATGTAGGAACTTACCAAGAATATGACCTACAATAGAAAACTTTGGCATACTAGGATTTAGATAAAGGGTCCCTCGTAAAGAGATCCTTGTACTATGTCTTATAGTTAGCCTAAACTTGTAAATAAGTAATAGTTACCTCTTAGGGATTTAACTTGATTTAATAACTAGGGGATGGACGACCACGCAATCCATCCCCTTTGTCCATTTAATCTAATGGTTACGATATTTTCTGTCATTCTTAATAAACAACCTAGAAACAAAGCAACGATCTCCTCTCTCAAACCTAGCCTCTGCTGTAACACCACCTTCGGCATCATCGTCATCCCTACCATCATATGTGACGGATCTTTCTTTCTCCCTCTCTCAAACCCAGATCGTTACCTCTACCATCATATGTTATGGTTATGGCGATTAAACAGAGTGTTGGCAAGATGAAGGAGGGAAAGAGGTCACAACAACATTCCGTCAACGACAAGTACTCTCAGCGGAAAGCTCTTGTTTGGCCTTCTCTCTCTTACAGGTATGGGTTCTCATTTATAGGGTTTTTGGGTTTTTATTTCCGTTTTTGTTATCTAGATAATCTTTGGTTTGCCTCCATTTCCAGTTTAAAGTGTGTTGGTGTGGGTGTGGTTATGTCAATTTGGGATCTATCTCTTTGATTTGTCCAAGGGTGATGTCTTTTATCGGTGTGAGGGTGGGGTTTTTAGGGAGTGGTTTGGGTGGGTACTTACATTTTTTGGTTTTAACCGAATAAAGGTTTGTTCTGGTTATATCAATTTAGGATCTATCTCTTTGATTTGTCCAAGGGTGATGTCTTTTATTGGTGTGAGGGTGGGGTTTTTAAGGAGTGGTTTGGGTAGGTACTTACATTTTTTGGTTTTAACCAAATAAAGGTTTGTTCTTTATGGTTCAAGCTTCGTAGAACATTTGTTTAGTAATGTTTTCTCTATAGCTTGCCCAGATGCATTTTCAACGAAAGTATCAATTACTTGCATCATCTAGGGCTATAAAATTTCCAGTTGATCCTATAACAGAAGCATGGAAAGAGAAGGTATGTCACTGTGCAGACTAACTGCCTTGATTATCTTTTTTTAGTTTTCCAACTTTCTTATCCTTGTTTCCTTTTGTGTTTTTGTTTCCAGATTAAATGACTCTTTCTTTTGCTTACAACTAAACAATAAAGTCCGAAGTTTCCTCTTTTATTGATTTTGAAAATGGCTATGTATTTTCATGTTTTCTCAGCTTGATTGTAAAGACAAACATTTATGTGGGTTGCGGATTTTATTTAACAAATATGCAAAACTTCACTGAATATATGCAGTAGCACTCGCTGCCTGAAAGCAAAGTCAAAACAATACTTGATGAAGTTCACACACGAGGAAAAAAGCCTTAATCAATTGGATGTTAATCGTAATATTACCTTCATGTCATTAGACGCTGAGAACTTGTCTATTGTTAGTTTGATACGAGTTATGAATGTTGATTGTCTAACCTCAAATAAGTTTGAACATAAAGATGTCTGGAACCAATATTTACGAGCTTAAATGTATCTTGTGTTAACTATTCCCTTATTTGGAGAAATGATTGATGTGATAACTTATCTTGTAGGGTTTTAACTACTTATTACACAGAGGAGGTTCTTTTTTCCTTGCATGATTTGGAGGTGCCAAATGAAGATGGTGTTTCGATACTCTTTTACTTGCAAATGTTTTTTCCAGGTTTGTTGTCATTATTTCATTCAAATATGGTGTGTGTTCTCTTCAATCTCAAGTTAAGATGTCCATGGATGCTATATAGACTTTTGATTATAGGCAGATGAGTGGAACAAGTTCCTTGAACTAGTAGAGTCCAATAATGAAGAAGAACTCAAAGGAGATGATGAATTAGAAGAAAAAATTCGTCTGTGGGCATCATACAGGGGCCAAACTCTAACTAGAACTGGTACTCTCCTTTCTTGCAGATAACTGCAATCTTTATCCTTACCCATCTTTTGTTTATAGTGATGTGTGATGCATCTTTTTTTTTGGGTTACTTTGCTAAAACTTATCACGTATTGCAATTAGAGGTATGATGTATTACTGGAAAGAGTTAGAGCTCTAGGCTTTCCTTGATATGGCTAGGGATGAAGGTAGCTACTATCTCTTAGATTTTAGCTATTGTTTCATGTTATATCTTCATTATGCATATAAGTTGTTAATTATGTGGTTGGTTATCTTTTTAGATCTGCTGGAGGGTTATCAAGCTATAGAGTCAAATGCTGAAGATCAGTCAAAGGGAGAGAGGTCACTCTTGGCACAGTGTCAAGCAGTAGCTGATATGAAATTCACCTATGTGGTATCATGTCAACAGTACGGGATTCACAAGCGTTCTGGTTATCAAAGAGCACAAGATATTTTGAGGCTTATGACCACGTTGGTATTTTGAGGATGACATTTTTTAATGTTGGAATTCGGTGTTTTTAAACTGTGGATTTACTCCTTGGTTGTAGATACCCATCACTTTGGGTTGCATACATTGATGAAGTTGAGGAACCAAGTAAAGGCAGAGGCAAAAATGTCAATGAAAAAGTTTACTATTCTGCTATAGTGAAGGATGCCTTACCAAAGTCCATCGATTCTTTAAAGCCGGTTCAAAAGTTAGAAGAGGTTAGTACATGCTATAAAAAAGCTATTCATTTGTACAACTTTTTATGCATTGACAATTGTAGATCCTATGGTTTGTTTCTCAATTTTCATCTTGATTTCCACTTGTAGGTGATTTATCGAATTAAACTTCCAGGACCAACCATGTTGGGTGCAGTAACTTAAAACCAATTGTTTCTTTCACGTTTCGAAGAACCAATATCACTGTGATGAATGTGGAGTATTTGTAACATCCCGTTTTCATACAAAAGGTTAGAACCCTAAAAATTTGGTACATGTGAGATCAATCAGAGAAATTAGGAAAACACATCTCATGCTCATGCATTACATAAGGTGCACATGAATAGTGGATCTTAGCACGTGAAAATGACTGTATATGCATTCATAATATTTCCCGGTATAAATGTTAATAAATGTGAGTATTATTGAGAATTGTGGTTTGTTTTATGGAAAATTGAGTTGGAGAGGGTCATCGTTGATTTAGAATGATTGAGACCCAAGTTTATCTTATAAATTGGTTGCACTTTCATAACTGTTAATGTACTTTTTGACTCCTAATTTGTGATTTTTGTGCTTAAATTAGTTCCTTATAGTGA
>JANZLC010000202.1:18298979-18314905 GCA_026413385.1 Erythroxylum gracilipes | reverse complement strand
ACATAATCAATAGCAATAACAAACGTAATTCGTACAAACTTCCTTTACTATTCTAACCCCTAATTTGGGGCGTTACAATATAGTTTATTGGACCGTTAAAATTCCTATGTTAATATCATTCTTAAGTCTATTGACACCTAACCCTCAGCTGATTAACTTAAATCTCATTCTACTTAAAACCCCTAAGATTGCATTAATCAATTCGCGAATTTCACTATTAGGTTTGACATTAATTTGAAAGATTTATCTTGACCTATCTCTATGTTTGCATGCAACTCCTTTCCATTATGATACATCTATTTATACAAAAAGATTTTTCAATCTTAATTGCATAAAACCATATATGAAATAATACGCTAGCTATACTAATTCCAGGATAATTAAAAACATAAAATTGAATCTTAAAAAAAGAATGAATTAAGTTAAAATAAAATCACTACAAGGTCTATTCTAGGTTTAATCTAATACAAGTACCAACAAAGTTTAGTTCATAATGAAAACAACAAGGCTAAAGGAAAAAACATAAAAATAAAAGAACCATGATGAGATCCCTTTTAATCTTCATGAAATCCACTTTAGATTGATGGAAATCCACTCCAACTATGTTTTCTTGCTTCTTCTTCACTCTTTTTATTGCCTTAGGCCATCAATATGTTTTTCCCAAGCCTTTCTAGAGCTTGCTACAAAACCCTTTGGACCTCCCTTTGTTTTCTCTTTGTTTTGCCCTTTCATAGCTCAAAATTAGGGTTTTTGGAGTGGATACGGTCACTCAGATACCTCAATCTTACTTTTATTCTTTGAAATTTGTATAAAAATATAGTCCTAGAGAGTTATATGAACATGGACATGGCTATGTACCTCAAGGACAAATTCAATCTTTCACTTTATAGCCTTGATTTCATCTAATTTTAGTTCCTTTGGACCCATAGAGGTAATTAGGACCTAGAAACATATTATGAATGAATTTGTACTAAAATAATAAGAAACTCTTAAATAAACAAACAAAATGCATTAAATATAAGATTAGAGTATTTATCATTTATCAAACTCCCCATGCTTAAGCATTTGCTTATCGTCAAGCAAATCAATTTCACGATTCTCAGCTTAAAGAAACAACTCTAGGAATGCATTAAACAAATCGAAGATGTCCATCAAGATTCTCCATTATTCATTCAATTACAAAGTTCATTAAATTGTTAAGCATTAAATTACTTGTATCAAATTATAAATCAATCCAATTCACTCCATAATTCTTCAAAGTTCAACTTAATGAATATCATTCCATATAATGCATAAAATGAACATACATTAGGGGAAAAAAAGAGTTAAACACTTCCATACCCCTTTATTAGAAAAACTAAATTTAATCAACGTAAGAGCTTTTATAAGCCTATTTGAAAAGTCATCTTGCCTTTTGACATGAAAGTAAACACTTTATCATGAATACCACTAATTTACTTAATTGGGTCACCATCTCAAATGCCTACTAGCACCAGTCACTATCTCAAATGGCTACTAGCACCACGTTTTAACTTTGACTTTTTTATTGGTATAAAGTCAGCAAAGTGAAATTATTTATTCTCATTTGTTCACATCCTATGATTTTTTTTTATATGTGGGATAATGAAAATGCTAAAAAAGAATTCATGTTTAACTTAATGAATGTACAAATTATACATAAAGTATCATAATGTAAATCAAGTATCCATCCTCAAAATTAATGAACTAATTTAAAATCAATTTAGTTTATTGCAGTCGGGATTATT
Source organism: Erythroxylum gracilipes (assembly GCA_026413385.1). Taxonomy (NCBI): domain Eukaryota; kingdom Viridiplantae; phylum Streptophyta; class Magnoliopsida; order Malpighiales; family Erythroxylaceae; genus Erythroxylum; species Erythroxylum gracilipes. The sequence goes on along the minus strand of JANZLC010000202.1, from coordinate 18,313,139 downwards.
GTTGTTTATGTTTTTTTGGCTATTGATGCAAATGGAAAATATGTTTTGGACTATTCATGTGTTTCCTCCTGCATATTATTTGTTGTTGTGATCTGCTCATGTATTTTCTCCTGCACATTACTCATTCCCAATAACTCTTGGTGTTCAATTGTTTTAAACACCCTCCCCGATGGTCTCAATTTTTGCTTTCTATCTAACTAAGGTCTTTAAGAATATGTAACCCTCAATTAATCCTCCACTTGTTCTAAATCCTCAATTAGCCAAATATAAGGTATGGTTTTTGGCAGGTCAGATAAGGAAATAACTAGAATGCAAATCCCAACGTGGTTAATACGCTTAATTTTTGTTATGGATTGATTCAATGCTATTGGTCTTCCTATATAGCTTGCAAGATAACTAAGCCCTTGGTAGTCCAATATTAAAGTGGAACTTCATGTAGGCATATCCATATGGGAATATTGTTGTGTTTATATAAGGTCTTTCAATTTGATTCCTAGCCTCTGTGTTTACAGCAACAAGGGTTTGTTTTACACATGTCAAGGTCCAGATTGTAACACAACCTTAGCTTCTTCTGAGCTAAAAAGTCTAAACAAAAACACATATTTATTGTCCACTAACACGTTCACTAATCAATGTTGTTTCCAGTTATGAAAAGGCCTAATGCTTATAATCATAACTGGGAAACAAATCCTTTTATCAATGAAAAATCCAAAAAGTGTGGCTCTCCATATGTCAACACCAGCCTTCAACAATTCCATTAGTGGAGAGGCAATTCTCTACTCACAAGTTTCACGGAGGGTAGTGTGTTAATTTTTTTTCAGTTTGGCATCACCTAAAACTTGTTTCCATGTCCTTCAAATGGGTGGTTATTGAGGCTAGCAATAGGCTGGTTAGTTGAGGTTGAAGAAGAATTCCCAGTTGAGTTGTTAGTTACAGTTAGGGAAGAGTAAGTTCATAGGTACAATATATAGACTGTTGGTTAAAGGCTAAGTGGGAAGGGTGAAAAAGGTGGGGGGAAGTTCTAGAATTAAAAGGAGTTTTGAACACTGGTCTATGAGAGTGGTAGGATGAGTGGTATGGTTTTTGAGGGTGGCGGGATGAGTATGAAGTGAGGATCGAAAAAACTAAAATGTGAGTTTTCTAGTGAGTGAGTATTGATAGATTTATGAATAAAAGACAGAATCTAGTACATATGAATGGAAAGCAGTATGTGGTAAAGAATAAGGCTAACCAGAGGTTTAGAATCTATAGGAGAAAGGCTGGAGAAAGACCTAAATAGTGAATAGTGGATAGCCAAGAGAGCACCATCGTACAGAAATCTTGCAATTTATATTTCAATTTCTCATTCTTATTTATACATGTATCTAGGAGCTTTTAAGCTTTCGTGTATTTAAAAGAATTTTTATTTCTTTTCATGCTCATGGCCTTATAAAACTAAAAAAGTTTATCTATAACAAATCAATATCATTGTCATTGTCATTATTATCATTACAACAGTCAGAATTAGAGGGTACCTCATCATTGTTGACCATAAAACATAAACTTTCCAATTGGTGCCTTTTTTATTTTTTGATCCTTCTCCTTCTTTTCACTTCTTTCTTTGTAGCTATATTTCTTTATTTTGTTGGTTCCATCATTTTAATTTTAAGTGTGCATAGTATTTTCACAAATTGACATACTATTTAAGACATTTCTACCAAATAAAACCTAAGAACATGCCTTACCTTATTATTCAAATCATTCAATATATCATCATTGGTATTCTCACTCACTTTTCTCTATAATCTCTTGTACTCCAAAATATTTCAATCATGAGAAAGTAATTTATCCTATTTTCCAATTTAATTAATTATTCTATTAAAATATAAGGAAATATTAATATCTTATCACTCTTGTTAAAAGTTATAAAAATTATGCTATAATGATATTTGCTTAAGTTTCACTAAAAACATATATATAAGGATATGATACTAATAGTTTATCCCTAAATGGCACAGAGTGAATTATGTGTGCTTTAAAAAATGTTTTCAAATTAATGAATTAATTTTTTAATAAATAAATAAGTGTTTTAGTATTGAATAAAGGTAATCATAACTATAGTGTAGAAGTCACATAAATACAATAAGTAAGAAGAGAACGGAAGAGAGGTGCAAATTGATTTATAATTGTTTGTCCAAATAACATGTAGTTTACACTCACTCTTTAAGTTCCACTAAAAAATTCACTCTCATCTTCGTTTACTGGATGAAAAGAAATCCATCATATAAAATCTTCTTTACCACAATCAAAAGTGACATATACATTTATTCTCATAATGGGAGGAACCATCATAACTTGGATTCATATTTAATTGCTTAAAACGATAGCCGTTGATGTAAGCATGAGTAGTTACTTAAGGATTCATTGAATATGCTTATTGAATTAATTATAAAAGTTGGAGTTCAAGAAGAGTTAAAAGTAAAAGCCCATGGAATTAGATCTAATTTCATTACTTAAGAATGATTTATTATTACAATCTTTTTTATTATAATTTGGATTTCCTTTGCTTGATTATTAACCTTAAAACAATATTTATGTAGATGGTGTTTTAGTCTGAGTATAACTTGTTATAAGGTCAAATTTTCTAATATGAATATGAAAAACCCTAAAGGTAACACTTTCTTTGTGGTAACAGGAATTTGAATTGTCTTTTTTAAAAAATTGAATTGAAATAGAATTCCTAGAGTATTGATTAAATTATTCTACTAGTCTTATTTAAAGTAGAACTAGTAGTCAATTTGTTAACTGAATAAGGACTATTAAAGTTCCAATTATTTAATACTATCAGTTGGTGTTTAAATTTAACTAGGAATCCTTATTACACTTATAATTAAGACATCTATCATGTTTTTAACATTCACCAAATATAAGTGGACATTATTAATCAGGAAAGACTTGTTTTACTTATAAAATAATGAGAATAATGAGTGCTTTATCTCTTGTTCTTCATTCAACTTCAAAACTTATTAAAAAAAATATCTTCTATGCGGCATTGAAAACACTTGATAAACTTGATTCTCGATTATTTATAATCAATGGGTCAATTACTCAATTTTTCAATTTAAATTTTTAATAAGATTTTAATCTTATTTATGGTTTTTAGGTTTGGGCCCACAACTCAATATAATTTAATAATTCTCTTTCTTGATAGTAATTATATAGAGACTCATTTGATGCTCAAATATACATTAATACACTGAAACTCTCTTTATAACTCTCATAAGCTCTCTAGTATACCAAACATGCCTCTCATACTTCACTTGTAGTTTATTTATGCCAATAACCTTGAAATAGAAACCAATTATTACAAACTAGCATTTATAAACAAAAACTATTTGTTTTAAACTAAACAGTAGAAACAAAAGTTAGATATTATAAACTAGTCATCAAAAACAAAAAATTCCAAAATTTTGAAGTGTAAACTCTTAACCCTTTGAGAAAACTTGACATAAACACATTCAAGAACATTTAAACTAAAAAAAAAACTTAAACACCTAGACAATATACTATAATCTACACCTATCATCTCCACTTTAATAAGGTTAAAGTAGACCATATAGTATTAAACCAATACCAAGGTGCTAAGCTAACCATACAAGAACACATGAGTTAACCTATTCATACATTCTATCCATCTAGTCATCATTCAATTAACAAGATATTTTTAGTCCAAATAGGCGTAATTCGTTCATTCATTCATCATAATAGTCTAAGTGCAATGTCATAATCATTCACGAATTAAGCTCCAATCCTACTTAGTAACAACATAATAATAATTTTGGTTTATGAGTTCACTACCACACTAATATCCCCAATTTTAACATTGACCTCGAAAGATATAATGTTGCAAATACATAAGAAAAATAAGATCAATTAGACAAATTTGGTAAACCATATATAAACCTTACTCACCCTCACTGCTGCTACTGCTGATGCTAAGTCAGCTCAATAATAGTTTTCCTTTTTTAAAGAAAAATTTGCTTGAAGAAAGGACATAATTAAGACATATACAAATAAAACTAAAAAGATTAAGCATAATAAATATTTTGTTCTTGAAAATAATTGTATTTGAATATCTCAGTGAGGGAAAAAAAATTTACACGTGATTGGTCATACATCAATTTTTCATTTTGCTTGAAGAAAGGACATAATTAAGACATATACAAATAAAACTAAAAAGATTAAGTATAATAAATATTTTGTTCTTGAAAATAATTGTATTTTAATATCTCAGTGAGGGAAAAAAATTTCCACGTGATTGGTCATACATCAAATTTTCATTTTGGTTTATAAAATAAGTAGTAAGTTTACTTATGCTCACACACAAACATGCCTATTAATGTATCAATATACTCCAACACAAGCATCACCCATACCAAGGCATGAGTATCACGTTTCACTTCAAGGTTTAAGTAAGAAATATACTTTTGAAATAAGCATTCTTATAGTCATTAAAATGTAAGTTCATCAATCTCTACAATCATTAACCACTTAACAAGATATCATTTCCTTGAATAAGCAATAACATATCAAACATAAATGACCTATGTAGCTCAATTTCATTGCACGTGCCCTTCATTAAGTTTTGATTTATTTACGTTAACTCTTTAAACTAAGGATCCTTATTTCATTACTTAAGTCACCTCACTTAGGTCTTTTTCCTAAGCCACCTCACTTAGGTTTTTATTTAAGGAATTTTACATAAGTCACCGGTCTTTATTTAATAAAATTTGCCTAAATCACATTACTTAGATCTTTTTGCCTAGGCCATATCAATTAGTTCTTTGTATGAGAAAATTTTCCTAAGTCACCTCACTTAGGTATTTTGCCTAAAACCTAAGTAAGGTCCTTTTCCTATGCCACCTCATTTAGTTCATTGTTCAAGAAAATTTTCCTATGTCGCCTCGTTTAGGTATTCTATTCATTTTATTTAATTAATTCATTTATTATCAATTTCCATGGAGTGCACTTCACTTCACTACACATTTTTAAACAAATAACCCATTTCCATTCTAGCAAAAGTTCAAGGCCTATGCCATAAAATTTTATCATAATCTAATAGTTAAGACAATATTTATACATAACAACATTGACAACCTAACAAATTTCTCATGAGCATTCAAATATTCCCTACACCATCCATTTTAAGAAACTATCTCGATTCAAATGAAAAACCATTGCATAGGAAATTCATAATGACTCACCAAAATCATAAAATTTACTCATATAGCAACAAATTCTCAATAAGCATAACTTGAAAACTATGTAGATACAAGCATACACACACACACACACACACACACACATATATATATATATATAGCTCCCAATAACAAAACACAACTAATGTTGTAATAACTTAAAAAGACTATGGTAAATTAGTTATATCTCCCAAACCATTACAATTTATCCAAACCATTTTATAAATAATTTGAAAACTTCTAAACCTACAACTTTCATACTTTAACTAACTTCTAAATTAGTTTTATAGGCACTCAAATCATGAGCATAATCTGGAATCGACTTTATTCCTACTAGATATACTAGTTTTGAGAATTTGACCATATCTCTTATTATGTAAATTTTATGCACTTTCCCTTTTATGGGAAAAAATAGATATGTATATCTAAAAACTTTATGTTTTACACTTTTTCAAATTCATAATTCTTTAGAGCAAACAACTTGGTTATTCTCCTCCTAAATAGAACAGCTACACTTATTAACATATATCTACAAACTAAACCATATTTTCTCATTCTCTTTTACAGCCAATTAGAACACATATAAATAGCCATAAAAGATCAGTATTTCTAACAAAATCTGCACAAAATTATCATTAAAAAAAATTTAGCAATGACGTTCCCTTTTGTCCCAAATCCCCCTCTTTTTGCATATCTTATATCCTAAATAAAAAAACTTCAAAAAAAATTCCATCAATGCCCTGTAATGTGAAATTCCAACTATGCCCTTAATGAGTGTTCTTCCACTTATTTCACTCAATGTCCTTATTTGTCTATCTACCTTTTATTTTTATTTTTATTTAACACCTAATTAGATAACTAATAACCTCAAAATAAATTTCTCCAATAATTGCAATTTATTTCATCTCTAAGGTATTTTCTTCCAATTTATTTACTAACATCAATTAGTCTTAATTATTTCTCTAAAAATTTCAAGTAACCAAATTTATTCCCAATTTCATCAATAATTCTTAAAATATCTCCTTATTATACTAAATCCAATGAAAATCAAATTTTCCTTTTCTAAGCACCAAAATTTAAACTACTCAGGGTGTGACAAAATACCTAGCAAGTTTTGATTTATGATCAACTTTTTTATTCCGTATTCAATTTCACGCTTAATTTAGATCTAACGTTAGCCCATCCAATGGTAGATTGACTTGTACTACTAATTTCAAGCCCACTTGAATGACTTAAATGCCTTTTGTCAAACTATCTTCAATTTTTTAATTGAAAATTAAACTTTTCTACTTTGTCAAAATAAAACTCCCCATATCTCAACTTATACCATAGTATAATGAAAAGTTTAAATTTACTAACATTTATCAAACTTCGACTCCATACGGTCTATCCATAAAATTTAAGAGACTATCTGAGTTTGTTATAAATTCAATTAAAGTCTTTTTTTAACACCATAAACTCATGAAAGTATTACTTGGAACTCATAAACAATGAATTAATTAGGAAATTTCAAGGTCACATCATAAATTTTTTAAAAAAAATTAACAAAGTGTCGAGAAACTTTCCAACATCTTAATTTCATGAGGTTCAAATCTAACATTTTTCTTAGCATAGTTTTTTAAATATAAATCTAAATTGTCTAGATTTTTTTTTCAGTCTCATATACTTGTTTTTACAAACTGATCTTTCTAAATATAATTAAATACTTCGTCTTTTATTGATTTCCCATATGAATATAACAAGCAATTTCCCAATGCTTACTATATTTAGATAGATTTTTTTCTTAAATAACAAGTGTCAATTTATCTTTGGTTGACTATAAGAACTTGAAACCTTAAATACAAATATGTACGTTATGAAAATAGTCTGAAATGAAACGAAGTTATAATGTTTAATTGAATAATCGATGGTTAATGGGATTATATACTAAATTAAGCATAAATTTGATAATAGATAGCTCGGTCATCAAATTTAAATATTTTAATATTTAGAATCTAACAAAGGAACTACACCAAAAGCAAGACTTCCTATATCTCAAGGATATGTATTTTTAAGAAAAATTAATTAAAAGAACAAAAAACAATTCAAATTTAACCTTCCATAAAATATCATATTAAAACATCATAGTAATGGAGAGAAAGAATAAAAAATTTAGGTATTTAGGGTTTCAAATGTTAAATCCCCTAATTAAGGGATTTTTAGTGGAAGTGTCACTTATGCTACTATCATGACATCACTTAAGTATCTTTTTTAAAAAAAGATATCAATTTTGTTTGACAGAATCTTAACAAGAATTTGGGTCGTGTTAACCATTTCACTATTTGATAGTCTTTTAGCTTCATGTTAAAAAAAGTTCACATACTCTGTCAGAGATGTTGGTGGTTGTTTTCTTAGGATAATACCTTCTAGTGATCTGTTACAGGTCTCCAAATTACTTAGTATTCATAAGCCATCGGATTGCAATGTCTGAATATGTGATTTGTCCCCTGGGTTCTAACTTCTCTTTAAAATGGAATCTACTGCATAGTGAAAATATTTCGCAATTAAAAATACAATGGCTATCATACGCAGAGAAACTCTAGTTTGCTTCTTGGAAAACTGAATGTAGTCGCAACCCGGAAGCTATGATGGTCTGCTTTCGTAGATCTTCTGTTGACTGAATTTGGTGTTTGTGATTTTGTGTCAGTATATATATATATATATATATATTAGGTATTTCAGTTTTTGTTGGACTAATCCTAAGCTTCCCAGGACTCCACCCTAAGAATCCTAGAGGTAGTGATTTATCACTGTCCTAAGCTTGGTTAATATGCTTGTTTATACAGGAAAATTGGCCTAGAGGTCAGCTTTACTTCTGCTTTGAGTTGAGCTGCCGAGAATTCATGAAGATAAATCCTGCTTTTGCCAATACTAGGTTTACCACTGTAGATATAAAACGGTTTAACCTTCTTCTTTTTTTTAATCTTCCAGCATAATACTTCAACGGACAAGTACATTTGCTATTTGTTTGGCTGATCATCTCTCGCCCACATAAAAACTCCCGTGTATATTGATGATATGTGTATTTGCATTTTCAATGGGTTCAGTTCAGATGGTCTTTCCATTGATGTAATCAAGCAAATAATTTACGACCAAAGTTGGTGCACTTCCCATGAATAGGAGGAATACTACACACAATCTCGCAACAGTTGTTTAGGGAACAAGTACAAGACTTAGGCAAGAATTGGCTACTGGAGATCCATTTCTATCCGAATAAATTTGACAGAAATTATATAATATTGGCGCACAAATCCATCTAACTATATATGTTAATAAACGTCTTATATTCGAAGAACAGTCATGTCCGTGGTCTCTGCATAGAAGTTGCTGTTTCCATTTGATTAAAGATGGTGGTAGAGTAGTGAAGTAGCTCTTCTTAACTTGCAAGGCAAAAGCCGTGCCTAATTAATTATACAAAAAAACTTCTTATATAATATGAAAGATTATCATCAATATTCAACATCAAGGATAACACAGTCCATGCAAACGCCTTCCATTCTTTGCTAGGATGATACCTAAGTTGCACTGTCACTACTAGTAACCACTATTTATTTATTACAAACTTCTTCTTCCACTGTTCCCTCAGAAACCCATCATTTCTTGTTCTATTCGGTGAAGGACCGAAATGGAAGTGTCAACTGATCAAGAAGCCCTGTGATGGGGATAGCTAGTCTAGGCTCGTAAGCAAAGCCATGCAATTCACCGTTTCCCCCATTGCCAGGACCTCCATTATTAAGGTATGGACATGGAGGAATCCACTGCCACCTCTTCCTGCATATATCAAACAGTAAAGCCTTGTCCGATCCTCGGATCATCATTGCAATAAACTCACCATGCCCAACACAATCAAACCCACGACCGACCTCAAGTTCTTCAAACTGAACATAGAGTTGCTGTGGCATCCTTTCTATCTCTACCCATGTTGTCCCGCAGGCTTGCAAGCTCCAAAGTCTCAAGCTTTTTGGCACATTCAACTTACTCTTCTCAACTGCTGCAACCAGAATCAGTTTGCCTCTACTCTCTACTAAGCACGGTGAACGTAGAAATCTCCTCATAGGAGCTTGAATTTTGAACCAATTGTTTGCTGCTATATCGTAAGCTAGAACACTAAATGGACCATAGTTCATGCAGAAGAATTTATCACCAACGTGTAACATTTGGCCTGATTCGAGGCTACAAAGCCTTGGCAGGAAAGAAGTTGTCCCCCATAGTGAGTAAAACCCTCCTGCATCGATATGGAAGCTTTCAGCTGATAAATTCTTGACTGCATATGGAGATATCAAGTCATCTCCAGCGGCCACCACATGGATCGAAGTCGGACCAACTGTTAAGCCAATTGATGGAAAAAGACGAAGTCTTAAAGTTGGTGGCAACTGTGAAAGAGAACCAACCAGAGGGTTGCAAAGAATGAGACTCTTCGTGCCAGCCTCATCTGAGACCCAACAGATTAAGCCACCTGAAGAAGCAGATGGAGAGAACCCAAATGGAACAAAAGGAAAGGTGATTCTGTACCATGCAATTTCGTAGGGATCAAAGAGATATCCGTCCAAATTGATTCTACCTTGGCCCTGGTTGCCACTGGTGGCGTTATTTCTGTAGATGTAGCTTTTGAGACCTTTTTGCTTGAAGAAGATGAACCAATGGCGGCGAGGTGTTATTTGGATATAGAGTTCAAGAAAGCTACTTGAGAACAGAAGAGCGTACCATCTCTTGCAGACACAACGAGCTCGGAAAAACGCTGGAGGAGGAAGAAAAGCGATCACACGATCAACTAACCTCTGTGGTAGTTTGCTCCATATTCTGCTATCCATCCATGGGTTGTTAATGGTATTGTGTGCAACAGGACTGCTAGTACTGGTAGTGAAGGTAAAGGAGAAAGGGAAAGGAATGGAAGCATTAAAAGCTTCCATGCTGAATTTTTCTGCTTCAAATACAAGAAGTTATATCAGTCTAGTTTTCTGCACTATAACCATTAAAAATCAGAGAAGTCACATTCTTCCTCAAAGTTAAAAGGACTCCAACTTTACAAGGAGACAGAAAGGCGGTGGTTATGTTTGGTGAAAGTTTAGGAAGCCAAAGCCATAAATGGAAGAGTGCGGTGTGGTTGGAGAGCTATCTTATTGGTGGAACAAAAGGGTGGTTTTTTGTAAGCAACTGCACAGGACTGGAAGCAATCACCTTTTGTAGGTTTCTGTGCTCACTCCTAATCTAATCTTCAGTGGAAACCAAGACAAGTCGGTGTTAGAAAGAAGACAAGAAACGGAAGGAACAGGCATTGACTCTGGGGAGCCAAGTTAAGGCAGCAACAACTTGGTGAGTGGTGAGTGTAGTGGGTCTCTACTCTATACATAGATGAATATAATCTTGATTGGGATTGGCTCACTTTGGTTGGGTGGACAAACTATAAGTTGTTGCTTATATAGAAAGGGTTTGGTCAGTTTTTCACTTCTCTTTCTGATTTTCACCTTTTTAATTTGCAGAGAAAGAATACAGTGATTCTCATGGTTCTATCCATCAATTCAGTATTTTCTTTTCAAGGCCGAGGAACAAAGGACATATTGCAGGGTTTTGAGGGAAACGAGGGTTTCTTTATTTTGTTTGTTCTGTTCGGCTTTTGTGGCTAATACTATTGTTTAGGAAGAGGAGTCGGATACACGAGTTGTTAGATGGCTAAGCTCACACAAGAAACCTTGTAAGTGAATGCTGTTTCGTAAAGAAAATATATCAAATTAATATAAGAGCTTCAAAGTACAAATTTACAGAGAGTGATCCACACTATTCAACAAGTTAATCCGCACTTCGAAACTTGTGATATTTCTAAGACCAAGCAATGATAAGTGAATTGAGTACGTCCCTATCCCACATGTTTACGTGGTATGCGGTAAATTAATAAAAAAATACATAATTTTCTTGACTTCTCCTTCTGTTTTGAGTAGTTGGAGCAACCAAATGGCCTCAAAGACACGACTCACAAATGGAAATGGTTACTGATATTTCATCCCCATGTTAAAGAGTTGAAGAATTTGGATACTGTCACTTTCTCTGTCTTATCTTTCCTCCTCCTAAACAGTTCCGCATGAACGTAGAGACAGACCTGACTGAACAGTGATTGGTCAACATCCATAGTCATTATAATATTACTTTATATTGAAAATGATCGAAAAGCTATGGTCCCAAGGATTAATTAATTGCTGCTACACGTATAGCATCTTCAATGCATTTAAAGCTTTAATCTTGGCGACGTATATTCCACGTAGCACGAAACATAAAACAAAAGCAAACATCTTCCTTTCTTATCATTGTTCGCCCCAACTCCCGTCTGTGGCAGTAATATCCCAAGTGTGAAAGTTCATGGAGCATGTTCATTGAAACACAACAGTTTTGACAGATCATACGTCCAATCCCAAATCAGAGATGGGCTTTTGACATAGTCTGGCGTGAACTACAAAAAACCCTTTTCCTTTTGTGAAATGATGATCCACAGAGACAGTGACAGAGAGAGGAAGCGCAGGAAGGTTCACTGACTCACTGACCGCTTACTACTCTTTTTTATTTTTCCACTTTCTCTTTTCACTGAGTAATAATATTCTCTTTTTCAACCACACTTGGCCCTTTGTTCGCTTTTGTTAAGAAGAAGCAAAAGAAAATCTAAGTCAGAACTCTCACTTCCACCCTTATCACAGTGTCTTGTTATTGTCAATCTTCTACGAGTATTATCAAACATTGTCTCGGACACAATACTTACACTTCCAAAATGGTATGAAACGTAGTGAACAGATTTGGAAAACAATGTCTTCCTTCAAGAAATCTCCTTTATTGGAAAAGAGATAACTCATCAGATATGGAAATTGTTTTTCCCTTCAAGCAACCCCATCTGCTCTCTTGTCCTTTGTCCTCTTACCCTTACCGTTCTCCACTTGAATGTTCTTATCTCCATCCATCCTCGCAACTCTTCTCAACTCAATTTGTTAAATTGGTTTGACTTTCCCTTTAGATCTCTACAATTTCATGTTGGTCCAATTTGAGTCAAGTCTAAACTAAACAAGTTCACATTTCTTTCTTCTTTTCTAAATAATCACTTTCAGATTGAAATCGAGGGTATACCCTTCAACATTATTTAAAGTTTAGCACTGGACAAACCTAATTTCACCAAGAAAAAGGGGAGGAAAACGCTCTCAGCTTGTCATTTAATTGATCCATCACCACCGTTCACAATTGATATCTATAAAAAGATATTTGAGTTAATTTTCTGAAATATGCATGCGTTTTTTACTTCCTTATAACTTTAATATTCGTTTTACTTTCCTTTTATATAGGCCTTTACATATCAACAATCTATTTTGTTTTCAATTGCAAATATTATGAATTTATAAAATTTAACTCTTTTTCAGTGATTAGGAAAGCAACCTCTTTCTACCCACTTTTTCTCTTATTTCTTTATCCACTTTTCTTTAATTATTTTTAGTTAATGGTCAAGATCAGAGCATTTTCTTGCCTTGCCCACGATAAGTTTCTTACGATTTCTGGTGAAGAAATTGGTCGTAGAAGCCATTAAAGCAAGCTGTGAACTTCATCCCTAAACCTCTCCTAAAACTCCCTTGTCGCCTTTATCATCCTCCATAACCAACCAGGCCCCACTTATTTCTGGAAACTCCTATTCCTCTAATCTGGCCTCTTCCTCAAGGATTGTACCTATTCCAAGTTCTGTCGGTACTCACACTCGAGTTATGAGATAGCAGGTCCCGCTCTAGAATCAAGGATTGCCAGTAAGGAAGTCCTAAAAACAAGTTGTAAGAGACTACTCACCATATAGAAAGCTAAAATACACTCCAAGTCACGTTAAAGGAAACACGACAGTAGTCTTGACTCCAATGAAAATCCTGAAAGCTAGAGCCTCTATTCGAAGCATAACATCAATGGGATATTTCATTGATAATAGGCTCTCATTCCCACTATTCTAAACTTGAGCTAGTTTGGCCTCAAAAAAACATTAAAGAATGAGGATGATTTCTTTTTATTTAGATTCACTTGTGAGGCAAATATGCATAGGAAATAGAGACGGGACCTTGGCATATCCGAGGCAAATCACTCCTATTACAAAGGTGGAAGCTTGGAATGTCCTTGGAAAAGAATAGCTTGAAGAGTATTCATCTTTGAGTCAATTTTCACAATATCCACTTGAATATTGATCCACGATAAACTTTAAGTTATTTAGCTAGTTCCATAGGCAAATCAATATGTATGGATGAAAACATAATAGGGTTTTGTAGAATAGGCTATGTAAGGATTTGATTGGAGGTACAATAGAGAAGAAGCACGTTGACTCACTCAAACTGATGGGGTTACCAGGGGAGCTAGGTATAAGGGGGGCGGACATTAGGTTTTATGCTAACAAAGATCATCTTTCCTATAAGAAACACAAATATGGAAATATATTGGAAAACTTCTACAAACTGAAGATAGTTCTTTAGCTCAGTCTCTTAATGATAATAGAGAGAATCAGATAAGGACTTCCCAAAAAGTTGAAAGAACCCTTAAAGATATAGTTGGCACTAAGAGTAAACTATTGGAAACCTAAGGCTATGCTTGGTTGAAAGGTTAAGAATAGAAGGGAATGGAACGTAACACATTTCCATCGTTTGTTTAAGGGTTTCATAATGGAATGAAATGAAATGGGATAAAAGCGAAGGATTTCATGTTATGTTCCATTCCATCCTAAACAATGAAAATAAGAAACCTCCGATTCGGAGGGCTTAGGATGGAACGTAAACTAATAAATACATACTACTTGATATACCCTCAATAATTCTTCTTAATACCAACTCAGAACAAATCATAATATTAATATGTTAAATAGAATATAATAATATCTAATATAATA
>JANZLC010000202.1:18266597-18287899 GCA_026413385.1 Erythroxylum gracilipes | reverse complement strand
AAGTTTATCACAATTCAACCCCCCCTTCTTGTGTATCTTGATCATATTATTACAATATATTAACGTGTGATTTACTTCACCACTAACCTATAATGGTTGAATAATATGATAGACTAGTCAACCAGTACATCATCCGATGTTATATAAAACTCTTAACACTTCAAATTTAACAAATTTAACTAAAATTAGTCGACCATTAAGTTATATAGCTTAATCAATTAACCCAAAACATGATTTTAACAACTTTAAATGTTCAAAACTAATTTGTTTAATCCAAATATAATTAAATCATTTCTCTAAATATTCCCTAAAGATTATTTGAATGATCAAGATTTTTTATGTTAAAATCAAAAGTTTCAATTACTTTTGATGAATGTAAAAACTTATGCAATAAAGTAAGATGTAATGATTATACATAGTGAGCCTTTTGTATTATCAAATTAACAAAATGAGCTTAAAAATAATACTACAATATGTTAAAAGACCTTAATGGGCTTTGATCTTCTTTTATTCTTGTTTTGATCTTCATTTCATCAATTGCAATTAACTTCATACACTATCTTCTTGAATTTATGACTTTATTTTATTATAATATTGCATTTCATCGAAATGATAAAGTTATATTAGTAATAATTATGTTTTGTTATCGTCAAAATATACATTGGAATCTCCCTTGGTTCAATGTACATTATATTCAATCTCACGAAATATGGTAACTAACTAATTCATCAAATGAATTAATTGGACAATACTTTATAGTTAATGTTTAAACCCATCTAAAAATCTTAATTATCCTATATTGTTTAAGCTCAACAAAGCACAAATTTCACTTTACTACTCAAATCTCATGCTACTGACAAGGAACATGAATCAGGTTTTGTACATAACTTTTGTTATAAATTGCCTTTGCACTTATGAATTGTGAAGAAACAAAATTAGTGAGAGAGGCCATTAAAACTAACATGAAGATGCACTTAAAAATGCTTCAAAAGAAAATGTGGGAGGAAGGTATAATCATCAAAATAACTAAATTGCCTTTTACTTAGTTCTTTAGCAATAATGGAACACTGAGTAGAATGGGAATTGCAAGGAGAGTAGAGACTCTGATTTTGTGAGGAAAATGGAGACTTAAGGATAGCACTACAAGGAGAGTAAACTGCATGCTGCAACTACGAGGAGAGCTGAAGTGTGAAATTATAAGGAGGCTAGCAGAGATTCAGAGTGAGACGAATTAATCTATAGTGTCGAAGTCTGCTTGGAAAAAAAGAGAAACCTAGAGGATTGAAAGACGTCATTCGTATACTAATTGAGAGAGTAATAGCAATTGGGAATGACATAACATTTTTGAATAGTGTGAGGATTTACTCAGCCTTTGTTTGGATCGAAGGAAAGTAAGAGAAAAGAAAGGAAGAGAATTGCACTTCTCTTGATTTTCATTGTTTAGAAAAAATAAACAAAAGAAAAGGGAGAGAACGGAGAGGAATAACAGAGAAATTTGGACCAAATGTATTTTCTATCAAATTGGTAAAAAAAGGAGGAAAAATTTAAAACAAGATAACTCTAATATAAGTAAATTACCATTGTATCCTAATAAAGCCTTTCTTTTTTTTTTTCCTTTTGTTTGTTGTGAAGCTTTATCGAGCATTCATCAGCATCTACTTACCAACTTCCTCTACCTTTACCTTATATTTTCCTCTCTCTTGAGCTTTTTATAAAATCTAGGCTTTCTGTAGAAGATATAAAGCTCTAATTCCTTACGAAATTTTAATAAATTATAGTTGTAAAGGGTTAAAGATGGTAAAGAAATACCTTCCAACAACAAAACCTAACAAAGGGTGGTTTTTCATAAAAATAATTTAATAACAAAAGATAAATAAATTTTATAATTAAGGACATAAAGATCTCAAAAATTATTTTGTCCAATATAAATTTTAATTTTTTTCTTTAATAAATTAAAAAAATAAATAAGGAAAAGAAAGTCTCATTCCTTTTTATTTTTTTCTTTCAGATCGCAAAATAAGGCTCAAGTTAAACTCTAGTAAAATGGTTTTTTTATTTTTTTGTCGAACTAAAAAAAAGCGAAAAGGTTTTCCGGGATTGTAGTTGGCTGGGTACAACCGAATCTAGTCCTTGGAGTCTACCGTACAGATTAGATCACTCTGTAAGTAGCGGAGGGAAAAGGAAAATGCCGGTGGCAAGACCAGAATCAAATGATCCTAGGATCATAGCTCACGTAGACATGGACTGCTTCTACGTTCAAGGTTTTCTTCCCCCATTTCACTTTCTTGTTCTCGATTATTTAAATTATGCGGTAATTCATTGGTCCAGTTCCAAAATTCTGTTGGTTGACTTTGCTGCAATGTCTTAAAATGTAGTTGAGCAGCGGAAGCAGCCAGAGTTGAGGGGTTTACCCTCTGCAGTGGTGCAATACAATGAATGGAAAGGCGGCGCCTTGATTGCTGTTAGCTATGAGGCTCGTAAACTTGGAGTGAAACGGTATGTGGAATGTTCTGTTTACTAACTCTCTAACTATTCTGATTTATTTTTCAACTTTTAGCTTTATGCGAGGTGACGAGGCAAAAGCTGTTTGCCCTCAAATTAATCTGGTTCAAGTCCCTGTTGCTCGTGGTAAAGCTGACTTGAATGCTTATCGCAGTGCTGGTTCTGAGGTATGTGAGGTTTTGCCTTCTTCTTATACATATCCTATCATTAGTTCATCTGGAAAGTCTCTCTCTCTCATGTTCGCAGGTGGTTTCCATTCTTGCAAGGAAAGGGCGGTGTGAAAGAGCTTCAATTGATGAAGTTTATCTTGATCTTACCGATGCTGCAGCAACCATGCTAATAGAAACTCCTCCTGAAAGCTTGGGAATGATAACTCAGGAAACCCTAGAATCACACATTTTGGGGCTTCATAATGAGGTATTAGGACATTTTTTATTTTTATTTTTTGCACCTATGGTTCTTTGACTCAATGAGTGATTCCTTTAACAAGAAACCCCTACCTACCCCTTTCACTCCTTTTCTACAAGATGATTTGCGCATAAGAAGGTAAACACAATAATGCCATAAAGTAGTAAAATTTGAAATATCACAAAAATTACCTTCTTTCTGTGAAGATACATTTAGAATGTCCTCCGTACCATTTGTTTGAACCTGTAATCTTATTTACTTTGTCTTTTAGTTCCTTCATTTTACAAGAGAACTTTTTCATGTATTTAGAATGGGAATGATGCTAAACAAAATGTTAAGGAATGGCTATGTAGAAGTGATGCTGATCACCGTGATAAGTTATTAGCTTGTGGGGCAATCATTGTTGCGGAACTTAGGATGCAGGTACTAAAAGAAACAGAATTTACATGCTCTGCCGGCATTGCTCATAATAAGGTATGAATGAGTGTTATCTCTTCTATACCAAGTGTGTTGATTTCATAAATTAGTTTTCGTAACTTGAACCCGATATCCTCAAGTTATCCTTTTGTTTATAGGTTCTAGCAAAACTTGCAAGTGGTATGAATAAACCTGCTCAGCAAACTGTTGTGCCTTCCTCATCTGTAAAAGATTTGCTCGATTCTTTGCCAATAAAGAAGATGTAAGCTTTTATCTTTTACCTTTTTCAATTTGTGTACTAGATTTAGTGATGTTACTATCACGTCCTTGTCAGATCTATTAAGCTGAAATACCATACAAGCTTCTTTAAGGCACAGAAGCAAAGTTTTCTATCCATGTAAACTTATTGCCTTTCTAAAGTTTCTGGTGGTCTTCCAAATTATATTTCTATTTGATTGTAGGAAACAACTTGGAGGTAAGCTGGGGACTTCCTTACAAAGTGACTTGCGTGTGAACACTGTTGGAGATCTACTCCAGTTTTCAGAGGAGAAGCTACAAGATCTTTATGGCGCTAACACTGGGTAATTGTTCTGAAACAAAAATGCTGCAGTCCACTCACGTTAAAGAACTTTCTTTCCACAGTGTATGTGGGACAATATAACCAATGGAAACTTCTGTTTAAGCTGTTGTATTAAACCAGATTGGCTTCTGGTTCATTCTCTGCAGGATTCAATTTACATGTGAACCTTTATTTATCTTCCAGTAGTATTCAATCTCTATGATGTTTCCCCTTAATCTTAATAAGCAACATTGTGATCCATTATGTTTCCAATCATTTTCAATAGTGCATCTGAATTCCTATACATGCATGAACTTCAGTACTTGGTTGTGGAACATTGCAAGAGGCATTAGTGGGGATGAAGTTCAGGTTCGCCTTCTTCCTAAGAGCCATGGTTCTGGAAAGTCGTTTCCTGGACCTCGAGCTTTGAAGACAGTTGCCTCTGTAAGGATTTTATTTCAACCATATGAATACCATAATTAAATTTGTTACACCAGAAAAAACCCTTGTTGCTAGAGTGAAATGTTTTATCCGACAATTAAATTTGATAATAATGTAGCTTTGTTTTGCTTCAAGTTGATTTAAAATCTGTCTCATCCAAATTTTTGTTCTTTCAGCATTCCCTTCCGAATATTGCTTTAAACTGTCATCCCTTATGCATTCTTGTTGTGGCCAAGTATTGCTTGAGACATGTATTCTTTGCTGATTATTTGGTGATTCTTTGTTGCTTTTTCAGGTTCAGCACTGGCTTAATCAACTTTGTGAAGAACTCAGTGAACGCCTTTGCACTGATTTAGACCAGAATAAGCGGATTGCCCACATCCTTACTCTGCATGCTAGTGCACACAACGTACTTGATCCCCATCCTGATTTATATATGAATATTCAATTTCCAAGAATGCTTTTCTTCATCTCATAGCAACTGTTGTTGATTATTATTTTCTGTTTTTTGATAAACCTTCAATATTGTTTTTTCTCCCTCATTGTTGGTTACTATGCAGTCTGGTGACTCGGATTCATTCAAGAAGTTCCCTTCGAAATCTTGTCCATTGAGGTATGGGACTGCCAAAATTCAAGAAGATGTATTGAACCTATTTCAATCTGCATTACGAGAATACTTGGGGTGCTATGGAGTTAAGACACAAGTTAGTCAAAAAAACAGATGGGGGATAACTGCTCTTTCCATTTCTGCCAGTAAAATTGTTGACATACCCACTGTAAGTTTGATATTACATAAGATTGGGATAGTTCTGAAATCTTGATTTCTTGTATATTCTGGACTTCTGTACTGGAGATTTTGGTCTCTCCTGTCAAATCAGCTTAGTGATTCACACGCTTTCATGCTATGAGAAGAGCCCTGTTTTGACTCGGAATAAGTTTAGCTTTTCTCTCTCTTTTTTCCTTTAGACTATAGTACTGAACTATTGTTTGCTAGTTTACAATTTTTATTATGAAAATTTCTCTGAGAAGAATAAGAAAACATTTAAAGAACCTTTCTTGATTTGGAAACGAGGATGTGTAAAGCTTCACAACTCATGGCTGAGATGACCAAAACTACTTTGGTCGCAAAAGCATGGACATCCTGAAGTTGATATTTGCATGATTTTGGATGGCTGCCACAATGGAGTTAGGTGGATGGATGTGGAAAGTAGCTTCTGGTCGTTAGTGGAATTAGGTGATACTGAAAACCACAACTTTGTTATTGGTGGTGGTATAACTGGAGCAATTTAGCATTGATGGAGGTGAAGGGTTTGGCATTTGTTGCTTGCCATGTTTACAAGACCTTTCTGAGAAATTTTTTTGGATTCCATTTGAATGATTCTTGCCCCTTCTCCGTTTTCAGCAATTAGTTAATTAGTTGATCTTTCAAGAATAAATCGAGGAGTTTTTTGAATTTGCATTAATTGTGTTTATTTGAACTTGCAGTAATTATATTTACATTAAAGGGCTATGAGATTTGACATTTTACCTTTACATATACATTAATTATATTTATATTAAAGGGCTATGAGATTTGACATTTTACCTTTACATATACATAGGCTTTTTTCATCAATCTTCTATTTTTTAACCAATTAACTACTAGTCTCTTGATCTTTCAAGAATAAATCAATGAGTTTTTGATATTTTCCTAATTAAATATTCCTCCACCATTTGCTTCATCAACAGCCTGGTTTCACCTTTATACAATTTTACCCTTGTACAACTGTAGGGAACATATTCCATCACTAAATACTTCAATGGCCAGCATCCTTCTCAAACTTCTTTGAAACAGAACCTGGACAATTTCATATCCGAAGCTGCACCTTTATCACCCTCAGGTGATAACAGTCTTGACTCTCTGCTTCTCAAACTTTGCTTAGAACTATTGAGCCTTTGTTTTTGTCTGGTTGCTTCTTAAGGCCACTGTCATAATCTTAACGGAGGCAGGGTTGTTTATACAGGAACTGAAAGCTGTTCAGAAGTTGAATCGTCTGAGGTGCAAATTAATAATGATGCCTGTTTGGGTGAAGAACTTAAAAGAACAGATAAAGATCAGGTATAGTCAACATTTTCCTTTTAATCAAATTTAGCTTCCATGGTTGTCTGGACATTTGTGATCTAATAATCCTGTGTACTGATTTACATATTCTTAGATGCTAGTTCTATGCAATAACATAATGAAAGGGGCTTAAAGATCACTCTATCTTTGCGCATCTGTCTGATTCTTCGATGATTGTTAACAAATTGACCTGTATAGAAGTTCGAAGCCATGATTCATTTCCTTTTACTCTGTGCCAATATGGTTTGGTTGGCACAAGATTGTTTCATGTCCAATCTGCTTTCTTGCATGCTCTAAATCTTAGCCTTAAGCTGATTTATCTCCTATAGAAAGTTGCTTGTATTGTTTATGTACTCATTAATTTATGCAACCCTTTTCCCATCTAAGAAGATTTGGTCATAACCAATATTTGTACCAGCACTAGTGTAAACTGTTAGAATTTCTTGTCGGGTATTGTGCAATGTGGATATTCTCTAGTGTATCCCAAGTTGAGATTCTAGCGTGGGCAGGATTCGTCTTGCAGTTCTCCAAAACAGGCACAAGATGTTCTCGATCCTTCATCTACCTTGCCTATGGGTATATACTCTTGTTATTGTTTTAGATTCCCTCCATTTACATTTTCTGATTTCCCCTTGCAACGATAGTTATATGTTTTAGAAATTTGCTCAGGAAGAAACAGGAGTAACAGAGAATTGTCTGTGTACGATCATAGTTTTGAGTTTACCATGCCTAATAAACGGGGACAAAAAGTAAATGTTTTGAAGAAAAAGGTGAGCACTAGCACTCATCATATTATAACTCTGCATATTGCAAACTTATAAACCTGTACCATTCAAGATGTTTCTGCGTGAAGTGATTTCTTTCCTTATGCTTAACAGGGAACAATCATGGACTTCTTTCAGAATCAGAATTCCTTTTGCTGCCTGCCGAAACAGGGGAATGCTGAATCAGATCAAGGTAATGATAGCGCCTTCATCCTTGTTAATCCTGGACCCTTCTGTTCTTCTTATCTGGTAGTTTAGGTGCAGGCTCTTGTTCTGTAAGTGGTAACTGTTTGGATGGATGTCATATTGAGCTAGAAGATGAGCGCCATCTTGCAGAAGATAGGACCAACCATGAGAGTTATACTACAGATCAAAATGCTCAACAGGAGAGATGGAGTTATAATATTGATGAGATTGATCCATCTGTGATTGACGAATTACCACCTGAAATCCAAGATGAAATTCAGGTGTGGCTCCGGCCTCACAAACGACGTAATACAGTTAAACGAGGTTCCACCATTGCCCATTATTTCCATCCAACGAAGAACACATAGAACAATTTCAAGGCATATCAACTCTGGAACAGCTATTTTTATGTACAAAAGTCTCATTTAGAATCACAGTGCGTAATTGAGAAATTGAAGTTGGTGGTATGTGGCAGGAAATGACACAAGGTTTTACTTTCCTTTTTAGAGTTCTAGTTTAATAGTGTGTACGGGTTTCACCGGGCATTATAAGCAAATGTTATACCTTATGCCCGCATTCTATACTAGCTTGCATGTAAAGTTGTCTATTAAGTGGTGTTTTTATCTAGATTTCAAGTTTAAAGATCAACTTGGCATCTGCAGCGTGTGAAGTTTGCTGCAACTGGTACAACATTTTGACAATAGATATTCTTGCTCGATCAGCCTACCCCAAGTCATCTTAAGACGCTCCTATCTCTCAACACACTGATTCCCCATGTTTTTGTTTTTCCGTTTTTGTTTTTGGCAAGTAAGATGGTGTATTAGCACTGGAAAATTTGACAGATGCACAACGGTCAAGTGACACATGAGTACAAAGTCAAACTTAAACATATCAATTTTTTTAAAAGAACTCGGATTCAGACTCAATTTAACTTTTTTTTTGATAAATCAGACGAATATATTAGAAAGAAAAAATATGTACAAAGCGTCTATGTACAAGTGCCCCTAGAGGCACAACGAGCGAAAATAAACTAGGCACAAGCACGGCAAGCTGAAATAAGGAAAGAACAAAACATTGCCAGTCAAACCTAATACACTAGGAGCTCCACGGAACCAAGCATTTAATATCCAAGTGAAATGCGAACTAAGATCACTAGCCCAGAAGAAGCAAACCAAAAAAGAAGGCTGCTCATGGACTCTCCGGGCACCAATATGGTCAAGGAAGGCTACCACCACGTAGGGAGTGTGTTGAAATACAGGCGATACGAAGGCAAGCATGACCTTGCCAAAGAGATCCCACAAGCTGCAACCTGGACAAAACGGAACACATAACCTGCAAAATAGAATAACCTAAAATAAAATTACCTCTTCTCGGTGTATAGACTGAGAAGTTCCCTAATGTAAGAGATAACTCTGAGAGACACTCTCTCCTCCCAGTATATCATCAGCCAACCTGTCCTTGGCATCTCCTTTTGTTTGATTCGTCCCCTAATGATAGCAGTTCTATTCTTTTTAACTCAATAAAATGAAAGACGCAAAGCCTAGTTTAATTCATTGGTAACGATAGCTTATCGGCTTACAAAACACCCAATCTCCTCATTCTTATCCAACAGGAGAAAGCCTTGTTGAATGACTAGAAGTGGACTCCATGACAGTCATCAAATCTTATTTGCAAGTTGTAACTAACTTTAGGAACCAACTAATATTTTGCTTCCTTAACCCCAAAAAAGAAATTAAAATTCTGCCTCAAAAATAACTCCCCATTGGTATCTTTGGAAGTAGCATTCCTAACTAGTGGGCAAGACAGTGAAAACATGAAGCTTAACATTCCTTACTGCAAATCCAGTCTACGTTTAGTCTACAATTGCACTAATTATAACAAAATAAGTTCAAATCAAATCCTGCTATCATTTCCCTTTGTTACGCTTCATGGCACCCTTTCCTTGACCCTTCTTCGGTGGCCCCTTTCCGCGACGTTTATACATTTCAAGCTTAGATAAACGCCTGCCAAAGTAAAATAAGATAATTATGTCAGCAATTATAGATTCTCATTACATTCCTTGCCTAGAGCTGCTAATAGATCACTAGCAAGCGTCTTTCCCAAAATTAGCCGAGTAACCCAGTCAGAAACCGTCAAAAACCTCCAAAACGTAAATGAAACGTTTTTAGGGAATCAGAGACAAGCGCATAAAAGAAAGGGAATGACAGGGCTTACTCCTGTTGCAAGCGAGCCATGACTAGGGGATCGTCCTTCCTTATGTCATGGGGATACCACTGAGCAACTTTGTCACCAATTATCTTCTTCCTCAAAATCTTGTGGGCTGATTTCTTCCCTGTTGGGTTAAGTACGTGACCGAATATCCTCGCCCTTGCCTCTGCCACTCCTTGGGTGACCGCCGCAACCACTATACTCTTCAGGCCGCCGCTACTCATCCTCTACCCACCTTCAGTTCTCCGAAGATTGGTCGAGTAGATAGTTCAAGTGGTTAAATAGGACCTAAGAGAAAAAGGAAACGCTTCAAGTTTTTAATCTTCATTTTCTATCTTCTCCTAAAAAAAAATTACCTATTTTCAGTAGGCATTATTGTTATTTCCAATGAAAACCGTACCAGACTTAATAACAGATTGAGTTCTAGTATGATATTTTCTAGTATGATATTTTATTAGTACCAGATACTATTTTAGATAATTTTTAAAATTATAAAATAAACCCTAAAATTTTTAAAATTTATAAAATAGTCCATTCCCAAATCAAACCAATTCACGTACACACAAATCCAGAGCAATTCCATTTCAAAATAAGACCAACACAAATGCAAATCCAATACCTTAGAACAATCCACAACCAACACAAATGACAAAATACAACATTTCAATTCCAACATTCCAATCAATTCAGAGTTTCATATACACTCATACAGATACACCCACCCAACTAATTCAGATACCGAAACATTCATCACAAAACCAACACCGATCCATCATCCAAACAATACCCTAAACCATCATCCATACCAACATTCCAATCCAACACAATAAAAATTGCAATGAAGCATGAAAAAATCGAAATCAGAAAAACCATATCACTTGCTTTGCTTCGGGTTGCTTCGGGTTGGGTCACGGGTCGAGGCGTCTCCGGTGGCTTCCCGAGCAGATCAGGCGGAGCTGTGACCTTCACTGCGGTGGCGTGGTGCGGTGTGTAGCGGTGGCATCTTCGGTGCGATGAAGGTTGAAGTGTTGAAGACGAAGACGGTGGCGTCTTCAACCGACGCCAAGGGAGGAGCCAAGGTCCGATGAGGATGAGGAAAGAAGGAGACGGCGAGACGGCGACGGCGAGAGTGAGAGGCTGAGGAGACGGCGAGAGTGAGTGAGGCGAGCGAGAGTCGACAGAGATAGGCGGAGTCCTTCAATTTTTAAAGTTTTTAGGGTTAAAATTTTAAAATTTGCAATTCAGTCCTTCAATTTTCCGAAACTTACGTTATCAACGAAATTTTAGGTGCCAGTTGGTACCAAATGGCAAACACCGTACTGACCGGTATTTACAGCCGATCCCAACATTAAGAGTACCGTTTCAGTTTTCGACAGGTATAAAGTAGTACTCATAAGCGTGGTTATTTCTCTTCGTTTAGTAGTAGCTATAGCCATGATCGGCTAACTTTCTTACTTTGATTAACAATAGTTGAAGCCTTTGAAACTTTTTGGGAGATAATTAGATTTTATTACGAAGTGTGTTATCTATTCATCTTATTGATCTCTAATGTACACGATTAGTTTGTTGTTTGAAATAATCAACTGTTAGAATAAATATTAAATACATAAAAGTTCAATTCTCTTAATCTTTGTCGTAATTAAGAGTTTTTAATTTGCTACGTCAAAAATTATTAACTTTTAAGAAGAGCATTTAATTAGATTAAATGTAACTATGAATATTGTGTTATCTTGTTTCAATAGTCTTTCTTTTCTTATCTATTGTTTAATTAAATTTAGATCGTTTTTAAAGTAGCTAAACAATAAGAGTTAATTGAATTATATGTTTTTATTTACTAATCCTAAGAAAAGATAAGTGTTTAATACCACATCAAATATGTGATCGATGAAATAACATTTTTTGTATGGATGATCAATTGTAAAAGCCTATGATAGAGTAGATTGGGATTATCTCCGGTTTATCCTGATAAAGTTAGGATATGATAGCAAGTGGGTTGAGCTTGTTATGGTGTGTGTTACTACTGTGCGTTATTATGTGGCATTTAATGGTTCTGAAGTTGGACCTATCATCCCAAAGCGTGGTTTGAGGCAAGGAGATCCTCTGTCACCGTATTTTTTCATTCTCTGTGCTGAAGGGTTGTCTGCTTTGTTAAGGGAAAGTGAGGTAAGAGCAGGGACGTATCTAGCTGGGGTCTAGTGGTGCAATGGACCCCCTAAAATTTATAAAAATTAAATATTTTGATTTTTAATTAATATATATATACAAGGACAGAGTTATTTGGAGCTTATCGGTACACTGGGCCCCTCAAGATTTAAAAACTTAAATATTTGGGCCCTCCTATCTTAAATTCTTGGCTCCGTCACTGGGTAAGAGGGGACATACATGGTGTGACTATTTGTCCTGGCAGTCCTAGTGTCTCTCATCTTTTTTTCGCCGATGACAGCTTCCTTTTCTTTTGTGCGAATAAGTCGGAAGGACAAAACATCAAAGGATACTAGCCACCTATGAGGTAGCGTCGGGGCAAGCAATTAATTTTCAAAAGTCAGGCATTATGTTCAGTTCGAATACAAAACCTCCTGAAAGACGTGAAGTGGAAGTCATCTTAGGGGTAAACACGCCTATCGACCACGGGAGATACTTAGGTCTTCCCTCTCTAATTGGGAGGAACAAGAAGCAGGTCTTTGCTTTCATAAAAGATAGACTTAGCAAGCGTATTACGAGCTGAAAAAATAAATTGCTCTCAAAACTGGAAAGAGATTGTCATCAAGACAGTTGCACAGGTTTTGCCAACTTATTGTATGAGTGTATTTCTTATTCCCCAAGGTACCTGCGATGAACTTCAGAAAATGATGAATGCCTATTGGTGGGGATCGGGTATAGACAACCGAAAGAAAAGTCATTGGGCGAGTTGGGATTGCCTCTGTGCTCCGAAGAAATATGAGGGTATGGGTTTTCGGGACCTTCAATTGTTTTGACTTAGCCATGCTCGCTAAACAAGCCTGGCGTTTTATGGCTTTTCCTGACTCGCTGCCGAGCAAACTTTTCAAAGCAAAATACTTCTCTTCCTGTAGTTTTCTGGAGGCCAAGGATCGTCCCAATTCAAGTTTTATCTGGAAAAGTATATTTGCGGCTAAGGATGTTCTGCTTAAAGGTGTAAGATGGAGACTGGGGGATGGCTCCTCTATTAATGTTTTTGCTGATCCATGGATCAATGAAGCAAACAATTTTTTTGTCACCTCCCTGTCCATTTAGGAATTCTGTGATCTTAAGGTATGCGATTTGTTTAATGAGGAGGGATCAGGGTGGGATGTACAATTGCTAGAAGGATTGTTAAATTTTATATTATTTTATAAACCAATATTGATATTGAAAATTAACTTCAACATTTAAAACATTACGAACTTAATTAATGTCTTGCAGTACTGGGGCAAGTACTAATTTACTTAAATTTAAATAATAATAATACTTTAATTAATAAAAATTTGTATTATATAAAAATAAATTTATTAGCACTCTTTACGTTTGTGTTATCACCCTACTTCCTCTACAAGCCTACCAATATATTTGTAATAAAGACAATAAAATATTTCTGTTATAAACTTTCCTTGAATTTTATCAACCACTGGAGAAAATAACTTTCTTTAATCGATTGTTGAAAGCCCCTTTAAAGAAACAATTTCCACACTGTATCTTTATTCTCTATCGTTTCACATCTCATAGCATATACTGGAGGAATCTATTCCAACAACAGAGTCTTTTTCCATCACATTTCACTCTAGTGACTAAGGTATAAGGAAAATGTCCTAAAGAAAAAAAGTATTTACTATTTAGGTGAATGAACTTTCGAACAGGACAATTGGTTCTTTGTGTAAGCAGACTTCACGGTTCTTTTTCTCCCTTTCTGCCTATTTTCTGTCTTTTTCAAGAGTACGAGGGATGTTAGCGGATATAGACCTAATTTCAACTTTTGTGCTTTTTTTCAGGTAAGGTGGTGAAACAAAAGTAAAATGTCATTTTTGTTAGAATATCACTTTAGGGAAGTGGATTAATTAGATAGTGCTTACATAGTCACAGTCGAATAGACGTATAATGTAATGTGATAAGCAATGGTGCTCAAATTGGATTTGGCTTCCGGTTGAAGAAATGATCTTTTAGGGTTAAACAAACTATTGTGAAAGTTATTTCTATTTATTCATCTATTTTTTATTTAAAATTATTTTTGCATTAAATCTCTTAAATTTAATTTAACGTGAATTTGAAGTTAAAAATATATTAAAAATTAAGTAAATATGATATCAGATATTTTGTATTGGTTAAACAATAATATATAAAAATAAGGTATAATTTTCAGAATATAATAATTAAAATCAAATTATAAAAGTTTAATATAATTAATCTTATTTTTTTCAATAATAGCACATCATTCAAGTTTGGAATAATTTGTGTTTAATGACTTGAATGATGTGTTACTCATGACAAATTATTCCAAGATGAGTAACACATCATTCAAGTCATTAAACACAAATTATTCCAAGATGAGTAACACATCATTCAAGTCATTAAACACAAATTATTCCAAACTTGGAATACGTCTTTGATAAAATATAAATATTATTAAAACTAATTTCAGAAGTAAATTATTAAATCAGAGTCCTTCAATTTAAAGCATCCCGAATATGCTTTGTTCCTAACTAATTCAAGGGTAATCCAAGTTATGATGATTATGATAATGGAGTTCCTAAAAAAAATCGCACTAACTTGGAAGTGTGTTTCCATTAATGATGATTTGCTTTCGAAAGCAGGCAACAAATACATCATGGAGTGACCTAGTTCGTCCATTCAAAAGGAAAAATTCTTGATAAGCACACCAAGTCAAAATCAAAAGGCTACAAAAGTTGGATATGTAGGTGAAACTACTGTGATAAGTGCGTTAGTGTATTCAAATGGCTACTTATATAAACTCCTTATAAAAGAGGCTCCAAATTTCCCAGTCCTTACAATATGAAAGGAGGTAGGAATTTTTATGCTTAGGAGATCTGGTATTAGTGGGAAACAACTCAAATTTCCACATAACTTTTACTTTTCCTGTTCATCACTAGTTTCTGTTCCTCAGACTCAGTTTGTGTGGTCAGTGTGGAATTTGAAGAAAACCTTTTTCTTGAGAAAAGAATTTGAAGAGAACTTTTGGCCTAGAGAAACCTATGCATTTTTGGGCAATAAAACATAGGTATTAGCTTCCTTCTTAAGTTAATTTCTATTTTCATAAGTAGCTATTTATTTCTTTTTTTAATAATGAAAAAATTATAGTCATTATTCCTTAAAATATGTATTAGACAATTTTTTTAATAATGCATAAATCATATATTCTTAATAAATCACTTAAAAATTAATAATTGAAAGACAAGTAGTAGATTTGGTTTAAATTAAGAAATTCAATTAATTAGTCGATAAAAAATTTATGTAATTATATATAATGAATTAATTCATTTAACTGACTTAAAATATTAAAGATCCAGTAAAAAATTCAAATTTTATTAGTTATGAAATTTTTGAATAAATAAGGTAAAAAATAATAAACAAAATTATATCTAATGAAAATTGAGTATATGTATTGAATTGTAAAATTGTTCGAGTGAAATTTCACATAAATATTTTTAGCAATTTATGTAATTAATTACTATCTAATTATTTAACTTTTAATATTTTTACTTAATTTTTTTATTTTCTTTTAAATCATTTATTATAGATTTTATGGTTCTTATCGTATTAATTAATTGTTTCCTTTATTTTTAACTAATACTATAAATTTCTGTAGGGTAAACCCCAAGTCTCCAGTCTCCACCATAATCTCTATTGCAGATGTTATGGCGAATATTATTGCTTAACACAGTGGATAAAATATTTGAGGATCAGAGCTTCATAATTCTCTATGGATTGCTTACTAGGCCTGCAAACTGAAACCGAGTTTTGATAAAATGGAAAGCAGGTATATTTTATCGTGAGGAAGTGGGAGACCAAAAGAATGAAATGGGAATATAACTATGCATAGGATGATAAAGAAATTATCATTAACGAGCAAGAAAGAAAACGTGCATTATGTTACAAGGACATCACATGGGTCAGCTGTTACTTCTGTTGGATTATAATTAACATCCAAAGTATATGATAATCATATTCATTTGATTTATTTGTTTGGTAATACATAATATTTACACTTTCACTAATTGTTTCCCTGAAAATTTCTCATTTCTCACGCTAGTAATACTTGTTTCTTTGACTTCAATAACAACATGGGGGCAATCGACGTCGGATTCTGATTTTAGAGGGTGTAGTTTCTTGGCTAATTTTTCTGGTGAAACCGTAGGACCTACTTTCTCAAAATCTGCTGCTGTAGCAAGTTCGTGCATGGATTCAGCAATTATTTCAGTGCTAGTGACCACATCAAGAAGTAGGGAAGCTACTGTAATTGCTGGTATGACTTGTTGGAGTTCAACACCCTGCCAATCGCTCCATCTGAGTAATGATTTCAGGTCCCTAGCAGCTGATTTGGCTTTCTGAATATGGGGATCAGCAGAATATGGTAGGACCATTGTGTTAACTGACAATGCCAGGTCCTTAAGTGCTTTGCCACTTTCAACGCTCACCCTTGTGCATGCCTCCTGAATTTTGCTTTTAACTTCTGGCGATACCTGCATGTACAACTCAATATATATAGGAAAAAGAGAGTATAATACATAGCGATATTTGGATATAAAACCTGTTTATCAGCAAATAGGCAGCCACTGAGTGCTTCAATTCTATAGGCGCATTGACGAACCAGAGTTCCAACTTTTAAGTATTGCTTCCATGGATGGCGAAATTGGAAGCGACCATGCCCTGGTTCCCATCTCGCAAAGTTAGCCTGAGAAATCCATGGAAGTGTTATCAGAAACTTTTCCACGTAAGATTTAGAGAAAGATGGTAGATTTGGATAATTCCCACCAAGGATTCTTCAGTGCTTTTTGAATTGAGAACACTTCTATACCCATGCAAAAATGACTTGTCATCTTCAGATTTCCCATCCTCTTCGACCTTGAAGTACTCATCTCCAAACCCTGTAGACACGGTTCAAATTTTATTTTAAGTACATAATGATTAAAGAAAGAAAGAAAGGACCTAGTGAAAATGATTAGTTAGAGTAAGAGAGAGGTGTTACCTTCTAAAAATTTGCCCAACTTTTCTGTATTGAGAGCAATCAGATTATGAAGATCTTCTCCAGCCCACACAGGAAAAACTACTATGGAAATCATCAAACAAGCAAAGCCACCTAAAATGATTGTTGACAGTCTCTTGTGTGCCATTTGTAATACTTCATCAACTCGCAAACCCGATACCGATATAAAAGAGAACGTCAATATGAATATGAGCAAACCATAGTCATATCTTGCTTTAATGTTGGGAAAGAAACGTATGAACGTCGATATTGAGGCTGTAAACAAACAAATTTAGACGTTTTTGTAAGAGAGAACAAAAGGGACAATTGTACGTATAATGGATACCAAAAAGGAATGAAAATAAGATCAAGAAAAAGAAATAGAAGACTACCTTGTAAGAAGACAAACAATCCGATTAGTATGGGCTCGCCAATATGCCCAGAAGAGTTTGCGATGTAATGAGCTCCAATGCCAAGAGCACAAGCTAAAAATGTAGCCATTGCTCTATTCAAACCTTTCCCGAGTGTCGCACCTATAAAATGCATATAGTATGTGTCATTAAACTAACATTTGCACATAGTTCCATGAAGAGTGATTGAGACATAGCAAATTAGTTATGAATATGTAAGAACTTACCTACAGAGAATTCAAAGACAACAACAACAGTCATTACAGCCCACAGTGCAGAGTCTCCAAAGTTCTTGTAGAGTGGTCGGTAATAGTAGATAGTTGAGACCAATGTCACTGCAAATCCTACTTTTAGTGAATGGATAATTCTTCTAGGGTCATCTCTCCCAACCTTCTTTGTTTTATTAGTAATATCAATGACCTTAGCTTTCAAATTTTCAGGCAAGGACTTGAACCACGACCATCCTCGAGCAAATAATGTCTCGCTCTCATTTCTTGAAGCTCCTCGCTTCATGGCTAGTGATTTAGGAAAAGGGAACTCCTAAGAGAGAAATTAATAAGAGCCACAGAGAGAAACAAGAGTGGAGGATGCTAATTGCTAGGGACAAAAAGATGCTTCAGAAGGCGTCCAAGGCCTCCAATATTTATAAAACAAGGAATCTTTGTTGGGAGTTAAAGTGCGCATTTGAGCATTTCTTATACACAAGATAATGACTCGTTGCCTCCTTTTTGTACTTTGCAAGTACCAACAGATTTTGCAGAAAATAGGTTAGAACATGCACAAACTGAACTTAGTGCATAATAGCTGTTGATGCCCCACATGTAGGCGCATAAATTTTCGCTTATTAGGTCAAAAACCTGGTGAAATTACGCATTGCTTTTAGTTTTGTTTGCGATTACACTTGTGTGCTTGCGATTTTGAGCCACTTTAAGTACTGTACTTGTATCTTCTACTGTGAATATTGTAATTTATATCCGAGTGTAAGTGGTGGTCGGAATTTGGAACCATTTTTTTAATTTTCCATAACTATATACTAATTAATTACTTAAGCAGACTGTAGAGATGCGAATCTAATAGATTCTCTTAAACCTAACTTTAAACTTGGAATACCCATCTACTTGGAAGCAACTTTAATGTTCTTTGAACTAATCCTCGGCTTAATCTTTCTTTCTTTGTGATGACACATTTAAAAACATTTTCTTGTATAAAGTGATTCAGAATATGAAATAATTTTGGCTTCTTTTGATGTTAAGAAACAACAGACAACTTATAGCTTGTGGTATATATCCTAGTTCGAAGTTATTAGGCTAAGTCACTTAATTATTCTCAAGGTAAAGATCGTTCTTGAATATCCAGATTTAATTAAATTTGATGTTAATTTTTTTTTTACTTATCTTGGATTCAAAGTTAATAGTTCAAATTGATTTGATTAGAATTAAAATTTTAAATTTGATTAAATTCGAACTTTATTTTTTTTAGTTTGATCACTAATAAAAAATTGTCAATTTAATTCAAAATCATTGAATTAAATTATATTTAATTAAATTCAGACTCAATTTAAATCAAAAAATTTTAAACTCAAATTTAAGTTTAAATTTTTTTAATCAGACTTCAACTTTAATGGGTGAGTTGTAGAGATTTATTTAAAGAAGCAAAATAAAAATTTGCTATCACTTTATTTACGCACAAAGATCTGTTTATATTCAGGGTTTCA
Organism: Erythroxylum gracilipes; assembly: GCA_026413385.1. Lineage (NCBI taxonomy): Eukaryota > Viridiplantae > Streptophyta > Magnoliopsida > Malpighiales > Erythroxylaceae > Erythroxylum > Erythroxylum gracilipes. Next base: position 18,268,997 of record JANZLC010000202.1, on the reverse strand, counting down.
GTTAAAGCTAATAACAAACTAATTGATATATCCGTTTCTTTTATAGTTATAATATATCAACTATAGAGAAAAACAACTATGCTATAAACTTACATTGAAAAAATCTACACTATTTCTACTCTATATATTTTGACAAATATACTAACTAGAAGAAAAGACACACAGATTGTATTGAAATCAAACACTTAAAAAGGGTACAATAGCTATTATGTTATTTATATACAAGGATTATGGAGAAAAGTTAGAGATATATAGCCGTTGGTCCTATACATAATTAGTAGAGATAAATCAGTAATAGACAAATATAAGGAGATAAAATAGGAATGTACATCAATTATGATATATGTTAATATGCCCCCTCAAGTTGGAGCATGGATGTTTTTAATGCCCAACTTGGGTAAAAGTGAATGAAACTGGTCTCGTCCAAGAGCTTTGGTGAAGAGATCAGCAGGTTGATGTTTTGATGATATGTGTGTAGTTTGTATCTTCTCAGCTTGAATGTGTTCGCGAATGTAGTGACAATCTATCTCGATGTGTTTGGTGTGTTCGTGGAAGACAGGATTGGCAGCTATATGCATGGCAGCCTGATTGTCGCAATGAAGTTGTGATGCACCATGCAAAGGAACGAACAAATCTTGAAAAAGTTGACGTAGCCATAGCAACTCACTAGTTGCATGAGCCATGACTCGGTATTCTGCTTCAGTAGAAGATCGACAGACAATTGTTTGTTTCTTTGACTTCCAAGAAAGTGGTGAATCACTAAGGCATGTAAAGTATCCCGTAGTTGATCTTCTTGTGGTTGGGCAGCTTGCCCAATCAAAATCACAGTAGGCATGCAATTAAAGAGCACTAGAGCTGGACAGAAGGATTCCTTGTCCAGGGGAAGTTTTAAGATATTGAAGGACTCTCATGGCAACATCAAAGTGAGGTTGAGCATGAAGGAACTAAGTACTTAAACTGAATAACTCAGATTAGGTCGTGCAACGATCAGATAAAGAAGCCTTCCAACAAGCCGACAGTACTGAGATGGATCCTCCAACAAATCACCTTTATCAATTGTCAATTGGTGTTTTTGCTCCATTAGGAACGTGGCAGGTTTAGCAGCTAGCATCCCTGTTTCATGTAAGATATCTAAAGCATATTTACTCTGAGAAAGAACAATACCTTTAGGAGAGCGTGCCACTTCAAGTCCAAGAAAGTAATTCAAAGGGCCAAGGTCTTTGATATGAAATTGATGATGGAGCTGAGTTTTAAGCTTAGAAATACGGTTGGCATCATTGCCAGTAATGATGACGTTATCAATATAAACAAGGACAACAATGAAATTTCTATCATGGATTGAGGTGAATAGAGAGTGATCAGCTTTAGATTGCTTGAATCCAAGGGCAAGTAATGAAGCTGTGAATTTCTCAAACCATTGCCTTGAGGCTTTTTTCAGGCCATATAGGGATTTGCATAGTCTGCAAACACGAGGAATCATCAGAGCGACGAAATCCTTGAGGAACCTTCATGTAGATTTCTTCATGAAGATCACCATGTAGAAATGCATTATTGACATCGAGTTGGTGTAAATCCCAATTACGAATAGCAGCAATAGCCAATATACAACGCACAGTGGTGAGCTTAGCAACTGGAGAAAAGGTTTTTGTATAATCCACTCCTTCAATTTGCCCTTAGCCTTTTGCAACTAAACGGGCTTTGAAACGCTCTATGGTACCATCAACTTTATACTTAATTTTGTAAACCTATTTTGAATCAATGGCTCGTTTCCCTTGAGGAAGTTGTTCAAGTGTCCATGTGTGATTTGCTTCAAATGCTGCAATTTTAGCGCACATTGCCTCTTGCCAATGAGGATCTTTAAAAGCCTGTGAAAAAGTAGAAGGCTCATCTATAGAAGAGCTGGCCGCTAAAAAGGCTTGATGTGAAGATGAAAACTGAGTATACAAAATGACCGATGAAAGAGGATGAGCAATAGCTATGTTAGCAGATGCAGATGGGGCTAAAGATGCTGAAATGTTGTAGGAAAAACCATGGAGTTCTGTGGAAATTTGACGTGTGCGTTTGGGTCTAGCTTCAGATATAGATTGAGTGATGTTTGGGGAAGCAGGGTCATTCTCAATTGTGGAAGGGCTATGATTAGTAGAATTAGGCCAAGATGTTGGTTTGTTTGTAGGCTCAGTTTCATACAAGGTTACAGGTAGCACTACATTGGGAGTTTGAGACATCGGATCGGTTGTAAAGGAAATATATGCTAATGGAAAATGACATCTCGAGAGATAAAACTTTTAGCTATATCTAAATTATATAATTTATAACCCTTTTGACCATATGGGTAACCAATAAAAATGCAACGTGATGCACGAGAAGCAAACTTGTCACGACCTAAGGAATGATTATGAG
>JANZLC010000202.1:18226062-18244195 GCA_026413385.1 Erythroxylum gracilipes | reverse complement strand
GCACCCACACGTTTGTTTAAGTATCTCTATACTTTAGCCTATGAGATTGACTACTTCCTTCATAAGGAAAAACAAAACGTGTGCTAGTCTTTTTACGTCCTATTAATGTCCAATCTTAATAGAACAATGTCTAGGAACATTTTAGGAATAATACATAAATGCAATATAAATCTCATAATTATAATCTCATTATAAATTCATTTGCAATGTATAATTATCCTATGAACTTTATCATATACATCTAAATATGAACAAGATAAAGAATACCTTTAAATAATTTCTCACTAAACTACAACTAAATCGATTGGCTATAGAGTATAAACCAACAGTAGCCTTATCAGAGCCAAAAGCAAGGGAATTAGGAGGTAAAGGGTCCTTGATGGCCTAAGGACTAGGGGCAATAAGGAAGTTGCTTTAAAAGATAAGGCTCACAACTAAAAGTAGAAGTTCTTCAAAAGATAAGGTTAACGAGTTCACTATATTTAACTAAGAAGGGAAGGAGAATGAAATAAGGGGGATAAAAAGGAGAAGCAATAAAAGTACATAAAGGAGAAAGTCTAGAAGAAAGGGAAGACTTGAAAAGCGACAAGGTAATAACATGAGTTGTGTTCAATAGCCCTGAGCATAAGAGAAACGCAAAGAAGAATAAAATATGCAAACCACCAAGGCACTAGAGGAAGGAACTCGCTGAGATTTTTACGGAGCATACAGCTCATGTAGAAACTACCTTATCACTCAGCTGAGTTGACATAGATTTATATTGTCAGAAATCTTGAAACCCCACCGAAAAGAACGATCAACGTCTGGTATTGAATGAAGATGCATGACGAAAGGCGATAATATTTGTTGGCATCTTATGTGAAAAGAAATGAAAATTAATAATGCTGCATCTTTCTCGACCTAAGCTAAATTTATAAATAAAATGAAGCTCTTCAAATTTGGTTGAGGGGCTTATGCTTTCTGGGTACCCAAAGAATAACTTGAAACTTAGATGAAGCAAAGGCGAGAAGTGAAGACATGTTTGATCGAGTAATCTTATGCTCTTCTTAGTAATCTTTATCTCTTGACTTCAAATCTCGTTGGAGACCTTATTGTGACAACTGCACCACAGATGAAGAAAGTGGGAAACTGACACTGAAAAGTAGAAAACATCATACAAGATTAGGCAAAGGAACGATATCATCATTATTCTTCAAATTCATCACCCAATACTTGCTGTTTATTTTATGAATTTGCTTCTCACATTTATTGATACAACTAGTTGATATGCTCTTAAAAACGTAAGCAAAGTTCAGGTTGCAGGAACTTCAGCTACAGAGGAGTACTTCTTCAGAACAAAAACAGGATCTCCAACTTCAACAACCTTCCCCTTCCCCACGCTAGAATTGTCCTTCCAGACCAAGTTCTGCCCAAAATAAACCTGCAATAAAAGGATTTCGCTATTTATATCTTCCTCAATAGAGATTACAAGAACCATTGGATTCTCTTGTCTCACTTTTCCTTGTGGTTTGACATGCGGACGCAAAATTTTGTCTGATCTGAAAGTCAATAGAGTTTTGGTTGGTTCAGGCCCTGCAATCCCAGTGTTTATATCAACTGTAGGTACCTGCAAGCCAAGTTGCCTCGTAACTATCAGATCTTGCAGTACGGAAAATCTTAGGAAGATAGAAAAAATAAACGTTGGACAGTTTAGAGTGAACAAAATTTATGCGGAAAACTGGGATTTTTCACTCCCAAACTTGCAAGCAGTATTGCGGTCCAAATTGCAAGTTAAGATCTTTGCCAGATGATAAAGAGGCTGCACAAAAAATAAAATAAAATAAAATAAAATCTAAGGCACTAATATGGAAAATACAAAATCCTCAATCGTCAGGCTTCTTAATTTTGAATAAATCTATCTGCAGATCAGGAAAGAAAGTAGACCAAAGTTTTGAGAATTTTGGTCCTCATGATGTAACAATAAGATCCTGAGCAGTAAACTTAAGGTTCTTCACTACTTAGCTCCAAAAAGTAACTGATGTTTTATCCAACCAGGCTTAGTCGCCATCCTCTTTTGGAATTCCTTATAATTCCGAGACAAAAGTTACAAATCAAAAGCATTTATGAAGCATAGCATTTGTAAGCAACAGAGTTTAAGAAGCACAGCAGTTGTAAGCAAAAGAGTTTTTAAGAAACACATCATTTCTGAACAATTTCAAGGATTACAGTTAATTATCATAAGGCCTCATCACCGTCTCATATTATCATCATTTTTCAGAAATGAAGTTCAAGGAGAAGGTTAAGCATGAGTTTCATAAGATATATTTGATATAAAAGGATACCTTACAGCGGTCGCATAGCTTGACACCTTCAAAATTCAACTTGTTTATCCTGAATTCCTTCCACAAGTCCTCAGCAAATGGCTCACAACCATCAACTAGAATGCTGCAATTTGAAAGTTAATAAAGAGCGATTCACAAGCCAATCAAAGAAAGTCATCAGAACTAATAGGAACAGAACAAATTAGTACTTGGCCCTAAAGCGGTTGAGTGGAATGGGCTCTTTGGTACGTTCATTTAAGGCATCTAAAGATCCCTGCAAAACATAGTGGCAATCCAGGACAACCAAGAACTGAGAAATCATATAAACCAATGACAAGTTACATTGCATTTAAACCCAACTAACCTGAGATACAAGCAGATACGGGAAGATATCACTAAACATAATGTAATGCGCATAAGTTTCTTCAGGATCTGCAGGTCTAGTCTCTGATTCTGAAGTATTTTCACAAAAAAAAAATATAAAGAAGCAGAAATAAGAGATCACCTTTAACTTGAGTTTGTTGGAAACAAGCATCCAATTCATTTCAGGATATATATCCTCAATCATATCCAAATGCTTAAAGTTTAAATACAAGTTCTCTCATTATGTTTGAGCAATTACGCTAAATATTGCAGTGAACATTCTATTACAACCAAGGAATTAACATCAACTCAACCTGTATTAAACCGAACTAGCCGACTCGGTTTCCCAAGGTAGTTTGAAAACCATTCTGCTGCTTCATTTCCCTCATCCAATGCTGAACCGGACCATTCCCACAATGAGACACCTTGTGCTACATTATTAGGCTTTGTTAGTGGGATTTTAAGCGGACTCATCCCAGGGGCCTTTATAACTGTAGAAGGGGAAACAACCAAGTTAGTAGCACAGAGAGCACCAACAACTAACAATTTCACAAGTAATTTGGAAAGAGAAAGACAGAGAGGACGGTCATAGTTGTCAGTGATGCAAATACACCATCTCCAAGGCTTGGGAAGTTGGAATATACATTAAAAGCACAACATAACATTTAGATATTTTGACTTTTCAAAAAAAAAACCATGTAGATATTTTGTTCTACAAGAAAAGGCATCCTTGTGACATAAGAGACTCTGCCATGTTACTAAACTTGAGAAAACACGAGCATGAAAACCATGGCAACTTCACAATTTTAAAAAAATGATCTGTATCCCACAAAAAGAGAAAAAGGAAAAGAACACAACATAAATATTTGGACAGCCTTAAAAGAAAAATGCTATGGAATGTGTGATATGATATAGAAGGGTAAGAAGCAATCGAATACTTCCTTTTCTCGACTGACAAAATCACAAGGATGTAAAATAGGATAGAGAGATTACCCATAAACGAGCTCTTGGTAGGTACCCAATCCTCCGAAAAAGCCTCATGCGGCAGCTCTGCCTCTACGAAAGCCAGCTTGGGTTCAACTCTTAGCGTATATGCCCTTCCTTTGTAATTCACAATTAGCCAGTTTCGATCCCAGCGAAATCCTGAATGTTCAATCACAACCAAAAAAAGAAAAAGAAGCAAAAGTTAAAGTTTGCATGTCGAAGAATTAAACAGAGTCAGTTGTGAGGCTTATGTAAAAGCTCCAAACATCTTAGCCTAATACTAGTAACACAAATGGCAAAACTGAAAAAATTCAACACAACACACTACATGGTACGCAAAAAAATGGTACCGGCTCAAGGGGGACGTACATGTACTTGGGATATAGAGTTACCTACCATAGGGACTGAGAGGAGCCTTAGGAACAGAAATCCCACGGCAACTTTTTAATGGGTAGATGAAGATGGAAGATACTGCAGCTGCTGCCTTCTCCATGTTCGCTCTCTCTTTCTCTCTACCTGTCCGCTAGAATTATTATACATATAAAGGTATGAATCTGATCCCCCAACTGGTTACTGGTCCCAATTTTTAATTCCCAACATTTTTTTAATCAGAAATATGGGACGCCTTTCGTTTTCGCCATTGGTGCCCGTCAGAGTCCACAGAAAAAAAAAAAAAACAGAAAAAAGCAAAATGCTATTGTTCTTGCTTCATGGAACTCAATTTTACAAGTATCTGTCTGATGCCTATTTATTAACCAACAAGATGGAAATTGGAATCCATCCATCCTCTCTTTGTCTTTAGTCTTTACGTGGGACCTGGGTTGTTGAAAAGATCATGAAATCCAAAATTGAGTTGCCAATTATTGTATAGAATACCCTTTTCTTTTTCGTTTTTCATGTTTTTGGGTTGGACATGGACCATGTTCTTCTTGTGTAGATACGTGAATAAATTTAATAGATAAATAAAAATTGATTAAGAGCAATTATTTCAACTGTTGTCTTGTCGGTCTTATCTTGTAATAATAAAAATGATAAGCATCTGTGTCCAAGTTCCCAGACCCAGAGCTCACGTCAAGCCCCTCTTTAACTTACCCAAACCAGTATAACCAACAAAAATGACTTCTTACACCCAACACCCCATCTCCCCGGTCTCAGTCCCCTTACACTCGCATTCTCTCTCCTCCACTCTCCACGCTCATCAGCAGACCAGACTTCCTAATAAATCCTCACCTCCTCAGCCTTTTACCCTTACATTTTCTCCAACGTCCCTTTCGCTTTCACGATCACAGTCCTCATGGGTGGATTCCATTCGCTCCCAGACCCGCTTCGAGCTGTTCCACGAAGCCCTTTCTTCCTATGTTGAAATGCTTCTTTCCGGTGTTTCTCCCGACAACTTTGTTTTCCCTGCCATTTTGAAAGCTGCCACAGGCCTCCAGGACCTGAATTTGGGGAAACAGATTCATGCCCATGTTGTTAAATTCGGATATGAATCCTCCCCTGTGACCGTAGCTAATACGCTTGTAAATGTGTACGCTAAGTGTGGTGAGCTGGGTGATGTGTATAAGGTGTTTGATAGGATTACTGAGAGAGACCAAGTTTCCTGGAATACAATGATTTCTGCTTTGTGTCGGTTTGAAGAGTGGGAGCTTGCACTAGAGGCTGTTAGATTGATGTTGTCAGATAATTTGGAGCCCAGCTCGTTTACTGTGGTCAGCGTGGCTCTCGCTTGTTCTAATTTGCGCAAACCTAAGGGCTTGTGGCTTGGTAGGCAAGCACATGCTTACTGTTTCAGGAATGGCCATTGGAGAACCTTTACAACTAATGCTTTGATGACTATGTATGCAAAACTAGATAGGATAGATGATGCAAAAAGCTTATTCCAAATGTTTGGTGACCGTGATTTGGTTTCTTGGAATACCATTATAAGCTCGCTTTCACAAAATGAACGCTTCATGGAAGCTTTGGCATTCTTGCAGTTTATGGTTCTTGAAGGAATTACACCTGATGGGTTCACTTTCGCAAGTGTTCTTCCTGCTTGCTCTTACTTTGAGATGTTACGTACTGGGAAAGAAATTCATGCTTATGCTTTAAAAAGTGGTTGTTTGATAGAGAATTCTTTTGTTGGCAGTGCTTTAGTTGACATGTATTGCAATTGTGAACAGGTTGAAAGTGGTCGTCGAGTTTTCGATAGTATCTTGAACAAGAAAATTGGGGTTTGGAATGCTATGCTTACTGGCTATGCACAAAATGAGCGTAATGAAGATGCCTTGGTGCTCTTTATTGAAATGGAAGCTAATTCAGGGCTCTGTCCTAATGCAACCACAATGGCAAGTGTCGTACCTGCTTTTGTGCACTCTGAATTGTTTTCCAAGAAGAAAGCTATACATGGATATGTCATCAAGTGGGGTTTGGAAAGGGACACATATGTTCAAAATGCACTTATGGATCTGTACTTTAGGATGGGGAAAATAGATATTTCAAAGATCATATTTGATAGCATGGAGGTTAGAGACGTAGTTTCCTGGAACTCAATGATTACTGGTTATATTAGTTGTGGACGTTATGATGATGCATTTCTGATTCTCCGCGAGATGCAAAGAACAGAAAAACAGATCGAGCATGATGGGGTTTGTGAGACTGAGAAACAAGTTCCTTTTAAACCTAACTCAATAACACTCATGACAGTCCTTCCTGCCTGTGCTTCCTTGGCAGCTTTAGCAAAGGGGAAAGAGATCCATGCTTATGCCATTAGAAATTTTTTAGCATCAGATGTTACTGTAGGAAGTGCATTAGTTGACATGTATGCAAAGTGCGGTTGCTTAATCTTATCTCGTATAGTATTTGATCGGATGCCCATTAGAAATGCTATCACGTGGAATGTAATTATAATGGCTTACGGGATGCATGGGAAAGGGGAGGAGGCCTTGAAATTATTTACAGATGGAGCTAAGGTTAGGGAAGTAAAACCTAATGAAGTTACTTTTATAGCATTATTTGCTGCATGTAGTCACTCAGGGATGGTAAACGAGGGCCTAAACTTGTTCCATAGAATGAAAGATGAGTATGGGTTGGAACCAACACCAGATCACTATGCTTGTGTTGTGGACTTACTTGGTAGGGCAGGTCGAGTGGAAGAAGCTTATGAACTTATAAATACCATGCCTTTTGATTTTGACAAAGTTGGGGCATGGAGTAGCCTGCTTGGAGCATGTCGGATTCACCAAAATGTGGAAATAGGGGAAATGGCAGCTGAAAATCTCCTTCAGTTGCAACCCACTGTGGCTAGCCACTATGTGCTACTATCCAATATATATGCTTCTGCTGGGTTTTGGGACAAGGCACTCAAGGTGAGAAGAAGGATGAAAGATATGGGAGTAAAGAAAGAACCAGGCTGTAGTTGGATCGAGTATGGAGATGAAGTACACAAGTTTTTAGCTGGAGATTTATCACACCCCCAAAGTGAGAAGCTCCACACGTTCCTCGACTCACTGTCAGAAAGAATGAAGAAGGAAGGATACGTGCCTGATACTTCTTGTGTACTTCACAATGTTGATGACGAAGAGAAGGAAACTTTATTATGTGGGCACAGCGAAAAACTGGCAATAGCTTTTGGTATCCTCAATACTCCTCCAGGGAAAACCATTAGAGTTGTCAAGAACCTTAGAGTTTGCAACGACTGCCATACTGCTTCTAAGTTTATCTCAAAGATAGTAGACAGAGAAATTGTCCTGAGAGATGTAAGGAGGTTTCATCATTTCAAGAACGGGACATGTTCCTGTGGGGACTATTGGTGATAAAAAGCCCTCGGCGTTTCTGGGCAACATGCCATTTTCTCCTTGACAGGGATGAACTGGAATTTTATCATCTCTGGTATTGTTTGAAGCTGTTGGGTGCAGGGTACATGAAAATTTAGTCCGACTTCAGAGGTTGGCAGCGCTTAAATTTCTGTCCATCCAACTACAGCCTGGTTCTTTCAAACGTAATAGTCCATCATCAGTGATTTACAACATAACTAATCTTTAATCCCCATATGTATAGTTTCACGCCAGATCAGTCCAAGTTTGAGTCTCAAAAGCTCAAACATGTTCGACCATTTCAATTTTCAAGTATACTCAACATCCGAATGAGTTCAAAGTCAAACTTAAACCTATCAATTTTATAACTTATTATCATGCCTAAAGTCTCATATTCTCAGCCAACCTGTCCTTGGCATCTCCTTTTGTTTGATTCGTCCTCTTTTTAACTTAATAAAATGAAAGAAGCAAAGCCTAGTTTAATTCATTGGTAACGATAGCTTATAGGCTTACAAAACACCCAATCTCCTCATTCTTATCCAGCACGAGAAAACCTTGTTGAATGACTAGAAGTGGACTCCATGACAGTCATCAAATCTTATTTGCGAGTTGTAACTGACTCTGAGAACCAACTAATATTCTGCTTCCTTAACCCCAAAAAAGAAGTTAAAATTCTGCCTCAAAAATAACTCCCCATTGGTATCTTTGGAAGTAGCATTCCTAACTGGTGGGCAAGACAGTGAAAACATGAAACTCAACATTCCTTACTGCAAATCCAATCTACATTTAGTCTGCACTTGCACTAATTATAACAAAATAAGTTCAAATCAAATCCTGCTATCATTTCCCTTTGTTACGTTTCATGGCACCCTTTCCTTGACCCTTCTTCGGTGGTCCCTTTCCGCGACGTTTATACATTTCAAGCTTAGATAAACGCCTGCCAAAGTAAAATAAGATAACTATGTCAGCAATTATAGATTCTCATTACGTTCCTTGCCTAGAGCTGCTAACAGATTTCATTCTCTACAAACTTCTACGCATCTTCTATGGAACAGAGTAATCTGAAATAAGTGCTGACACAAAGGAAGTATGAAGCAGAAGATGTCTATAAAAACTACGACAACAAACTTGGCTTCTTGGGTTACCATAGCAAGGGCCAAAAATACAAAGCTCAAATAGGCATATAACTGGACTAATGGAACACGAATGGGCACTCAAAAACATAAATATACATGCATAAAAACATATATGCTTATGTTTGAAGATAGGAATTAATATGAATGTCAAGGAAGGCTTTGCAATGGAATTATTTTTCTGCTGAATACTATTTCAAGTCTCCTGACAGATTGAGGTCTCCAATAGAAGACCTAGGATGTTCTACCTTCTATCAACATTTCAAGGACATATATAATTTAGCATGCCGAGAGTAAAGGAGTAAACACCCGAGGTTCTACATGAGCTTTTTCAATAAAACTGCAATTCTATCAGAAATTGATGGTTGCACATATGTGGAAATCTATCCAATTTGAAGTATCTGATGACTAATAACCCCACAAAAACCAGGGGAAATTTTCTTGCATTGCAAAGGGGGAGAAGTTATAGTTATGGACATCCTTTCCACCACCAAAACTTTCCTAGTTTCCATATTTCCAGCTTTACTGTCTCCTGGGGCACAACACGATATACTTAGTAATCCAATTGAGAAAACCCAAGACCATCTCCCGTACAAATAATTAAGGGGTGTTGCTTCCTTGCTGGAAAATCAAATGTTTAAAAAGCCTTCCACTAGCAAGCGTCTGTTTCAAAATTAGCCGAGTAACCCACAGTCAGATGTTTGAAACCACCAAAAGGTAAATGAAACGTTTTTAGGGAATCAGAGACAAGCGCATAAAAGAAAGGGAATCATGGGGCTTACTCCTGTTGCAAGCGGGCCATGACGAGGGGATCGTCCTTCCTTATGTCATGGGGTTACCACTGAGCGACTTTGTCACCAATTATCTTCTTCCTCAAAATCTTGTGGGCTGATTTCTTCCCTGTTGGGTAAGTACGTGCCCGAATATCCTCGCCCTTGCCTCTGCCACTCCTTGGGTGACCGCCGCAACCACCATACTCTTCAGGCCACCACTACTCATGATCCTGATAGATGATTTATCGGGACTCTACTTCCTCAGACTTGTTATGTAGTGTGTTATGGAAATGGAAGTCTCCCTTTAATCCAAGAAAAAAAAAAGACTTCATTTCAAGACTCAATGATGTCGGTCAGTTTTTTCCCAAATTTGTTGAATAGTTACATGGATTAAAATGAAGTCACAATTTATGCTTTTGATATAACTTTTATAGGGTTTTTTTTTTTCTTGTGCATTTAGTTCTCAAGTCGCATCCGTCCCGATCCAACCCCGTATTTGATTATTGTCTACAAGTGCAGATTGATATAAAAAGTTAAATACACTGGAGTGTTTATAAATTAATTTTAAGCTTAATAGACATTCACCAAGCCATATTTTTTTATTTAAATACAAGATTTAAAATTAGTGATTTTCTGACTTTAAAGAGTAATACAAAATTTTGTTTAAATAGAAGCTGTTGATGTTAAGGAACTAACCTACATTTAAGATATTATTTGAATTGGAACATGGCAAGTAATTACTTCGAAAATTAATCGACACCATATCATTCCATCTCTCTTATCAAAGGGTTTTACGGAAGAAGTGGGTGCTTAGAACAATATCCTCTCCTGATACATCTCCAATGCCTGGATGACTTTCTGAATGAACAGCTTCCGGTTCAGCCTATATCTGTGTCAATATCCAGATTGTAAATTTTACGCTAAAGAAATTAGTTGGAGAAAATAATGCTTAGGGATGTACTACATACTTGATGACGGATTCAAGGGTCCTTGCTTCTGGCATTGAATCTGTAAAAGGTGGGAAGTGGTGGTATAGTCATAAACTACTTCATAAAACCATGTCTGACAAAGTAAAAAGTTGGAGGACTACCAAGTAGCTTCTGGTCTTCCTGGGAGGTGGTAGGAAATTGTGCTAGCATCTCATAGCATTCTTCTTGCAACTCCTTGGCAGCTCTCCTTTCTGTGCTCGGGAGAGGAGGTGTATCTCCATCCGACCAAGTTGGCAAAGTTCTAGCTGCTGCTATGACTGCCCCATCAACAAAGATGTCACCCATGCCCGACAGCTCACCTGTTCCCAAAATTTGCAGAGTTCCCATCACATACAAATGCTAAATCGTCATATGGACTACTGTTTCTCTAATCATCTAAATGTCCCCTACTGTTGTGATAGTACTCCTCAGGGAGGCCAGAGATATTGAATACTGAGAGGAAGGAATCCAAATGAATCTGTGCATTGCCAGAGAACTGGATTACGTCCCAAGGATTCTGCAATATCATGATGTCAGACACAACTTTGTGTCAAGTTTATGGAAGAAGAGATCTATCATAACGAGATCATGACTCAAATGAATGGAAACAAAGCTAAGAATGAATAAGCAAGCTGCAACGACTGATTTTTTTCAAATGTCCATAATATCTTGAAGCTAGTTCTGTTCTTCTGAAGGTGAAATCTTATTAAGCTTCAATTAGGCGCCAAAGGAAAAATTAGAGTACTGTTTATCTAATTCCACGACTACATACAAGAAAACCAAATTTAAAATACTATCAGTTCAATAACCAGATAAATAAAGCTCCCAACCAAGAAAAAGAAAGAGCGGGATCAAGTATAGAACAATTCACTATCAATCAAGCAGAATTAGAGAACAGGCATTTGAAATCATTTCCATTTCCAATGAAGAAAGCTGAGAGATTACCACAGATGATGAGAAACCATATCTTTGCATGATTACGTCATTCTTCTGGCCATTCATGTAATTGACAGTCAACTGTAGAAAATTAGTGGGACCAACAGGATATTAAGATCACAAGTCAAGATGACCTGATAATACAATTATCTAACTTCTAATCAATCAACAGAAGAAATTATAGAATCAGAAGATTTAAATAGGAAATTGGAGAATACTGATGCTCAACCAATTGCTAGGACACTTACAATGACTTTCTAAAGCTGCAAATAGAAGATTCAAACATTCAGTTATTTCACAGCTGTCGTACTCTTCAAAAAATTAACCATAAGGGCCGATTTAGAAAAGGGGGAATGTCAAAAGTTCCTCAATTATGAGCTTTTCTCTAAATAGATTCAAAAAAAGGAGGTTCCAATCCACTTTTCAATTCTTAACAAATATTATTCACAGATTCTCAGGCTTTCTACTGACATAGAAATGAAGGAGTCATAATTCATCGCAAGCATATTGAACATTACCTCTTCACCCTTTTTAATATGTTCCCCCGCATTTATCATCACCTCAAGCATCCGATCCTTGAATCGCCAATGAAAAAAGCAGTTTGGCTCAAAGGAATGGTTCAGCATGTCTGCAGCATATAACTTAGTTACCTTACATATTGGAAAAATTAGACAAAATTACCAAAAGGGTTGTTAATCCCCCCAAAAAATGTCTGTGAATGAAAAAATCTCTCTATCTATCAATCAACAGTCACAGTCAAAAAAAGAGAAAAACCATAACTAATGATAAAAGAGGCACGGGCCATAAGAAAAAAATGATTAACCCTTCGACCTTACTACTGTGTAGCTATGAGTTAACAATCATACAAATGGGCCACATATTGTTACATGAAAATTCAATCCATGTTTACAAAAGACATTCTTCAAGGAGATGATTTGTCTGAATCACACTCTTCAAAGAGTGGACAACCATCACCGAAAAGAATTCAATCGAATATAAGCTTACCAGCATATGGCACTAGCATATTTGCATCTTGAATTAAAGCACCGATTCTCATTTGCATGTTAATGCTCCGTGATTGTGCCATACTAAGTGCCCACATGAATCTCTCAGGATCACGAGCTAGGCGCTTTATTTTCAGGGGAACGCTAGAATGCTGTGTGATCCAAGAAGAATAGTTTGTTACTAAGATGGTACTGTATTTAGAGGCATTTCTTGAAACAAGTTATGCATGAATCTAGGCAATTCATACCCAATTCTTTTCCCAAAATTCCATGGCTCGATGCTGCTGTTCTCTCATGGTTAATGCAAGATTCTGATCCTGCAGCTCCAAAAGATCCCCCTATTACAATAGAAAATGCAAGACAGATGTGAAGCAAAGGTGTTACACTGAAACAAGTCTTCTATATTTTAGATTAACAAAGCTGAGAAAAAAAAAAAACAATGGAATAAGGTATAGTAAATGAACACTCATCAATAATCATTGATAATGAAGTTCTACATTAAACTCATTTAATGAAAAAAGATATTCTAGATTTGCGCTGGTCAAGCTTGTAGAAAAGGCTAAATAGGATCATATGCATGCAAGCGTGTCTGTGTTTTAACCCAATTGGTGAGATTTACAATGTGCCCACAAATACGCATAAAGAAGTCAGAACAACTCAAGAATCATCAAAATTCACTAGCTAGAGCAACTTGTTTGATGCAAGTTAAAGCATAAAATGAACATCTTAATTTGATGTAAAAACTCGAGGTAATAGCTTTAATATTCATTTTAATGAGAGTCAGCTTTCCGTGGACCTGTTAACATTTTAAATTGAGCAGGTAAAAGGAACAACATGAGACTTAATATAATACGTGAAAGGCAATTTGATAATACAAAATATCCGCAGAAAACAAAATCCAAACCTACATAGTATGTAAAAAAATACTGTTAAACGTTTTCTCCACACCTCTGTGGCAAGAAGCAAGCTACTACACTCATCTGAGCTGGGTAAGAAGTCACAATATAATTGCCAAAAGTTGTCATTGCAATCAAATGCATACAACAGAAGGCATGCTAATCTCAGGTCCCAATCTGTCTGTGTCACAGAGATAAAGTACATTAGCATACAGGTCGACAGTACGAAATCAGAAGGAGAAAGGAGTAAAATAGGTCTGTGACTATCATAAAATAAGAGATGTATATATTCATCAACCAAGTTGGAATTGATAAATCAAAGCAACAAGCATAATAATATGGAACATCTGAAGCAGCAATAGATATCCAAAGTAGCTTTTATGTCACATATAGAAAGGCAGTACCTCTGGATTGGTAGAGTTGATAATATCAAATATTGGATGACCAACTGGTATTATATCTGGGAAAAACATCCAGGGGTGCTTCTTGCTAATAGTGAGCATCAACTCTAACGGGATTTCCATAATCAACTGCTCATTCAAGTGCAAAACAACAGAGAGCCACTCAAATGGACCATTTTCCAAATCAATCCAGTATAGATAAGGCAATCAAGTAGTTATTAATGCGTTCCAACTCTTTGGAAGAGATCTTACAAACTAGTGGTTCACTGAAATGTAACTATGGCATACTTTGCAGCCATGTACACAATTTTTTTTTTCGACAAAAAGAAACTGACCCTGGCACGGCGAAGTGGTTCCACGTCTTTGGAAGCATAGACTCCAAACCCATGAGGACCTTCCTTAAATTCAATTCCATAGGCACGCATACTTCGAGCATAGCCAATCCTATAAAAATCAGGATCTACTGGCTCCAACTGTTGAGGAAAGTAAAAAGCAAAGTAATGCCACATGGTGATGAACCGCACTAAATGAAATTTATTATTGAAAAAAATAGAATAAAAATTGTCATATTTTTTATCAACAGGATCAAGAAAAATTCCCAAATGAAATGGGTAACAAATTTACCACCTTTTCCGGATTCCACCACTTAATTCAAACTTTACTTGCCACAGCAATAAAAATTCTCCGCTTACGGGCTTAGTTGCTAGTGTCCGTCCGTCTCAAGACAAGGAAAAGCAACTAATTGTAAAGGGAAGAGTTGCTTTACCTCAGAAGGAGATTCTTCGACTTTGCGAGTGTGAAAGAGAGGAAAGGGAGGAGTCTCAACAGATAAGGCGTTAATGGGTAGAATACTAATAGCTCTGCTTTCTCTGTTCCTGTCAAATAAGTATCTGGGCCTTGAACACCAACCATGATGAAGCAGATTCTCGTTGCACTGCCACCCTCAAATTCAATAAGACAAAGGGTATAATAAGAGGGAGGAAAAAAAAAAGGCAAGAGAAAGAAAAGAGGTAAGACCTTGGAGATGGAGAAGCAGCGATGGAGGTCTTGAGGGGGAAGTGAAAAGCCCATTTTGCTCAAAACTTATCTTTAAAAATGTTGCTTTTGATTACCAAGTTGGCAAAAGTCGTAAGATTGAGCATCCACACTACCAGACTCCACTCCAGTGCTTACTGTTCAAAACGTTATCCAAGTAACTTAACCTGCTTTGTTTCCGTAGAAGAAGAAAGAAACGTCAATAGTAACTTGGTCATAGTTAGTGATAACCCACTTGTTCTTGATACAAGATCCTCTGTCCAGTTTATGGTGTCTTATTGTGTCCAGTAAATCTCAGTCATTTATTTATGTGGGCTCCACGTTTATTTATGTAGAGCTCACGCGGGATCCGCATAAATAAATGACTGAGATTCACTAGACACGATAAGACACCATAAAACTGGACAGAGGATCTTGTCCCCTTGTTCTTTCCACTCAGCTGGACAGCGGCGATACAAGATACGATCAATTAATACTTCAAATTTTAAATTATTTTTATTATTTTATAATTATTATATTTAGATAATTATTATGTATAGAAATAATTAGAATATAATAAATATATATATAAACTAAAATGGATAAGATATACACAAAAAAAAGGTTAAATTAAATAAACTACAACTGTACGATATGTCAATGAACTATTTTGTAATTTTTTAAAAAATTTAGAGACTATTTTATAAATTTTAAAAAGTACTTAAAATGGTACTCAGTATTAACCGGCATCGGTACAACATCGTACTAGAATTCAATTCGGTATCAAATCAGGTACAGTATTCATAACATTATGTCAAAGGTAACAACACCATTAAGTTTTATAATATCATGTGTGTGAATTTCTTAGACTAAAGCAAAACAGGTTGAGAAATAAGAACTTAATGTGTTCAATTCAAATAGAAAATTATAAAATATTGGTGATAATAAAATTGGCACCGAACATTTGTTGGAAGGAATGGGTTTGCTATTATAATTCCAAGTAAAAACGACTGTAAACTATATAGAATGTTACTATTAGCTCGTTAAAAGTTGTTACGTATTGATTATTAATACATTCAAGATCATATTGATTATTAATACATTGAAGATCAAAAGATAACTATTGGAGGACATAAATCAAATATCAGTCAAGCTAAATCTTATTCCAACTCTAACTTTGCCACTTACTATAAATTCAAGAAGAAAAAAAAGTGACAACGAGGGGTGGACCATGTGGTTCAGATCTCTCCCTTAAGACTCTCCTCTAGGGGAGGTCTTGAGTTCGAGTCACCTTAAAGGAAGAAAAATAGGCATTTCTTATTGATGATCCTCTAGCCTCCTGAGCATAGCTTTCTGATCGAATCAATTACGGACGTCTCGCTTCCAGTGGCAGTATGGGAGTTGTTCCTACTAGGGAACTTGGAGGCTGATGGGAATCCTTGCTGAGCAAGGGGGAGGCCAGTGATCAATCATCAGCTGAACAATCAAGTATGCGAAGACTCCTTGTGCGCAGAAGTGTACAGGCTACGTAGGAACCTGAGGGATCTTGGAGTTCCAGATTTATATCCTCTAGGCTCTTGGGATGGGGTCGTAGGGGCTTAGGATTAGTCCGGCGAAGCCGGAATACCTAATGTAAAAAAAAAAGAAGAAAAAAAAGTAACACCTTTTGACATTTGCAGTTTTAAAACCTTAAGAAACCTAAAACAAAAGGGTTTTATCCTTTCATGCAAAATGATCCAATAGATAATTGCTCAGTTCCTAAAACCAAAATGCTTTTATGTCCTTATTAATGATTGCATACCATTTTTCTACCACAAAAGGAAGCAATAATAACGCTTTGAACATGTAAGAATTTGTTATATTTGCTTACATATCATTACGATTATGTTAAACATTATATTAAGTGCAGAAATGTTAAAAAAGAAGTAATTCTATCAAAGTGACTCCTTAAGTATACTCATTGTTAAGTTACTCATCCCACATTGGTGGGATGAGAAAGTGAAGGGAGGAGTGAAATCTATAAAAGAAGGCTCACTCCACATTAATACACCAAAATCAAAACATTTCTCTTTTATATACAAATTAGAGGATTAAATTTGTAATTCTTATTTTTATTATAGTGAAATTCTTCTCTCTCTCTGTGGTTTTTAGCCTATTGTAGTTTTCCACGTAAATTTTTTGTGTTCTTTAATTTCTTCATATTTCTTATATATTTCCTTTTTTGTGCTTTCTTTTCAAACAAGTGGTATCAAAAACACGCTTGGGTTAAGTTTAAATCTATTTACCGTATGCTCTGTGGTTGCTACTTAGTGTGGATCCCCAACATCATAAAGTAAATTAGATTTTGTGATTACCCTCGGGTGTGCACGGTGCGCTTGTGGGATCATCTTTCAGTTTTCGTACCTAGTGGGACCCACTATCCCCTGATATTCCTAAATTACTCAGTGTCATCATTTGTGAGGCTCGTTTCTTGTGAGGCTCACAAGGTTACTATTCACATGTGGGCCCCATGCGGTTTTGACTTACGTGAAATAGTGGGAGGAGCTTTTTCGACAAAATGTCAAAAGTAAAAGGAGAATATAAGGTGGATAAATTCAACGGTGGAAATTTCTCGATTTAGAAGATAAGAATGAGAGCTATCATGGTGAAAGATAAATGCCTCGCAGTGATCGTCAAAAGGCCAGGTAATATCACTGATGAAAAATGGGAAGAAATGGATGCAAATGCAACGGTTAATTTACATCTCGGATTGGCAAATGAGATATTGTCAAGTATAGAGGAGAAGAAGACGGCCAAAGAAATTTGGGATTATCTTACAAGTATATACGAGGCAAAGTCCCTACACAACAGAATATTTCTCAAGAGGAAGTTGTACACTTTGCGGATGTCAGAATCTTCGACGGTGACCGAGCACGTCAATACACTGAATTCTCTATTTTCGCAACTCAAAAACATGGATTGTGTGATAGGGACTAATGAACGAGTGGAAATTCTACTTCAGAGTTTACCAGATTCATACGATCAACTCATCATCAACTTGACGACTAACTTGCCTGTGGAAAGTTTGATCTTCAACAATATTGCAGCTGTGATCATTGATGAGGAAAAGCGACACAAGAATAAGGAGGGATCTACAACAACACGAGAAAAGTGACGAGAGGAAGAGCGATGGAATGTGGTTCCAATGGGAGTCAACAACACTGTAGATCAAAATCTCGAAGTAAGAAAAATTTCAAGTGCCACAATTGTAGTAAGAAATGTCACTACAAAAAAGATTGTTAGAACCTAAAACAGAGTTCTGGTCCTCAGGGAAGAGTTGTCGACCCTCAAGGAAATGTTGCAAGCAGATCAGACGTCAATAACGCCTTAACTTGTGAAGTAGCAACAACACATTATGGCAAGAGGATGATGCAGGATGTGTGGTTGGTTGATTCTGGTGCAACCTATCACATGACCTCTCTTAAAGAATGGTTCTATCACTATGAACCAATCTCAGGAGGTGTTGTATACAGCTGCAGTGATCAGGCCATGAAGGTTGTTGGAATTGGATCCATCAAGATGAAGATG
>JANZLC010000202.1:18189241-18209521 GCA_026413385.1 Erythroxylum gracilipes | reverse complement strand
AATTAGCTTATAATTCAAAATATAAACATATCACCCACCTCAATTCCATGCTTAGAACTTGTCCAAAGCCTCAATTTTTCTATTCCTTTCCTTAATTCCCTAAATTATGACATAAACCCTAATTAATTAAACATCCAAAATTGAACCGATTAAACCATGCAATCACCAAAAATGACTTGAGAAATCACAAACCCATAACATTTCCAAGTTATCCAAACCAAAATTTCTTTAAAAAATCAAAGATCAAAACCACCCTTACCTTAAATCTTCTCCAAAAATTGACATTTCTTAGCTTGGAATAGAGCTCTTGAGCTCCTCCACCTTTTCTCTCTTGAATCTACGTAAAAAATCGCACTTGATGCTTGTCAAAATCAAACCCTACGTGATCTTGCTTCTTTCTCACCATCCGAAGCCCACTCTTCTCATTCTCTTCTTTCTTTTGTTCTTTCTTTCCTTTTTAAGTAACATTTTCGTGTTTCACCTTCATCTTATACGACAACCACATGCCATGTCATTTAATGAATGGTAAAAGATCCAAATGCCCCTCCATGTAAGCTTTCTAACTTAAGACCTTATGTGTTCTTCCAAGTTTTCCCCTAAAATTCATTTTAATACTTGCTTACTTTAGGACATTTTTATAACCATCAAATTGAAGGAATTTGCTAAAACTTCCTTCTACCATTTCATATCTAATATGAAATCTTATTAATTGATTTGATTGGAACCATCGAAGGTAAGTTGTAGTACTAAGTGTAACTATAAAAGAAATAAACATTGTATAATACAATATCTCTTATTGTATATTCCTCTTCAAAACAAATCCACACTCTTATGAAATTTAGTTGTGGAGATTTTTATTAGAGAATCTTATTGCTTATAAAGAGAAATAATGTAACAACCTACTTAGGTTTGAGTTGATATGGGGATGGTTTTGTGAAGACTTTATGGAATGATACTCGAGATTATCATGACCATGCTTGTACATAATTCATTTCATACATGTGCATTATTGAATACTTATGATTGTACAAATTGTGATATTGTGTATATTATTGGTTATAGAGGAGCAACTAGAACGTCAACTTCCAGACATTGCCGGATCTTCCAAGCATTAGCGTTGGGAGCAACTTGTGAGTAACCTAGATGGTCTCACTTAGTTACTTGTTTGCTTAATTTATGATTTGAATGATAAATGAATGTGCTTGATTGTGGATTCCGGATAGGAGGTCTGATGATTGTGTAATGTGGATTGAAATATTAAAGTGCTGCTTGAATGTGAATGTGAAGACCTATGTTCTTTATAATGTGATTGATTGTGGTATATGCATTCTATTCATAAATGCATAATCAGATAATGATAGTTGTGACCAAAGTAGCCACTGATTAATGCTTAAATCTCAACGACTGAAACTGAGCCTTGAGCTCAAAAGTGATTCAGAGCCTTAGGCTCAACGTTTAATGAGCCCTATATGGGACAGTACAGGCACTCGGTTACAACAACGTAATAATTGGAAAAGTATCTCATGAGCATTTCATATGTATTTTGTTAAGTATGTTTGATTGAGTGAAATGCAAAATTGCGTATGCTTAAGTGAAGATGGGTTACCTATGTAAAATGTAAAGTTATGAAATAATTATTTTGTGAATTGATGTGTTTCGTGGATTGAGTGAACCATCGATGATGGTTGCCTCATTGAGTTTGCAAAACTCACCAAAATTGCAACGTTATCTTTTCAGGACCAAGAGACGACTCTAGCTACTAAAAGACTCTACCAGCCATGTAGATTGTGATTGACAAGAGAAGTCATGGCTTAAAGGTCGGTAAACTGGGATTTTTTTGGATAGATTAGTTAGATTTTGTATTATTTCCTCTTTCATGTAATACTTTTGTATAGGGTTTTGATGATGTACATATAAAAAAAATTGAAAGACACAATGTCGACATTCAGGTTTTATGAAATGAAATGAGGAAAAAATTAGTTTTAAAATATTATGGTTTTTCTATTGATGCTTTATAAATGAATATTGATATGATACCATGAGAAGTGAATGTAGTGATCGAACATAGCTCGCCCTTATCGTAGGTTATGTACCGGAATGACCTTTGGGTGTCCCGGTGTGTATCTTGCGGTAAGGGGGCGCTATAAAGAAAGGGTGCATCTATCTCAGAGAACCAGTTTGGTTTTAAGCCAAATAGGTCCACCACAAAAGTTATACATCTTCTTAGAAGATTAATGAAATATTACAGGGGAAGATAACAAACCTACATATGATTTTTATTGACTTAAAGAAGGCTTATGACTGGGTACCTAGGGAAATCATGTGGAGGAGTTTAGAAATTAAGGGAGTTCTTATGACTTGTATACGAATTATTAAGGATATTTATGAAGGTGTAAAAACTAAAGTAAGGAAAATAAGAGGAGATACATAACATTTTGCTATTGATATCGGAATACATTAAGGTTCCTCGTTGAGCCCTTTTTTATTTGCAGTAGTGATGGATGAGCTCATCAAGAACATCCAACGAGAGATGCCTTGGCATATGTTGCTTACTGATAACATTGTTTAAGTAAATGAGATAAAAGAGGGTGTTAATGTCAAGTTAGAACTTTGGAGAGATATGCTAGTGTAGCATACCACACCTATAGGGCATATTCCCGAAAGCATTAAAGAATATTTGGGATATACTTTACAGACATGATATGATAGTAAACAATTTAGAAAGGTATTTCCACCTTACACAAAATATCATATAGCACAAAGGAATTTTAATCAATAAATTGCCAGAGTTCGACCTAAATTTCAAAACTTTCCCATATTTAACTTGTGTGAAAACATTTCAAAGAAGCTCAGCTTTCCTCTTTAATGATCTCAGTAAAGATGTATAGAAAAACATTTCTATTATCCCATTTATCAAATCTCATATTCGTAGAAATTTCCAGTATCTAATAACAAATAAATTCATAGAACTTTTCATTACATTAGTACCAAACACCTACATCAGGCAATAATTTAGTCTTATCATAAATATACATATACCCAAACATAAATATACATAAATACATCATACCAAGCTACATATATCAGTTACAAATTTATTAACACACTATATACAATTTAGCAACATGTTGTGATATGCAGATGCAAAACTACTACTAGACTCTACAGATTTAGTTGATCGGACCTTTGAGCCATGATTTTCAGAACATAGGAATTATACTCTAACTAACTCTAAACCTATTCCAAACCTGAAAAAAAAATGTTGTAATTTTGATGAGTTTTGCGAACTCAATGAATGAACCATCATCGATGCACTCAGCAAACCATATCATACAGGACCGTTCAAATCCATATACCACATAACCAATGATATCAAGTTACAGTTCATTAACACACATCAACTTAGGCAGAACTCAAGAAAATCATATCACATTAAAAAAATATCAAATTGTATTTTCAAATCACAATTCAATTTAATCAAACATGTATATGAAAATGCAAATATGCTTTCGTTCTTATTTCCTTGTGTTGTGATCAAATATGACAATTCACACCCTGGGTTTCAAACAATTTTTTTACTGACCAACTTAACGAGCGTTATAGCCCTGATCACATTATGAGCATTAAGCCCTGAGTTCTTATTATGAGCCTTTGGCCCTAATTAAGAGCTTTTCGCCCTGAATGTTTGCGTGTTAGTTATTTTGATCATAAATCTCATTATCTTATCATGAATGCCAAATGCAATTATATGAATCATCTCATATATCATTTTCTTCTATCAGTAACTGATTGTCCAAAATTCACAATCAATTCAATTCAAATAAGCATTTCACAATTATTCACATAATCAGCAATTGACAATAAAATAAAAAACACTTCCATGTACAGTCCCAAATATCAAACTCTGTAGACCAACAATGTCTATATTGTAACAATCAAATACAACCCCATCCAAATTCTGTCCTGTTCTGGTAATAAACAGATTGGCAACTAATGCTAAAAAAAAAATGATGATTAAGATATCTTATAGCCAAAATGTTTAATAAAAGCATTAATAAGAATCAATAATCATTTATCATGTTTTGTACTTTGACTAATTCGACCTCTAAAGCCCTAAAAAATCAAGAAATAATACAAGATTCTTGCACAGGGGTCTGTCACTGACAATATTAGGGAAACAAGCATAACTCAAGTTATAATCACTATTTTATCAAGCCCCTTTAGCAAAGCTCAAGCTAAGACCTATATCTACAACTTTTGTTCTTTGACTTTTTACAAATTCATACTCTAAAGGTATGTAAAATAGATCAAAAAGGGGAATATAAAATTGAAACCAAGATTTCTACTTACCTTGGTGACTTCTTTCCTTTTCCTCTTCTCTTCCCCTTTTTTTCTTTCCTTCTCGCGCTCAGTTTCTTTTTTTGTTTTTCTCCCTCTTCTAACCTCAGAGCATACCCTCACTTTCCCTTATGTTGCCTTTTACATCTATTTTCTCTATAAAGTTCAAAGAAAGTTAAACTAATCCATGTGTCACGATTTCATTGGTCTATGTGTCACCATTCTATTGGTCTATATATTATTCTTCTATTGGTCCATGTGTTACTAACCTTAGGCTCCACATGTTACTCATTTAAGCTTTCATATGCCACTACTTATAAGACTACACGTGTTTAGAACTTATTTAAGTCTCCATATGTCATTACTTGCAAGCCTCCAAATATCCATATGTCAAAAGATAAAATAGAGAACTGTGATGGAAGGCACTTAAAAAATTAGGGAGAGATATAAAAACGTGCCTTGATAAGTAAAAAATATTTTATCTTTTGATAAAATTAATTTTATAAAATATTGAAGATGTATTTAGAACGTATCTTTCCTTAATTTGGGTTGGATTGGTTCCCTTTGGAATCTCATTCTTTTATTGGTTCTGAGGATATTTTAGACTAAACATGTTAAGGTTGATTGGATAATTGGGTTTTGAGAAAAGAAGAGCTTTCCTGCATTACAGTCGTATTACTCAACAGTACCCTCAACGTATTTCCTATCAAAGGATTAATTGTACCTTTAAGCACGATTGAGGTAACTTGTATTAATCTTTTTGTATACACTGTAGCAGCCTTTAGAAATGCTGTGGCGGTGTAAAAGTGAGTTGGTTGGGCTCGAGGTTGATTAGGGAGTTTCTGCAAGTTAAGTTTAACATGGTGCAAAAATTTTCTAAGCTCCAATAACTGTATTCAGCCCCTTATATGTTGCAAATAACTTATTTAAATTACTTATGAACAAAAAACTAATCCACTTGCATATATTTAAGAAATAGAAAACATGTTTTGAGAAATCCCAATTAGTCCAAATGAAGAGTGGTGAAATGTGAGACCTGCAGCCCAAATTGTTAAAAAGAGTTTCAACTCCCAAAGAGGGATTAGTACAGCACTCAAATCACAGCGATGACACTAATTCGTTGATTCCCAAATGGGCTCTCCAACAACCTAAGTCCAAATCCATCCAACGTTTTCCATGCTAATAACAAAGAATTGGATTCTATCCAAAGGAACTTGGATACTGAGTTCTCTTTTCATTTTCTGGCCCGATATTGGAACTCACAATTCTGCATCATATTATTGTATTTGTCATATCTAAGTGCTCGAGTGGGCAGAAGAGATTGAACACTAACTCCACTGAGCGCCAATGGCCATATCCCATCGGACACAATTATTGACTTTGGATTTACATACAATTATTATGAGGTACTATTATTTTTTTAATATAACTTATCTTTTGTGGTAATGGACCGAACAGATTGAGCACATTCTAATTGCCACACAGCACACACAACACACACACACACACACACCTATATATAGATAGATAATGGACAAACACAGTGAGCATATTCTAATTGCCAACTGGTATTTATATATATACATACCAGCAACACGATCTTATAATTCCAAGTTCATCTGGAGCTTCAGTTTCCTTCCGATCATGGATCCTCATCAATCCATCTGTTCTGCTTTTCACGTGTGTTTTCATTGTCTACTACTCGTGTTCTTCTCACTTCACTTTCAGTACTCATTAAACCTTGTACCGCTGAAGGGTCTGTCAGATGCATGGACAAGGAGAGAATTGCTCTCCTTGCCATTAAAAAAGAGCTGACTGATCCTTCAGGCAGGCTGTCCTCTTGGGAAAGTCAAGATTGCTGCACATGGTTTGGAATCAAATGCAATAACCAAACTGGTTATATCATCAAGCTCAACCTTAGAAATCCTTACCAGTTAATCAATGGTGGAGTTGGTGATCAGTCTGCTTATGAAAGGTCCTGCTTGGGTGGTAAGATTAGCCCTTCTCTTCTCGAGTTAGAATATTTGAGCTATTTGGACTTGAGCTTCAACAATTTCGAAGGCGTGGAAATTCCCGAGTTCCTTGGCGAGTTGAAGAACTTGAAGTATCTCAATCTTTCTTTCTCATCTTTTGCTGGAATGGTCCCTTCACAGCTTGGAAACCTCTCAAGTTTGCAGACTCTCGACCTCTACGCACATTCCTACAGCATCTCAGGCACTTGGGAGCTACGTTCAGATAGTTTGCTTTGGCTCCATGCCCTTTCTTCTTTGAGGTACCTAAATATGGGGTTTGTGAAACTAAACAACGTTGGAGCAGATTGGCTGGATGCTGTAAATAAGCTTCCTTCGCTAGTCGAACTGAACCTCTACTTCTGTGAACTTGGAGTCCTTCCACAATCACTAGCCTTCATTAACTTTACCTCAATCTCAGTTCTTGATTTGTCGGAGAACTCTTTCAATTCAGCAATGCCTCCCTGGTTATTCAATCTTACTGCCCTCACAGAACTCTATCTCCGTTGGAATTTCTTTTCTGGTTCCATTCCAGGTGAATTTGCTAGACTTAAGTCTCTAGAAATCCTTGATTTATCTGCCAACTTAAATCTTGAAGGTAAAATACCCAGTGAATTTGGAAGTCTAAGTAAAATAAAGATCTTAGATCTTTCAGGTAATATTTTAAGTGGTGGAATTGATGAGTTTTTGAATGGTTTTTCCGATAATCTTGAGAATAGCTTAGTGTCACTCTATTTAAGTTCTAATTCGTTATCAGGAGAACTGCCTAATTCATTACGAGTGCTCAAGAATCTTCAAATTCTTGACTTCTCTAGCAATTCATTTTGGGGTTCTATTCCAACATCAATAGGAAAGTTGTCATCCCTGAAAAGATTGGACCTTTCTTACAATTATATGAATGGAACTATACCAGAGAGTTTTGGCACACTCTCAGAACTAGTTGACGTGAATCTCATGATGAATTCTTGGCAAGGTATTCTACAAGAAGTCCACTTGATGAATCTGAGAAGACTACAGAATATTCGCCTTACAATCGGTAATCATAACTCCTTGGTGTTCAAAGTATCAAATAAGTGGGTTCCTCCTTTCAGGCTAAAATCAATTCAGGTAGAGAATTGTCTAGTAGGTCCTTCCTTTCCAATGTGGCTGCGAATCCAGAGTGAACTCACCTCTGTCACCCTAAGAAATGTTGGAATTTCAGACACCATACCTGAGGGATGGTTTTCGAATTTATCCTCTCAAATCACTTACTTGATTCTATCAAATAACCAAATCAAGGGGGAGCTGCCTACTCATTTGGAATTTCTGAATTTAAATATAATCGATTTGAGTGCTAATCACTTTGAGGGTTCTCTTCCTCTTTGGTCTACCAATGCAACAGAAGTTTACCTTCAGAACAACTTATTTTCAGGATCTATACCTGAGGACTTAGGTGCTCTAATGCCTCGACTACAAAAGTTGCGTCTTTCTAGCAATCATCTTAATGGTAGAATTCCATCATCGTTGTGTGATTTGAAAGGTCTTCAAATTCTTTCATTGAGAAGCAATCATTTGTCAGGAGAATTTCCTAATTGTTGGTATCATTCCTTTATGTTATGGGCTATAGATGTGTCAGCCAATTCTTTAACTGGTAAAATTCCCAGTACATTTGGTCTCTTGCCTTCACTCAGTGTCCTGCTATTAAGCAATAACTATTTTTCTGGGGAAATCCCTGTTTCATTGCAAAACTGTTCGGGACTAACAAGCATAGACATTGAAGGGAACAAATTTTCAGGCACTCTACCCTCATGGATAGGAGAAAAGTTCTCATCCCTTTTCATGCTTCGTGTTGGCTCAAACTCACTCAACGGAGCAATCACACCGCTCTTATGCAAGCCTCCACATCTTCACATCCTTGATATTTCTGACAACCTATTCTCAGGGGTTATTCCAAGTTGTATAGGAAGTATGTCTGCATTGGTATATGGTAATAGCAGTGAGGTATTCGAGCAACTATTAATGGTTGTCATGAAAGGAAGCATCTTTGAGTATAACCACATTATGGCAAGTATAAACAGTATTGATCTTTCGGGAAACAATTTAAGTGGAGGGATCCCTGATGAAGTGACAAATCTTTCTGCACTGCGAATCTTGAATTTGTCAAGAAATCAACTTAGTGGAAAGATAACTAACAAGATAGGAAATTTAGGTCACCTGGAAACACTTGATTTCTCACACAATCATCTCTCTGGATTAATTCCTGAAAGCTTGGGTTCTTTAACTTCTTTGATGAAGTTGAACTTGTCTTACAATGCTTTGGAAGGAAAAATTCCTGCAGGTCTTAAAAGATTTAACGATTCATCAATTTTTTATGGAAACCCTTCACTTTGTGGAGTTCCTCTGCCGACTCGATGCTTAGGAGGTCACAGAATCGTGTAGACAAGTGCTTGTAGGAGTGCAAAACACTCCACAATCATGGAAATGTTTCTGAAACAGTAATAGCAGATCAAGTTTTTTTTTTATTTAAGCTTTCAAGAAAAGGGAGAAGAAAACTTTGAAATAGTAAAAAGACTTTGAAATAGTTTTTATCTATTTTTTGTTAATAACATTGGGAATACTTTTGTGCAGTATCGTATGTAAGAGAAGGAAATAGCAGTAGCCATCTTTACTAAATAAGAAAATGTTATTTGATATAAGTAATATAATAGTGATGATAACTAAAGAAATTGTAGTATCTTGACCTTGTCTACAACTCTTTCTAAAATGGATGACCATTTCGACTAGATCGATATCAACCATAGTCTTCAATGTGAGTTACTAAGGGATACAACTTTTAGACTGGAATACATCTTCATTGAGAATTTTCAGTTGGGTTCTTTTGGTATGTGGCTTCCAGTTCAAAGTAAACTTACCCAAGTAACCCTTAAGAATACTGAAATATCATATAGTATAGTAAAAGAATGATTGCTGAAGCTATCTTCTAAATTGATCACTTCAGATATATCTAAATTAACTTTGCAATTTTCATATGTTTCATTTCTTAGAGTTTTTCGATGGTAAATTTTTTGATGTTATCCCATAGTATTTAAATAATTTGACTGCTCTAGTTTATGGAAACAATAATGAGAAGCTGGGACTTTCTTTACTAGATGGCTTACTTTAAGGAACGAATTGGGGTTATGAAAGGGAAGATTGCACGAGCATAAGTGAAACATAGTACTGCTGAATGTCGTAGACCTCTTAGCCAATAATCTCACATGTGGGGCGTTGTGAGTCTTGAATTTATTTTGGAACAACGTTGATGCTATCATTTTACTGGTGGTATGAAATGGTTGGAATCATTCGATCTATCACCCAACCATCTTTCTAGTCAGTACGTGTAAGCTTGTCCCCTTTGACATTTCTAGGTCACTTAAAACTTGTCTTTCAACAATTGGCTAGGCCAAATCCCAAAAGGAAATCAGGTCCAAGCACTAAATGCTTCTTCCATATATATAGGTAATCCATTTTTATGCATTAGTTGTTCCATAGATGGAACACCGAGTTTACCAACTCCTAATGATGGGGGAAACCAAAATGGAAGCGATGCAATTGATTTCAAAGATGCAAGGATTTATTTGACAATTAATTTTTGTATAAGCTTTTGTGGTGTGTTTGGAACAATTATTCAAGAAAATTGGGCTTCTTTGTGTTCTTTAAAATATTTTTGATTTTCTGTTTTGATATTTGAATTTACTATTAAAAAAACTATTTGCTTGAGTTTTTAATTTCTAGTGTAAAATTTAGTTTTTTTTCAAAAGTGATTTTTATTTTCTATTTATGTTTTTTCATAATCTGATTTACTATTAGCTAAATATAAATTTAATTAATAATTATTAATAGATTTAATTAAATTTAACCAAAAATAGATATAATTAAATTTAAAATAGCTTTTAAATATATAAATTTTAATACAATTTTGATTTAATAATTAAAATATATTTAAAATAAACATTAATTTATTAATTATTTATTTTAATAAAATAAAATAATTATTATTGATAATTTATTAATAAATATTATATAAGAGATTAAAATGAATATAATTAATTAAAAATAATTCCATTAAGTTTTATTTAATATGTAATTATCTTCAGCAATAAAAATATAACTAAATTGATGTCAACAATCAAACAGGTTTTTATTTTTATTTAAAAGAAAATTAAAAATTAAAAACTATAATAAGAAAATAAAAGTGAAACAAAATGACCCTAAACTAACCTTTTCCAAAATAACCCATGTAATAAAACAATCATTAATAGTATTTAGCATAATAACACAATTCTTTTTATCACTATGAAACTACTATTTGGTTATTGTACTAATTAGGAAGTAGCGTATGTGCTACTTAAAAGTAATTATATATTAATGGTAAATTTTGTTCAACAAGAAAGGTAAAATTTAAATTTTAATGACTAAATAAAATATTAAAATGAAATTGTAAAAAGATGGCATGTTTTACTAATTAATATTAGAGATGTCAAATTTAACTTGACCTGACCTGATTTTGACCCGAATTGATTGAGTTATGAGTGGCCACCTCTAATCAGTATGATAGGTAAATGTGCATGATCGTTCTAATAGAGTTTCCCTAATCCTTTCATTCTCTTCAACCGTTAGATCAATGGAAGCATCAATGCTTTGTAATCATTCAACAACATCTTCTATGGACTGCTTCAACTAGACGACAATCAACACATTATTTTTTCATTCTCCATCGTCCATTCAAAAAAACTCGTACTAGTGTTCTTTACATAGAACGACGTGTCCAATATTATCACATATCTTTATATTGGCCACCACATCAGGAGAATGTGCTTCAATCTCTGAGAGATTTTCTTAAGGAGATTAATTAAATTAAAAGGATATTAACCAGCTTTATTTGCAGAGATTGTTGCTTTGTAGGCTAGAGAAAGGAATTCAGATTAGGGATTTCAATCTCTTTGAACCTTTTGGTTTTATTATTATTCTTCATTTTCTATTTTAATTTTCAATTTTAGTAAATTTATTTTCATTATTTTAACTTTTTATTTTATCTCTTTATATTGTCATAATTCATAAGAACCACAATTAGTTTTATTTTATTTCATTATTAATTAATAATATAAGTAAGTTATTTAACATTACTAGTAATAAAAATTATGATCATTATTTTCTAACTATTATTAGATTTGATTTATTATTAGTTTATTATATAATAATATACATTAATCTTTTTATTTCAATAAAATATTTTATTTTTATTTGCTCTAATAATTTTTTTATTTATATATACTAGTCCGGTTTTTAAAATATTAATTTTTATTTTTAAAATTTTCTATATAATTTATAATTAATTTTTTTGAAATTTGTGTATTTCATAATAATTCCCTTTTACTACAACTTTTAGAATTTTATTTAACTTTTTTTCCATACCTTATAATTAATTTTAAAATTTTTTGATATTTCCTAATCTTAAAGATTCAATTTTACTATGTTTCTGAAGTTTGATCTAACTATTGATTTTTAGTTAGGTGTTAGTTTCCAGTTGAAAAGATGATCTACATTAACACGTTTATATTATTTCTCTATAATTATTCCAAATATCAATTGAAACAAAATAACAATATCATTGCATATTCATAGTTATGAGCTGCGTGGAGATATATTTAAGAACCATATACAACTTTATATGAAATAATATTCATGATATTTTATAAAAGTATCAAATATATTTCTATTTTTAATATTTAATATTTGATTTTTTTATCATGAATTATTATTTCAGTCTACTTATATATAACTTTGATTCAGAATCCAATATTAAAGTATTTGCTTCTCACCATTACAGGCAAAGCAAAAATAAAGTCGGCTTCCGATGGTATGTAGCATGCATAAAGATAAGATTTTAATTCTTAACAGTAAGTAAAAGAAGAACAAAAGAAAGCTAGGGAAAAAGCACAATGGACCAAAATCATAGAATCTGGAATGGCAGCACCCGCAGACCATTAGATCCCAAGAATACAGGACGAGACGATTTCGTGCAGTTGCCTACGTCAGTCTAGTCAGACGTGCTTCCTCTTGAAGCCCTTACCCCGGCGATTTTTTCTAGCAAGCTTGAGTTTCTTTTTTAGCTTCTTTCCAACAGGCTTCAGGAAATCCTTCATTCTATTGTCCCCATCCATCTCCATATCTGCAGAAAAAAAAATCGAGATCTTCGCTTATCATCCAACCAACAAATAAATCAAGATCTTTGCTTAACAAAACAAAAGACTTCCAGTAACAGCTGACAAAACCTTGAATTATACAACCAGAAAGAACTGGATTTCCTCATTTTAATTTTTTTTAAAGCTCCAACCAAAAGGATTAGTTCACTTCCATATCCAAAACTGTAACTGTTACGGGAGAATGAAGGAGAGAAGTGCGGGAAGCAATAAAGAGCGCAATGTTTAACTGCATCTAGTGGTGGTTATGTAAGTGATGTCTGTTGGGTAATTGCGTGAACTAAAATTACAAGTCGTGTAAGAGGGACCATTGGAGACATGAAATTAATGCAACTGTCTGACATTCCTCAACTGTCTTCACTCTCTCCTAACAAATCCTGACAGTCTTGTCTTTCTCTCTTCCTCTCTTTGTGTGCGTACTGAGTTTTTGGCATAACAACTTAGTATCATAGTAGACAAACCTCGAGATTGCGACAATGGCATAAGGTAAAAGGGGAGTAGAACTGCGAAGAATCAAGGAGGGAATGACGGTTCTGTTAGAATCCCAGATGAGGAATGAAAAACTGTTAATGGGGAATCAATCCCGGATGGACAAACAGGAGAAGGAAGTAGAGGATCTGAAATATTTGTTCCATCAATTCATACAGAAATTCAGAGGGCACAAGGAGAGCCTTAAGCGGGAAAAGAAGAAAACTAACGGAGGGACCTGACAGAGCATGATGGGTATATTGCTCCAGCAAAGTTCAACAAGATTGATTTCCCCACCTTAAGGAAGGGAAGTGAAGGGCTGGATCTGTAAGTACAAGCAGTTTTTCACCTTGGATCATATGTCAGAGTCGATGAAGGCGAAAATCGCCACTATCCACCTAGAAGGCCCCACACAGGAATGGTATCAACAAGTGATAAACACAGATCGGAAGACTAGGGGTGGAAGGAGTTTATGCTGACACTGAAGGAACAATTTGATGAAGAAATCTTTGGACAAATATTCCAACAAGCTACAGCTCATAGAGGATTATCTTATAGGGGTTTTTTTAAAGGGGCTAAAGCCAGAGCTAGAATTAATGGTGAAGATTTTCGATCCCAAAGTCTCCGGCAGCTTTTGTGCCCACTCGGAAGCAGGAAGCAGTGACAGCGACTAATATGACTTTCCTCCTTCATAAGGGTGGCCATAAAGGAGCACAAGGGGCAGGACTGAACTCCAGTGGTGTTGGGGCAAAGGAACCGATTAACCTTACACCTCAAACAAGGCACTTGAGAAGTAAGGGACTATTGCCGCTACCAGAAACTCCAGGAAGCGCACTGAGACTGAAGACCATGAGTCATCCGAGCCACACAAAAGCGATGAAAAGCAAGGAGTTCAATGACAAATGGGCCAAGATTCAGCTTTTGGTGAGACGGGCACTACAACCTGGGGCACAAATGCAAGGAAAAAAAAAAAGGCAATTCCAATAGCTTATGATAGAAGAAGAAAACAAAACAGAAGAATTCGAAGAAGTGGCCAATCCAAAAGAAACTGAAAAACCCAGATTCTGAACATCTCTTTCCATGCCATGATGGGAATAGAAATCGAAGAGGATTATAAGCAGATGAGAGTTAAAGGGCAGCACCAAAGGAGGCCCCTACAAATCCTAATAGACGGTGGGAGCACCACAATTTTGTACATGAAGCTGTAACCTAAAGAAGTCATGGAGAGAGAGAGAATATCCTTGCATTCCAGATCACAATGGTAGTAGGCTCAAGTTAAAGTGTCACCAACGCTACGAGGGGTTTGCATGGAACGTGCAAGGAACTTGGTTTGTGACAAATGCACTAGTTATCACTCTGGGGAGTTGCAACTTAGTGCGTACAGTGGCTGATAACTCTAAAAGATGTGCTCTGGAATTTTAAAACCCGCACCATAAATTTTGAACGAAAGGGACGTTGGGTTACGTTGATAGGGAATCCAAGCAAAGGAAACAAGGTCATCTCTAGCAAAGAGTTTGATAAGCTACTGAAGGGGAATAGGCATGGGATGCTATATATGATGCAACTCACACATCCATTGGAGTGCCAAATGTAGAACCTAAAGCTGGAGGACAAACCCGAATCCTTCAAGGAACTTGATGGTCTATTGGCAGAGTTTGGGAAAGTGTTCAAGGAACCAACCCAAACGCCACCACATCAACCATAAGATCACATAATTGAACTGAAGGAGGGGTTCAAGTCCATCAATGTGAGACCCTACAAATATTCAGGGGAACTAAAGGACACGATAGAAAAAGCTGTGGGAGAACTACTTTGACAAGGGTTCATACAGTGGAGCATTAGCCCCTATGCGTCACCCGTTGTTCTAGAGGAAAAAAAGCACAACTCCTGGAGGATGTGTATAGATTACTAAGAACTCAATAAGAATATAGTAAATGATAACTTCCCCACAACATTGATAAAGGAATTACTAGATGAATTGCATGGGGCGAACCAATTCTCAAAGCTGGATCTAAAATTTGGGTAACACCAAATCTGCATGCACGAAGGAGATGTCACCAAAACCACTTTCGAACACATGAAAGACATTACAAATTTCTTTTACTGTCCTTCAAATTAACCAGCGCACCTCCAACGTTGCAAAGCCTAATGAACGACATCTTTCGACCCTTCTTGTGACAGTTTATCTTATTTTTTATTTTTACAATATTCTCATATACAATAAATCATTTCCACAACACCTAGAGCATTTGAGGCAAGCCGTGAACATTCTTCGAACCAATAAGTTGTTCCTCAAGGGGGATAAATGTAATTTTGGGGCAAGACAGGTTGATTACCTAGGCCAGTCTCTATCCAAGTAAAGAGTAGCAACAGATTGTCAGAGGACTGAAACAATTCACAACTAGCCAACTCCTAGAACCATGAAGCAGCTCCAAGTTTTGTTTAGGTCTTACGAGCTATTATAGGAAATTTGCTAAGAACTAAGTGCAATTGACCAAGCCATTAACAGAACTGTTGAAGAAGCGAAACAACAACAAAAGGGACTGGGTAGAAACTCAACAACAGGCATTTGAACAACTCAAGGAAGCCCTTATTACGACACCCATACTAGCTATGTCAAACTTCTCACAACCCTTCACCATAGAAGCAAATGCTAGTAGAATAGGAATTGGGGTCGTGCTCCAACAAGCTAAGCATCTAATAGCTTACTTGAGTAAAACAATGGCTGCGAAAACACATGGGTCTATCGACCTATGAAAAGGAATCCTAACAATGATCAAGTCAAACAATGGCATTATTACTTCAATGGTTGGAAGTTCTTGGTCCAGACAGATCACTAAAGTCTCAAGTAATTACTGGAGCAACGGATTGCCACTTCCTTTCAGCAATTGTGGCTACCAAAGCTAATTGGGTACGACTTTGAAGTGATATACCAAAGTGGGAAGGAGAATGAAGATGCATTATCCAAAATTTCCAACATTGAGTTGTTAATGATGATAGTCTCTTAGGTGTGAACCAAACTCCTGCAAGAAATCAAGGGCAGTTGGGACGAGGATGCCACTATACAGGGAATAATCAAGAAACTTAGTCAGGAGAGCTCAGTTTGAGAGATTATGAGTGGAGGGAACAACCTCTAAGATCGAAAGGTAGATTGGTAATAAGGTTCAATCCCAAATTGAGGAGAGATTGATTTCAATCAACCATGATGATCCATCAAAGGGTTGGGGGCACTCAAGGATCACTGTCACCACCAAAAGGATTCAGAATGTATTCTACTAGAAGAACTTGGCAAGGGACGTCAGAATGTACAAGGAGTGTGAAATATGCCAAAAAAACAAAACCGAGAGCATGTTGTACCCAAGAAGCCTCCAACATGAGGGTTTTGTCAACATCATAAGACAATTCCAAAATTTTTGTAGTGGTGGACCAACTCAGCAAGTACTCTCATTTTGTGCCCATAAAACATCCCCATACAGTTGCAAATAGCTCAATTGTTCGTAGACCACATCTTAAAGCTCCATGGAATGCCAAAAAAGATAGTGAACAATCAAGATCCTGTGTTTTTGAGCACCTTCTAGAGAACAATGTTTAAGCTCCAAGGGGTGAGTTTAAACTTTTCCACAGCGTATCACTCTCAATCAGATGGCCAAATAGGGGCTATCAATAAAATCCTGGGAAGCATACCTACGTTGCTTTTGCGAGGATGCCAACAAAGTGGTCCAAATGGATTTCAATTGCAAATTGGTGGTACAACATCACTTATCATGCATCCATTAACACAACCCCATTTGAGCTATTATACGAGTATCCTCCACCTTTCCCGATTTCGCAGAGAATTCCAAGTACCTAGTGTTGGACCAAGTAATGAACAATAAGGAGATGGCTCTGTCCATCACCAAGTTCCACCTTTGCTAGGCCCAACATCGAATGAAGCAATCACTTGACAAGCTACGAATTAACAGGGAATTTGAGGTGGGGTAGTAGGATTGTTGGCACGAATTAATGCAATTGTCTGATATTCCACACTATCTTCTCTCTCCCCTAACGAATTCTAACACTCTTATCTCTCTCTGTTTCTCTCTTTCTGTGCGTACTGAATTTTTGGCGTACCAGTAATCAGTCGGGCAATAACCACATAAACATTAATTAACATACCATAAGACCGATCGTGAAGGCAAAGGGGCCCAAAAAAGACCAAAAAGACAGAAACAGACAATTGAACAGAAAAACGAAGATTAAACATCTAATATGTTGCCTTCTGCATGAACCACCAAGCGGATATCAAGCAATTAGCCATAAATAAAAAATAGTACGGCGAAGAAAGACATACCCATGTTGGTATTTGAGACAATATTAGAATCGGAAGTGACGTCCATGGCAGAAGAAGAAGAAGCGAAAGGAGAAAGTTTTACGGGCACCGTGGGGGCGGCAAGAGCAGCCTCTTGGGCAGCAAGCTTGGCTGCGTCTTTCTTGTCGTAGAAGGGCTGTACTAGATCTCTCCTTATAGCCCTAAGTCTCTTTTCTCTCTTCGATCTCATTGACTTCGCCATCTTTGGTTTGGATTCTAGACTTGGAGTTACTGACGCTGCCCAAGGGGTTTTGCGGTTTTGGCAGAGAGTGGCGACGGGAGTTTGCGCCTAGGGTTTTGATTTTTATTTTTTGGTCAGTCGGTAAGGAGTGGGGTAGTATTTTGATACTCTTCCGTACGACGATACTATCTTCATTCACGCATTTATACAGAGTTCACAGAAACTTTTTTAAGTAGAACTTGTAAGTTTACAATACCAGACTTTTAAAATTTTCACATGTAAACCAAAATTATACGATGTAATAACAATTATATATGTAAACTTTTAATAATTCTTAAATTTCTTTGATTACATCTATAAATACATTTTGTATCTCTAAATTTGAAGTGTGAAAAATTTATGCGTACATTTAGATTATTGTTATAATTTCTTTTCTAAATATTTTATTATTAGATAATCCTTAATATTTTTATAATTTTATTAGTTCCATATTATTAAAAAGTAATTGATGTTAATTTACTTTAATATTTTTCAAGTAAAGTGTTATTAGAGACGCGGAGGAGGGTTATCAATATATACAACTTTCCCTTTGTAATTTTCATAAAGAAGTTATTTCTGTAATTTGAACATGTAATCTTATGATCACAAAGGAGCAATTATATTGTTACTTAAGTGAAATATAAGTAGTCACAAAAAAACATTAATAATGTTGTCGAAAAAGGGTTATCAATGTAGATAACCTTCTTTTTGTAATTTTTACAAAGAAATTGTTTCCGTGATTTGAATACGAGAGCTTATGATTACAAAAGGAGACTTTCTCACAATTATTATCTTATACATATATCAGTATTGACTAATAACAACTTCTCAATTATAAATTCTAAATTATATTTAATTTATATTAAATTGTATTTATATTATAGTATATAATATCTTTTTATACAAGTTAACTTTATTTAGAAAATAATATTATATAATTTAATTTTAGCATTCTATTCCAAAAAGAAACTAGTTAATTAAAAAAGGATAGAAAAGCATTGATATAGTGCTCAGGAACATATCTTCTGTTCCTGAAGATTTGTTCCCTCTGTTTTAGTAGATCTCAACAATCCAATTTATTGCATTGGATGGTTGAGATCTGTTAAGAGCATGAGGGAACTGGAAAAGGGGAATATAACAGCTGTTCTTGTGGGCGTTGTTCATCAAAACAACACGGTAGATTACTTGTGAACAAGAGCTTAGAGTACCTTATTTTTATCATCACTAAAAATTGCTGAAGTTGATGGTCAAAGCAAAAGTTCTGCGTCTTGTTTTTAGGAAGTATGGTTATAGCTATAATACTGTTATTTTCTTCATATCTCTTTATCTTTTCACGGTTTTCATATCTCTTCTTTATCATGCCTAATTTTTTTTAATTTTGTTATGAGTCTGATCTTATGAATTAGAGAGACAAGAGAAATTGTATAAGCAACAAATAAATATGAAAACAAACCTGGAGATATTGCAATACCGGTGAAGACGCAAAAAATGGTGCAAAGAAGAGAAAAGCCTCCGGTGAAGACACAGAAGACGGTGTAAAGGAGAGAAAAACCTCCGGTGAAGACGCAAAAGATGACGCAAAAGAGAGAAAAACCTTGTTTTTGTGAAAAAAAAACGTTTATGAAAACCTGTCTTTAGAAATCACGAAAAAATAACGTTTTCGTAAAAGTTGCTGTTTTTTAATTTATAAAAACAAAAAATAAAAACGTGTTTAACCAAACACGATTTTAATAGTCGTTTCTTAATTTACAAAAACCACAACGAAAAACCTTAAAAACGAAAACAAATAGACCTTATAGGCCCGTTTGGTTCCACTTCTTTTTTTTATTGTAGTTTTTGTTTTTATTTTTTGTTTTTGGTTTATGTTTTTTTCTTAAGAAAAACAAAATCTTGTTTGGTTAAAATTTGTAATATAAAAACAAAAAAAAAGTTGAGATTTGCAATAAAAAACTAAAAAAAAACTTGTTTAGTTTTATCATCCTAAAAAAAACTTGTTTGGTTGAAATTTGCAATATGAAAATTGAAAACAAAAATTTGTTTGGTTGAGATTTGCAATAAAAAACTAAAAACAAAAACATATTTAGTTTTATCATCCTGTTTCTATTTTTGTAATTATACTCTTATGTTATTAATTTTAATATAATACATTATATTTTAAAATTAATTAATTATATAGCTAAAATTAAAATATGTGCAAATTAAATATAATTAAAAAATTACTCATTAATTGTAGTCATTTTAATCAATAAAAGATATTCATCATATTATAATTCTTGAAAACATAATAGTACTTTCATTTAAAAAAAAAACACAAATCAATTAGAAATAATATAATCACTCCATATTTGTTTAATAATTTCGTCTCGCTTTTAAGACATACTTCAAAGTTGTGCTGGAGTGATATTATACTTCACTTGAGAACTTACATCTTCATTTTTACTTTCCCTATTTTATTTTTCATTGTCAGCACAACTGTCAAATAATTCATCGCTTTGTCCATACATTCTAATATAATAAAATAAAATTAGAATGTATGGACAAAGCGATGTTGAAAGCACTTTATGAAAGTAGAGTCAATGCAGAACGCCAACGGCTTAAGGAAGCTCAGGATAGAATGAAGAGCTACACTGATTCACACCGAAAGGAGATGAAGTATAAAGTCGGTGACAAAGTATT
>JANZLC010000202.1:18170600-18189141 GCA_026413385.1 Erythroxylum gracilipes | reverse complement strand
AATAATGTGAAATGTGAAATAAAGTGAGATGTGTGAATTATGTGTTATGTGACTGGGTGAGCCATCAATGATGGTCACTCACTGAGTTCGCAAAACTCACCCAAAAATTGCAAATATTTTCAGGATTAGAAGAATACCTTGTTAGGCCAACGGGAGTATGCGTGCAGTATTCAAGTGAAGGTTAGAGGTCGGGATCAGTTCGCGTCTGCATTACATTTCTCTCTTTTGTATTAAATTGTTATTCCACAACTTTTGTATAAATTTGTATTTTGAAATGACTCAAGTGTTTTGTAAAAGTGTGAAAAGGCTCTAATGGCTATTGAAAATTTGTGTTAATTGAAAATGTTAATGAATGAATGTGGGCCCAATTTGAGTATCGATTTCCGTCTATTGTGTTTGTGTTTCAAGAAAAAAAGTGTACCAATTTCTAATTGATTGAGTGTTTTAGCACACCACCCTTACGGGGTACGGACTCGGATATCACCATTGATGTCGAGTTTGGGTCTTGCGGGAGTGGGGTGTTACCTGTGCTCTCAAAAGAGTCACCTTAATACTTAAGCTCTCCTACTGTCTATTGCAGTGAGTCCTGTCTTAATTGCTAGTGTTATGTATTAGGGTGATCATTATCTACTCCAATCACAACTACTTGCTCATCATGAGCTCTAACCAATGTGTAGATATCACCCTCTAGACTTGTCTTTGAGTCACCATATGCATATTCTCCATTGTGTCCAAATGCAAAGAAATCATGGTGCCTAGAAGTTGCATTTGAGTTATTATATCAAAAACTTCCTTCCTCCTAGCTAATTGAGTCATATAAGGACCAATACAAATAATGTCCACCTTTTTATCCCCATATTGATACCTAATACTGAGCTAATGTGTGCCCTAGATGAACAAGTACCTACTCTATCTTGCTCCACAAATTGAAAACGTCCAAAATCCCCATAACTCCAAAATTACCAACCCACGCACTTAGTGTATGACAAAGTATGGTGTGAATATACCTGAGTGTAGTGTATCTTAATGTTAAAGCCTTGGACTTGTTGGGATCAGAGTCCTCTTTATTATTAATCCTACTTCATTGATCATCGCTTAGGAAGTTAATGAACATGGAAGGAGTTATTCTCTTTGTTCCAACATGTCATAAATTTCAATAGGGAATGGTTTAATAGGGAAGTGGTTAGAATATAAGCAATTACTAAAGAAGGCTCTGTTATTTTAGAACTTCCATAACTTTTCAAAGTTGAATAATGCCCTATATAACTTGTTTCTCATATTCTAATCTCATGATTGTTTGTTATTTCATGTGAAAAAACATCCCTCAAATTTAAGAAACATCCCTCAAATGTAAGGAATCATAAATTTATATTAGATGAGTAGGATCTAGGCTTAAGAAATAATTTACTAATACATCTTATTTCTTCATATTTTGAGGATAAAATGATGCTATTAAATTTTCGCAATATATGCCATGGTTCTTTGATAAATTCATAAAAAACTTTAAGAACATTCCACACAAATTCTCTCTAAAAAGAAAAGTTTAATGCATTTATAAAGGATAATTAAACTGTCCTAAATCACATGTGTTCAATTTGTATGTTTATGCATTTATCTATAGAAGTGTGGCTTAGAACACTTATCTTGTTTGGATCATAAGCCATAACTATTCTCCCAAAATGATGGCATCATAATTTGTTACGATGCTCCAATTTTTATTAAATAATCAAATATTTGCACATTTTTAGCCCTTAAATTTGTCTATAAAAAGTCAAAAACCATTATTTTTGATGAATTAACATAATAAAGATCATTTTTTGCTTTATAGGCCTATTAAGGCCTTTTGTATTCCATATCAACGTAGATATAAACAGTAATAAGAAGATGAGCCCTTAACCCTCACTTTTCAACTTGATTTCCTCCTTCTACTTAGCTTGAAGTCTTGCATTGTATAATAAAGTAAACATGATAGGAGTGCTACATCTTTTATCACGCTAGAAGTCTTCAGGGGCTTCTGATAAGAATTAGAAGGGCACGTTATTATTCTTTAATATATGAATTAGAGAGGTCTCTAATGGGACTTGCCAAATCGGAAGATTAGTCCATTTGATTCACTAAGTCTGGTTTAATCATGGTCTTTTGAATTTAGATTAATACATCTACTGAGTTCTTAGTAATCTTTAATGAGATACTAGGAGTAATTTCATTGATAGGATTATATTCTCCCATGTTTAAAGGAGAGGTTGATTTATTAAGGTGAGAATTTGCTTGGTTTCACTAGAAATCTATCCCCATCAGTTTATTATAATCCCCTTTCAAAAATTCTTAACTAGCGGATTTCTAAAATTTTCCTTGTAGAATTTATGTAGATTTCTATTGATAGGAAACTCTGATGTAGTCCTCTATTACAGTATCATCTTCTTCTAACATAGACAATGGAATAACTTTCAAGAAGCTCTTACTTTAGAACATAAATCCTTACATACCTAGCTCTTTTTCTAACAGTTGTGACCTCATTTACATATATATGCTACCTAATAAAGCTTTCCGACAAACTTAATCCTTTGGTGGGTTAATATTCAAAAGGGATTTAAGAAAATTAATCCATAAAGGGATTTGTTTTTGTATGGGTATCTCAAGGAATAAAAGTAGGCTATTATAATTTCAATGATCCTCTTCTAAAACATTACGTGCTTTCTCCTTAAAGGAAAATTT
This sequence comes from Erythroxylum gracilipes, assembly GCA_026413385.1. Classification (NCBI taxonomy): domain Eukaryota; kingdom Viridiplantae; phylum Streptophyta; class Magnoliopsida; order Malpighiales; family Erythroxylaceae; genus Erythroxylum; species Erythroxylum gracilipes. The sequence continues at coordinate 18,186,426 of JANZLC010000202.1, read as the reverse complement.
AAAGAGGAACAAGTAGTTCTCATTAAAGAGAACATTTAGGAGGCCCTTGCTTTTTCAGCTTGAAGCACCAAAGCTTGATAACAGGAAAACCAGGTCATTTCCTAAGACTATGTTTAGTTAGATGTAAAGTTTTTAATTGAATAGAATGGAATGCTTTATAATGGAATGGAATGTAAATGGATGTAATATTAGAAAATTGTTGTTTGAGAGGGATGGAAAGGTTCATAATGTAATATAGTAAAATATTATTTGGATGAAGGGTTTATAATGTAATATAATGTAAAATTGTTTATCATTTTACATTCCATCCTAAACTCCCAAATTAGAGGATTTTTATTTTAACTGTTTAGGATGTAATGAGATGTAATATGAAATCCTCCTCTTCTATCCTATCCCATTATAAATCCTCCTCCCAAACAATTGAATAATATTACATTTCATTCCATTTCATTATAAAACTTCCAACCAAACATAACCTAAGGAAGAAGTCAATCAATGATGAAGACCAACCTTTTTCTCCCTTCTTGAGGATTTCTAGTGGAGGAGAAATAAGTGAAGAGAAATGTTTGAGGGTTCCCTTAAAACATGCCTCTGGTTTAGGTTGACTCTAGAGATGACATGAGTAGGCTCATTTATCCTTGAGGCTACTTAGAGGAAGGTGGGAGAAGAATCAAGTTACAAGTCAAAAGGAGGATGTTGAGTGGGGTAGGAACCACATCTGCAAAAGTATCAAGAGATATAAGTAGAGATAACAATGGGTTAGGCTCCAGCTTAAGCCTAACTCAACTCGATTTGGCCTAATTTTTTATTTTTAAATTAAAAAGAAAAAACAACATCATTTTTTGCATACTAACGTTGTTTTTCTTATAGTTATTAGGACTCAAGTTGAGTTAGGCCTTGGCAACCAAAGTTTAATCCTGATCTAAGGCTTGGTCAACTTAAGCTGGGCTGGAGCGGTCTAGGCCATGTCTGGACCTAAGTGTCATCCTTTGATATAAGGGAGATGAGGCTGATGGATGAGAAATTAAAGGGATAAATTGTCTAAAAAAGGGGACTATCCAATTTATGAAAAACCTGATATGTAATAAGTAAAGAGGAAAAAACTAATAGGGCATTAAGAGAGGCTAGAAATACCATTCCAAAAATAGTAATAAAAATTAAATGTTGTAGAAACTCAAAGATTTTATCAAACTACCCTTAACCACTACAAGTTGTCTACTACAAGTTATCTGAGAGCAACCAACAAACCAAAGTAGAAGCATGAGAGAGGAGATAGAAGGAACTAAGCACCATACAGAAGGAAAATAAGGAAAACAAGTAGCAGGACTCGAAGTTAAAAAAAGCAGAAAAGACAATGCGTTGTTTAGCAACTAATGATGAATCACGTTGATAGATGAGAATTTCAAGAGAGAAGTCAAACCCTCTCTCATTTGCCATTTGTTGTTGCTCTCCTAAATTTGCATTTTCTATGTTTTAATTAGGGATAACTAATTCTAAAGTGTTCAAATTTTTGTGAGTTTTTCAATTAAATGTCGAGTTTTTAAATTTTTTAGTCAAGTGATCGACATTTGAAAACTTTAACAATTCAGTTCAAATTCAAAACGTTAATTTTTTGCTAATATGACTATCTCCTTCAAATTCATTCCAAAACTATCTCCTTCAAATTAGCTGTTAACACTCTAGCTAAGTAAGGTCGGTCTGATCTATAGTACAGTTAGCATGCCACCTGTCATAAGTTACAAAAATTTAGTGAAAATCGTACAAAATAAAGTTCAAGGGTGCAAATTGTAGTATTTTGTAAACGTTAAAAAGCTATCAAGAACTACTTATACCTTATGCGAAACACTAAACAACGAATTGCACCTTTTACCGACTCTTAAGCCTTTTGTTTATCATTAACCATACCTCTTGAGTCCATCCGTGAATACCTATAAATAAACATGCACTTTAAATTTGTATCATCTGATTTAAGTAGACTATGGCATCCTCAATACAGCCGAAGTTTTATGGCTCATTGATTAGTTTAATAACAATTATACACTATACTAATCATTGAAGAGTAAAGTCAATAACTCTAGAGAGATGACAGTGGGCTTTGGGTTTAGAGTACAAGAAGCAGAGCTCAAGGTTTTATGCCTTCCCAATGAACTCCACGTCAAACAGGAGGATTGAATCAGGAGGTATTATACAAGAACCTGCGTTAAAATAAGTGTTGATTTTTAAGAGTCAGAACAGCCAAAAAAAATTAAGTGCCAAAACAGCTTAAGCTTAATTACCTCCTCTGCACCCAGCTCCCCTCATGCCATAAGCCAGTTGCGGAGGGATCTTCAATATGCGTTTGCCCCCTGAATTACACGGAAGAAAATGGCATAGAAGTATCACAGCGGAAGCAATGCAATCTAAATATGTTAAAAGTGGGTTTCCTAGCTCATACCAGCAAGCATGGGTGGTACGCCATCACCACCTATAATACCCTCATCCCAGCCTTTGATGACCTATTTGATTCATCAAAACCATATCTCAGTTTAATGGAGATCTTTAAGCATCAAATCCTAAAAGAATTATCTAAAAATAGTCATTACCATGTTCAACAGAAACCAAGCAGAGAAAAATGTACAAATACAACCAACACAAGAACAATTTCACTGTTGGCATTAGTTCCTAAACACAAATGAATTCCATACATATTACCTCTCCGACACCAACACGAAACGTTAATGGTTTTCCCCGATTATAGCTGCTGTCAAAAATCGTGCCATTTTCCAACTTCCCAACATAATGCGCCTGTGAATTTAATCATCCATAAAACTAAGCGAGAAACTTATTTAAGGAGGAGTCGTTTTTTTCAATTATTTGGGATGCTGAAGAAAAGGCATGAGGAAGCAGTTTGTGGAACAACAACATTGGAAATATGCTGTAATACCTCCTACTTAAGTACTAATAGTTCCATTGTCCTACAACTTCCGAGGGAAAAAAAACAGTTAAATTGTCCTAATCTTCATATAGTGGGATATCCAATACATATTGAAAGCTACTAACTAAAACACCAACATTGGAAAATTTTTATCACCTTAATCAATTGTCCCCTTATAGCTTCAGGTCCATATCCCACAGTTTTGTCACAGAATGCAAGACCAGAAGGAGCTATCGTCAGCTCACACGGAGCTGTTTCAGCTGCTTTCGCTGGCTGCAGATGCAAAAGAACATCAAGAAGGCCTATAGCAAGACCAATAGCTTCTCTTCTCCTTAACAAAGTTTCGTGCCCCTTTAGCTCCAGCGAATGAGAGAAGCTCTCCTGGTGATGGTTAGAGAGTTTCAGACATGACTTTTGTGTGGTGGTAATATTTTTGACGAGTGATATTGAGTGAGCTTGTCTAGGAACTACATTACTAACTGCATATCCCAATGAGACCATCTCCGCCAACCGGAATCTGGGAAGAGAGAAAAAAATCAGGACCTGGTTGCGTTGTGCTTGAAAGAAAAATAAAAAAAACGAGTGGGTGTAAGAACGCGAGCAATCTAACAAAACATGAAAATTGAAGCCAGCATAAGTGTTGGGCTAAGGCCACTCTAGTAGGCCTAAAGTCACCAACAGGCCCATTGTTCAGCTTCAACGGTTAAAAGTTCAAGGTGACTCTTTCGAATTTATGCTCCACATTCTCGTTTGGAAGTCAAATATCTCTTAAATACATGCATTATTTAGAATAAGAAACTAAAATATGTTATGCATGACATAATAGATTCTAAGAGTGTAATTGTTGCAATGACAATAAGCATGATTTATACATAAAATGAGACATTGAAGACAAAGATCAATGACCTTAAATTGTGCTTGAGGTCTCTTTATCATCAAAATAACATGAAGAATACTTAAAATCGTCATAGCCTACTTTACGAGCACTTGGAACATTTTCGTAATTCTCATAGGCCATAGTTACACCAAAAGATAATGTCATGTGTTAAACTATTTATTAGCCCTTATTACTGCCCACGAAGAGCTTCTTATTAAACTATTTATTAACCTTTATTATCGCCCAAGAAGAACTTCTTATCCCTTATATATCTAAATTAGAGCTATTAATTGCTATCATATCTGTAGAAGACCTAAAAAAATGATATATGTCACATTCTTATATGTCACGTACACATGATTCATATACTTCTAGGTCATCTTATGTGAGATGTTACTTTTATAATGATTATAGATATATACATAGAGATTTTTCCTTAAAATAATAACTGTTAAGTAAACTAAAAAACATGGGTTGAAAAAGGATTAAGGATAAAACCTTTAAGGACCCAAGTTTGTGTATATACCTAGAATGTATTTTTTTTTCCTTATAGGTAAATATCAAATGAATTAAATGAATAAAAAAATTGATTTTGCCTCCATTAATATCAAATGGGGAACAAAAATGGTAGCATGAGTCAAGTAAGGAATTAGTACTAAATGACTGATTGATAAATAAGTAAGGAAAAAAAAAGAATGTAAGTGATCCATAAAAGAAGGCACATAGTTGCTTGCATATTGATAAAATTTGAGCATATTGACTTAACATATATATTTAGGGGAGGAGAAAGCATTGTTATGTGTACCTAAGGAGACAAAGAAAGATTGATCTTTGAAATTGGTATATGAGAACAATAAGAATTTCTCTTTAATTTTATAAATATATTGATTATAATTTTTCCCTTACGTAATATTTTCAAAAATGGAGAAATAAAAGTTAATTTTCTCTTTGATTCTTATAGATTTCTATACTACATACCCTTTTTAATATTCAAAAAAGTGGGAGAGAATGTCGATATTAAAATTTGACCATTCATGATCCATGAAATAAGTAAAAGTATATGATTGCAATTTTCTTTATCACAATAATCTTACTTTAGGCAAGTGGACCTATCATCTTATAATAGCATGGTGATAAGTAGACTATTGATCATACAAGAATAAAGTAAGTATCATGTTTAATCCTCCTATTAGTTAATAATAAAGAGTGGGATTGAGTTATTCTAAATTTAAAATTATATTGGATAAATTAAGATACTACCAGGAACAAAATAAAGTATGTATTCAACAAAAAAATTAAATAATATAAACATCTAGATAAGATTTTTTTTTTCTAATTTTATCTTATACTCATGATTTAGTTATATAGAGATTCTATAATTAGGAATAACAAAATCTCTTAATCTATTGATTTGCCAACTTTTAGTGTGCAACCATATATCTCTCGATTGATTAATTGGAATTCCTATGTTATTAACATATCTAAGAATGCACTAAGTTAATGAAATTTCATAAAAAGGTATGTACTAATACCAAAATCATTATGTAGGTCTATTTCTAGCTCCTTATTGAATTTTTAATACCAACTCCTAGGTTTATCTACAATTAGGTTTTCTTAAACATCTGTATGCAAATTAATATCTAATTTAAGCTTTCTCTTATATCTAAATAAAATTAAGATCAATAATGATATTTCATAAACATAAAACTCCTTTAAATAAAGTTGAAATTAATCCATATAAAGATAAAAAAATAAGGCTCATTCTATTTAGATATCGATAAAGTTAGCAAAAAATAATCCTTGAAATAAAAATAAAAGAAATGAATAATTAATAGAAAATGTTTTCCTTATGAAGATCTCGATCTCTTAGTATAATATGCTTTTTTTAGAATCATTTTGGATCTCTCTCTTTATTGAATACATATGTAAAGTGTGATTTAGGATTTTCTCTCTATAACAACGGCTAACCCTGATTGAAACCGGAAAAGAAACTAACAAGAACTAAAATAGGTCTCCTCAATTATGATTTTTATTGTCTTTTATTCAAGCTTTCTATTATGGAAATGATCTAAGATATATCTATGTACTAGGTTGTGTTCTTTACTATTTCTCCATAATTATTTTCAGAGAGGAATATAGATGTTGATATGCTTGTGTTCTAGATGTGTACTCCCCAATATCTCTTTTGGCATATGACACAATGTCTAAACTAACCATACATCAAGTCATGTATTTTATACCTTAGTTACAAAGAGGAATATGCCTTGGCATATGACTGTAATTGATCTTCTCATCATCTACTTTTGTTTAAAAGAGGGACACAAGCTATAACATGCTCATATTTATGGCGATGTTTTGCTAAAATTGAATTTTCTTCTTAACATAACTTGTAAAGCTCTTTATTCCTTGGGAAAACTCAATCCTAAGCAACGCATCTTTAATTACCTAAAACATAATATAAAATCAATTAAAATAAGGTAATTTTATATGGAAAATATAGCAAAATACTAAGTAAAACACATGTACACTAAATGCAGATCAACATGCATTTTATACTACTTTAATATAGGATAACTTATTTAATGTCATTTAATTTTCTTAATATCACCAATTATTTAGCGAAATAAGCTCCTAACTTACGATTTTGATAATAAAAATATATTGCTATTAAAGAATTTACTTCTAATGATATTGGTAACTTTATTATATTAGAATTAACTAATGTGTGAAAGCTCAAGTTTAATGGAACAAAAAAATAGGTAAATAATTCGATGGAATCAATTGAGCAATCAAAGGATAAAACAAATGAGCAAAGTCAAGCACATATCTAATTCATGAGAAGTTCAAGGAAATTCAAATGAAGAAGCAGATTCAAGTACCTCAAGATGTAAAAAATAATTGTAATCTTTATTGTAATCTTATTTTGATCATTTCAACTAATTATGGACTTAAATTATCACATGAACCTTTACATGTAGGGGAATACATAATCCTTTCATGATAAAGAGGAAAATTGTCTTGCATTTTAAAGAAAAGCTGTGATCTTAAAACAATATTTAAAAACTTTTAAAATAGTTTTAAATCAATTTTTATCAAAGAAAAGAGCTTTTAATCTTTCTTTGAATTAGGGAGCTAGGAGTAGTATTATTTACAAACATAGTTTATTTTACTTTTTCTTTAGGATTAGATTTTATTTGTATATCCTTATTCTATATTTTATCAAACTATCATTTTGTAATTATTACACAACTCTTTATTTATATAGCGGCTATAAAGGTTTTAATTATATTCATTATGGTGTTCATAAATGGTTTAAAATATTAAAAAGATTTCAATCATTTTACTATTGGTAATGGAGTTTCTTCTTTATTTTGTAAAATTATTTTTTCACTATTTACTAGTATGCCATATATGAATTAGTACAGTATTATTTGGACTGTAAATGTAAACCAAATATAAAGCATGATTGGATAAGCAATGTTCAACAAATTCAAATTCATTTATTAATATCTCTTTTTTTTTTTCATTTAAGTTCACATCAATAATTCCTTTAGTTGCTTTTATAGGTGCAATTGTAATGGCTCGTCAATAATAAATCTTTAGAATTATTAATGTAATTCAAACTAAATTTCTTTTTATCTTATCACATCCATTTTATTTTAGATTGGTTTGAAGATTATTCACATATAAGCTCTTTTATTTGATTTACTATCAATATATTTCTTTCCTTTGTCCTTGTGAAATTTTTATTTTAGTCAATCCAATTTGTTGATGTTTAATTGAATTGTTTTTTATTGAAATAAATTGAAATTGATAAGGAGTTATTTGACTATGTTCGAATATGTACTTGCTTTGAGTGCCTATTTATTTTCTATTAGTATCTACGGATTGATCACGAGTTAATATTAATTTGGTATTTTTTTTGAACTTTTTGATAATCCCCAATTAAAAGAAAATATTTTCTCCACTATTGTTCCAGCTATTACCGTTGTAGAAACAACTTTTGGCCATGCTATTATTTTAACAATTTATAGTAACAGAAAATCAATTCGTATCAATCAATTAAAATTTTTGAACAAGTATTATTAATAATATAAAATAAAATATATCTATTTATTAATTCAAATTGAAGAATATGATAAGAGGCTCCATGGAGAACAAGTTTAGAAATCCATAATAGAATTTGACCGTAAAGATCAAATTGATTATCTCTATGTATAAGGATACTAAATTACGTAATATAAAAGGTTTCAAAAGCATCCTAAGCCTCCCTTTTTATTTTCTATTGGAGTTTCTAGATTATTACATGATGATTTTGAAACTTTCCACAAATATATAGAAATAGAATATACAAATTTAGAGGCATACTAAAAACATTTATGTTAATGACACCAAAATGGATATTTAATGAATGGAATTAGGCTATAAATAGAATATAATGAAACAGAGCCAATATGAGGTTTCCCAATGAAATGAGGCATGGAATGAAGACACTACAAAAAAGTTCTAGGATTTATAAAGGGAACTTTAAGCTCATATTGGTCATGGCTGAAAGTAGAAATTGAATTGTATAAGATCAAATATTCTATTGTTCCTTAGTAGCTCAATGGTAGAGCGGTCAGTTGTTAATTAATTGATTATAGGTTTGAATCCTACTTGGGGAGAAATTCTTGAATTCAAAGTGAAAGGGGTTCACTTTGACAGTTAATATTAGGTAAACCATTCCTCTGTCTTTCTTTCCAATGTATTTTATCTTATTATATCACATTTTGTTATGTGATAGTTGAGAATCACCGTCAATGCCTTAGTATGGGTAAGTCTAATATAGTCCTCCATTTCACAGTGTGGTGGGGCTATTTATAGCTAACCAATTAAGAATTTTCATATGCAATTAAACTAGCAAATGCATCAAAAATACAATCATTGATTCTCTTAAAAGGGCACAATAACCACAAGCAAACATATTAATAACAAACAACGTATTTTTGCTATGCTACTAATACTTGTACTTACTTTGCTATTATGCCTAAGTTTGGTTGAGGAATAATAGTTATAGATGTAAGATAAAAAAATGTTGATTTAATTTGAGCATACTATATTTAAAATTTATACTATTAATAATAAATAAAAAGAAAAAGAGAAAAAGGAAGGCCATTATATTTCGACAAAAGACAAGTTTCATATCTTTGGGTTTGCTATCTTGATTATGATTTTCCTACCTCTAGATGGAAAGTTCCTTCCTTTTTTGGCTATTTTTGAGAGAGGAGGGATTCAAACACTTGACACTATGGTTTGTAACCACATGCTCTAAGCCTTTACGCTACAAGCCCCACCCTGTCTCTATTGGACCTGTTCTTGGGAGGACCCTAAAAGGAAACCTTTCCTCTTCCTAGCCATTTCTAGTTAAGAAGATGCAAAGGTGCCTCTCTCTTTATAAGAATAGTGTGTTTTAAAACGTGAAATGGAGAGAAGTTCATAATTGGGTTTTAAATAAGAAGAAGTTTTCATTTTCCTTTTCATATTGAGTGATTAATAAAAACGAGAGTTTTAACCTTGTTGATATGTGCTTAATTATTTATACGATCACTCCTTAACACTTAGTGATTAATGCTTTGAAATGCTTAAGAAATTCATTTTAGTTCATATTTGGTTTTAGGTACAATTTAGAAGTTCAAGAGCTAAAATGAGTTAAAATCACATTCTTTGAGCCATCCTCTTAATGTTCAAACTCAATTGTCTTTGTGAAACAAGAAGGAGATGGATTAGGGTGAGGATTGGATAAGAAATTACAAGAAGAACAACAATTCAACATGAGCTAGGAGATACACGACCATGTATCTACTTACACGACTATGTATAATCACGAATTGAGAATTTTTAATGTAATACACTGTTGGATACATGGTTGTGTATCAAACCGTGTATCTCCTCAGAACCCTAACTTTTCATATAAATGGAAATTTGAGTAGCTAAACATAACATGGATCATTTTTGGAACGAAAAGGGTGACAGAGGGCTAATCATTCTCCAACTTCTTAGGCATCTACAGAGGGCTAATCTTCCTTTTTCTAGTTCTGAGGTGAAATCAAAGTCGAGGATCACATTTGAGCATATCTTCATTATGTAGTGTTGAATCTCTCTCTCTTTAGGGATTGTTTAGGTTATTCTCTATCTATTGATTAGGTTATTTGTGTAACGATGATTTGAATGCTCTATTAGATTTTTATATATATATAAACCCATTTCTAGAATCTTAAATATAATACATAATCGTTGTGTTTTGGATTCGTTTGTGGCAGCTAATGGTGTTTAATCATTAGAGATAACGTAACATAGGTTAAATGACCCGAGCTTGTGTGATTGTTTCCTAGATTAATGTATTTTCCTTATTCGTAATGTGGTTGTCCTACAAATCTAGAGAGCTTGTTCTAGGTTGTTCGATAGATAGGTTTAGTTAACACCTGTTATCAACACACATCAACACCTGTTATCATTCCAAAATTGAGATATTTTTTGATAAGACCTAATTTACAATATCTTTAATAAAGTATAGTTTAACCACTAAGTTTGCGATAAATTGGTGTGGTTCCTTTACACCTAAGACATCTAACTATTAAACTATAAATGATGAAAGGTATAATTTATTAACTAGTGATTGTGTAACCCCAATTCTTAGTTAAAGGGGACACCAAAGGTCTTAATCTTCTACCCCTTAGATTGGTAAAGAGGGGGTTGAACTTTTGGCTTTTTCATGTTATCAAATAGTAAAATAAGAAAAATAGATGAAAATACCTGATCAAATTGATTGGATTATATAGGAATAAGGTTTAAATCTACATGTTTGATAGAATGCCTCAACTGCATGCATCACCACACTTCCACTTGACACCTACCATAATGATAAATGGCTTGTATTGTTGTAAGCTTCTCTTAAATTCTCAAAACTTTTGTCGCTCCATCCTTACAATTGTAAAGAACTCGTTGCTATCTTAGTTGTAATACTGAGGGCTTTAAGGAGTCAAAATATGAGAGCACTCATCTTAATTGGGTTATTACTTTAATGCTTTTAATAATTATCTCCTCTACACTTAACTATCTACCATTTATCATGGGCATAATAACTAGTACACCACAGGCGCGTCTTTTTTAGTCCTCCTATACTAGAGAAAATTCCTTTTATTGCTTTAATTCTTATATCAGACATGGTAACATACTTACTACTTTAATAGGTGAACAACCTAACCCTTGGAACATACTATAGCACCAGGTAGTAACGGATGACATCGAGGTGTTAAACTTTCCCATTGATGTGAGCTTTTAGGAAGATCAACTTATTATCCCAAGAGTAAAATTTATCCATTGAGCGATGACCCTTCCATTAGATACTATTGAATCATTAAGGCTTGAAAATTTTAGTTTATATGACTTAGTATGTGGATAGGTATTGTTTATTAGTATACACAGGTTAGACTATTCATTAACTAAATAATTTATATCAGTCACATTATTTATTGTCCGAATGCATTATTCATTTGGATGGAAAAAACGTTAAAACTAATTAGCTAATGGTTAATTTGAAAAGTTATCAAGAGTTGGCTTTCTATTTGACAAAATGTTCGACTAGGTGATTCCCCAACTAAAGTATGCCTAGCTAGTTGAAAATGAGTGTCCATGTTGGACCCCAATTTTTCAGTGGAACTTAGAAATAAGAAATGATATAAAATCAGTGTTTTATATGCATTGTTTAAAGGAAGTATTTATGTTTTAAGGAAATAAAAAAAAGAAAGAAAGAATTATGGGTTTCCGATGTTTCGGGTAAATTGTGGAGATTTGATAAGTTCTAAAAGTTCAAGTGGATGAGTTGATGGAATTGGAAGTTAAAAAGTAAGAATTAAAGAGAAAAAGTGTAAAAATATGAAGAATTGTGAAAGTTTGACTTTTTGAGGTTAAAAGTTGACTTTTTAAATTAGGCCAAATTTGAGAAAATGATTCTAATGAAACTTATAGCTCCTGTCAAGCGCTTTCTGTAGCCACAAAGTTTGATATTTTCCGATATTGGGAGTGAGAGTTATGAGCAGTCAAAGTTAAGTATTATTTTGCTTGAAGTTTGACTTTTGGAGATAAGGGTTGACTTTTGATTTAGGCAAAATTGGAGAAAATGATCTACTGAAAACTTGTAGTGTTTGTTAACAGCTTTCCGTAGCCATTAAGTATGCGATTTTTCGATATCGGGGCTAAGAGTTATGAAAATTGAAAGTTTGGATGTGTTATAGGTTAACTTATGAAATGACAAAACTTTTGACTGGAAAATTGACTCCCTTTGAGGACAATATGATTTTTCTGTCCTTTAGGGAAGTTGTAGAACTCCCTTTTATCTTTCTCCTGACACTAAATTTGTCAACTTCCGAGTTCGGAATTACGAGTTACAATTTTTGAAACATTCGATTATGTTTGTATAATTGAAGTTCTGTTCTTTGGTTTTCGATACGACCCTTTGTTAATCCTTTGCTTATAATTCCTTCGTCCGACATCCGATTGATTTGATTTTCAAAGCGTTGGATTCCTAAGACACTTAATTTCATTTTCTTGAAGAATTATGAATTTTAGGAGATTGAATTGAAGGTGATTGAATTGAAAACAAGTGAGTTGAGAAAGTTTCTGAACATGGTTCGGTACTTTGCAAAATTTGGGAGCTGTGGAACTCCGATTGAGTCGATTCTTGAGGCCAAATAAAATTAAGATATGGGGCTATGATTATTTGAAGGGATAGAATTTTATTTTAGTCCCTAAGGTCGTTAAGTTTTGAATCAAAGTTGGCATAATGTTTAGTTTCGGATTTTGTGCAGGTCCGATAGTAATTCGGCCATAACTTCTTCGTTTTAGATCCGAATTGAGTGTTCTTGGTGCCGTTTTAAAGATGAGACATAGAGGAAAAATTTTTAAGAAGAAAGTTTATCCAAATTATTTCGTTTAGTTTCCCAAAAATAGGACGCAAGCTATCAGATTTTGAAAATACAGTGCAGGGGCAATCTTGGCAATAGGCTCAAATGGAGGGGCAAGATGGTCTTTTACTTTTTTTAATGACCTGGCCATAAAACACAGCCTAATGCTGTCGTTTGGAGGGCTGTAAAGTCGAAACTTAGCAGAAAATGAGAAGAGAAGAACGATAGAGAGAGGGAGAGATGAGAGAATCGGATGAAGAAGAGGGAGAAGAAGAAGAAGACCTAGGTAAGTGTCGGTTTTTCCATGGGATTCTTGGGGAGTTTTTGAGCTTCTTTAAGAGGAAAGAAAGGGAAGATGATGAAAGTTTATGTCCAAGCTTAGGGATGGCCGAAAATAGAGAGAGAAAGAGGTAAGCTTTGATTTTTGTTTAAGTTGAAATTTTGATGATTTCTTGGTTTGGATAGCTTACTTTTGTTATGGGATTGAGCTTCCAAGGTAAGTTTCATCTTGTTTTGCTTGAGATAGATGGTGGTTTGTTATGGTGAAAAAAAAAACTAGAGAGAGAGAGGGTTTGAGGAAGAAGAAGATGTTGGTTTTTCAAAAGAGTTTTTGGATACTAAGCTTAGTGTTGGAGTACTTATGCCATTTTTATGATTTTGAAGTTTTGGAATTTTTGAGAAATGTCTTGATTTAGATGGCTTGAGAATATGATGATTTTGGAGTTTCCGATAGTTAATTTGAGTATTTAAGATTTTTATGATATTGATTTTGGATGATTATGGCTTAGGGAAATTTAAAGTTGAGAGAAGAAGAAGAACTTTGGAGAATTGATAATATGGACAAGATACTAGCATGGAAATAAGGTGGGTTTCATATTTTTATTTTGATTTATAAGTTATATGTGAAATTTTGAAAATTAAAGAAAGCAAAATTTGATTTTTGATACATTATTGTTGATGAAAATGTTTGAAAAAAAAAGATGTAAATGTTTGAAATTATGATTTCTGAATGAATAAAGTTATTGTTTAAAAATGATTTTGATAAAGTGAGGAAAATTCTTAAAGTATGAAGTGATAATTGGTCATTCAATGAATTTGAATGTTTTGATAATGTTGAAATAATTATGAAAAATGTTGCATTCTTTGATATTTGATAATTGAGAAATTTTGGGTTTGAATGATTAAAGTTAATGCTTTAAAATTTTATAAAATTATCATTTATGAAAGTATTTGAAAAACTACGATTTTTTTTGAAAGCTTCTGAAATTGTTATAAAAGTATCGTTTATACAAGTGTTTGAAAAACTTATGATTTCCGAATAGTTTCGGAATTAGTTATAAAAGATTGGTTTTGTAAATGTCTGAAGAATTATGAATTCCGAATACTTTCGAAATGAGAAAAAAAATTGATTATGAAAAGATTTGAAAAATAATGATTTCCAAATATTTTTGAAAGTGTTTATAAAATGTAGTTTATGTAAAGATTTGAAAAATAAGGATTTCCGAATATTTTTAAAAGTGTTTATAAAACATAGTTTTTGTAAAGGTTTGGAAAATTAAGATTTCCAAATGCTTTAGAGATCGCAAATGTTTGACAAAATTTTGATCTCTGAGTACTATTGATTTCCAAATGCTTTTGAAATGATTTGGAAAATGGGTTTAAGAAATTGCTACGAATGTTTCGGACAATGAAAATAAATGATTTAATTGTTTCCATTCTTCGATTTTGTATGATTTGATAAAATTGAGAAAATAATTAAATCCATTATTTTGAAATGATTTAAGAAATGGCAAAGGTGTTTGATTTCAGTGTGTTTGATTGATTGAAAAAGTTATTTAAGACATTGTTATTTTATTATGTTTGAATTATGTAAAGAAATCATGTTTTTTTTAAAAGACTTTGAGGTTTAAAAATCTTTTGGATTTACATGCTTGAAAATGGTTATGCAATTTAGAAATTGTGGAATTTTATAAATGGGATTTGTTTGATTTACAAGTAAAATTTGTGTTCTTGCAAAATAAAGAAAGTTAAAGAAAGAAAGTATTGGATTTGATTAATGCCAAATGCTTTGAAAAATCGTTTCAAGATTTATAATGTTTTGATAAATTAAGGAAATTTCAGAAATTCTTCACTCATGATTGACTTGAGAACTTATGAAAAAAAAATTGTTTCAAAGGTTGGATTATTGTTACAAGTGATTTTGATAAATTAGTAAATCTTTCCAAAATTCTTTATACTTGAAGAATTTGTTAATTATGAAACTTGATACAGTTGTTCATTTCTTTTTAAAAAATGATTTTTGTTATATTTATCCAACGTGCCGCATACTTTGATTATGCATTGTTATAAATCGAATATGATTGTGAATTAGTATAAAAGTGATTGACGAATTTGTGGTTCGCTATATGACCTGTGTGTGGAGAATGTATTATGGGAATTGGATTGCATTTATGACATTTTAGATGAGTTACTATATGAAATTATGTGAATTTGAAAATGTCAATGTGTCTAGTTAGACACGATATGAGAACTAAGTTTCAAAGTGTGCCTTCGGGCAATCCGATTTGCAAGTATGTGTTTATGTGGGTTTGGTTAGGTCCCCTCTGTATGAGTCAGTGCACTGGTCTCCCTAAAGCCTTCTCCCGGCTGCCCGCTAGTGGCATAGGAGTTCCGATTACGGACTCCCCTCCGTTCACGGCTGCACATGACCGCTATGCGGGAATGTGCAGTACGTCCTGTTAGGACCGAAACCAAACCATTCTGATGTGTTATGTGTTTTTGTTTCGTTTCTTGTGTGATGCATTGCATGATTTGAAAATGGTTCAAGCAATTTGAAAGAAATTGAGAATTTTGAGGAATAAATGATTTCGGATTTTCTGTCGTGAAACTATTTGAAAGGGATCTTGAATGATTTGAAAAGTTAGAAAAAAATAAGCTTTCGGTGATTTTCCCTACTGTGAGAATTTTCGAAAGATGGCAAAAGTTTAGAAAATGATTTTGCTTATTATTTAATTTATAAATATGTTATCCACGGAGCGAAAGCTCACCCCCCTTTCATCCCCACCTCCAGGTTATGAGCAGGAGTCTGGATGA
>JANZLC010000202.1:18151877-18170500 GCA_026413385.1 Erythroxylum gracilipes | reverse complement strand
GGTACAATGCATCTGTTGAATGATGAAGAGATAAGTATGTTTAGTGTTCTGTGGGATGAGAGAACCAAACCATACCCTACATAGATGACAAAGCAGAAGTACACTATCTTACCAGTTACAAAGAGAACTATGATCAAGATTGTGCCTGACATCCAACCAAGACCTTACATTGTTCGCAATGTGGAAAAAGGGGATAAGAAACTGTACCCTGAAGGGATAACAAGTGATCTGACAGAAGAACAGATCGAAGCTGAAGTGAGAAACATTGATGAGGCGTGTTATGTAGCTCATCACCGAGGAACTTATATCTCTCTTTACATTTTAAAGGCATCAGGAAGCAATTATGGTCGACGAACTATCAAAGAATCTTCTCAGGTAGTTGGAAAATTTACAGAAGGACAATACCAATCCATTAGGATTGGAGATGTCAGCTACAATATAGAGACTCTTGTGCATCTAATTATGCACATTAGACCCTTGTGTACTGTGTCTTCAATTGGAGATGTCCTACACCTATTTGGAAGACAAGTCCCACGACTACCCAGCCCTGATGACCTTGATCTCCCGGAACTGAACTTATCTGTCAAACCTCCTACCTTCACAATTACTGGACCGAATGTCATATCTTTAAATGCATATACTACAACCGTTGGTCTTGAAGTAGTACAGTAGAAGCATGATGAAGACATTGAAGATAAAGTTGAAGATCTGCGTGCTTCAGTGGGTAACTGGTATAAGGAAGTGGAGTATATTCGCCAAGACATCAAGTTACTTTGCATTGAATTAAAGGAAATGTTTCATGAAGTTATGAAACACCTAAGGTCATGATTTTTTGATCAATAACAAATAGGGGGGAAAGGAGAAAAGGAGAAAAAGAGAAAGAAATGACAAAGATAGGGGGAGAAAAGAGAAGAGAAGAGAAGAATAGACAAAGAAGAACAATGTATAGACTGCAATTCTTTTTCAATTATAGTCTTATATTGTATACCGTCCTATAAATAATACTTTCTTTCTAACAACTATGATTATTTGTTATCATCAAAAAGGGGGAGATTGTTAAGTCAAAATGACTTTATGATTAATAATTTTGATAAAGACCAAAAAATAATAAAAGAAGAAAGTAAGACGAAGCGCGGAGTTACTAAAATGAAACGAAGCAAAAAATGAGACAGAAGAAATGAGACGGAAGCGGAAAGCAAAAATGAGACGGAAGCGGAAAGCATAAATGAGACGAAAGAAAATAAGATGAAGACCCGATACCACGTCGGATGATTAATCAGTTTGAGTTAGTTATAGAACTCAATTGAATAACTGTTTCTTCAAAGATCAAGAAATAAGAAGAAAGAAGTAGTTATCAAGAAGCGGTTGAAGACGAAGGCTATAAATACTAGTCGGAGTCAAAGACTGCAGAAGTTAGTGAATTTTACAAGAGCTAGAGATTCTAAAGCTATAAATATTATTCATTGTGGTAAATTCTAGAGCTACTATTCTCTGTAACAAAGCTTGAAATATCTTTCAGTAAAAAGAAGAGAAGCTGATAGCCTGAAGAGGCTAAGTGAGAAAAGAATACTTGCTGTAAGAAACCTGAGGAGGCTCAGTGAAAAGAATACTTGTATTTTTGAGAAGTATGGTGAAATCTCAGAAAGGATTTTGAGGACTGGACGTAGCCCACGGTTTGGGGAGAACCAGTATAAATTTGTTGTGTCAACTCTAACTCTTAACTCTTAACTCTCAAATCTTACTCTTATTGTTTTGTACAAGTACTTAGAAGTGAATTGCAATCCTTCATGATACGTTTATTTAATAGTTCTGAAAAAGCAAGTTTTCAAAAGAAGTTTTCAAAAAGGGGATTTTATTAAAAAATGATACACAATTCAACCTCCTCCTTCTTGTGCGTTTTGTATATCGAATATAAAGTCTATACTAACGTGTGGTTTACTTCACCTCCTAGGAAACTATTTATACTCTTCTCACTAATTCAATGGCTATCTCTTTTTTGAACCTTTCACACCCTTTTAACCAGTACCTACCTTTGTTGTTAAACTCAGCTCTTTCAACACCTTTCTGTACTTATTACTCTCCTTTATTTCTTCTTTTTTAGTAACTTCTCTTCATATTTATTATATGTCTACTCCTTTTATTTATCTTCATCACCTTGAACCTTTAGTTGCTTTTTCTGTACTATAGTGCCCTTTACCCTTTTGTGCATTCTTTATCCTGCTTACCTTCCTATTACGTACTAGTCCTTAGTTTGATCCTATGGACACTATTTCTTTCCTACCCTTAAACTTAAACTATCCTAATATACTTTCTGAGCTCTATACCTCTAAGGAGCATCCTGGTTCTTCTACTTGCAATGCATAACCTTCAGACACAAACTTAGTACCTATTAGTAAAACATAGGTTCAGGTAGCTGGTGATGCTAGACCTTATTTAAAACTATCTAACTTTCCTCCTAGTTAAACTCTAAATAAAGGATTGTGTCCCTTTATGGAACTTCTAAAATCTAGAGTAGATAGATGGAAGTCAACCATTCTTAGCTTTTTCCTAGATAAAAGGATAGCCTTTCTAGTTATGAAGCAATAGGCAATGAACAACTAAAAACAACATGGTTTGTAAGATGAGTTTGTGAATAATGAGGATGTGTTCTTTGTAAGTTTGCAAGCTCTAAAGAAGCTAAAAAATTGACTTAAGTTGGACCTTGACATGTTTACAACAAATCCATTTTTGCTTTAATTATAGAGACTTGGAATGAAATTGAGGGAAATTAAAAAAGAAAACATTCCTATACGGACCTGTCTTCATGATGTCCCTCCCTCTCAAGTATTGGACTATAAGTGGTCTTAGTCACCTTGCAAGCTACATTGGCAAGCCCATTTCTATAGATCAAGTCACTACTGAGATCAGATGAATTAACTTTTCAAGGATTTGAATCTTGGTTACTTCTATGTCTGATTTATTAGAGGTGATCTCATTCATCATATTGAATGAAAATATGGAACCTACGGAGGATCAACTGAAGGTTTCTTATGCATGGAAACCTCAAATTAAAAAGAAGCAAACTTGGAGACCAATTAGAAGAATCTTTAAAACAAGACGTCATCAAGAACTAATGGAGATCAATGCTGATGATATTAGTAAGTTAAAACCTTGATGTTAATACTAATGTTCTTATCCTTGATCATATTAGTAAGTTAATATATAAGATCAAGTTTAATGGAAAGATAAAGTGAGCAAAGGAGCTAATTGGATCATTAAAAATCAAAGAAAAAAGTAAATGAGCAAAGTAGAGAACATATGCAATATAAGAGCACTTCAAAAAATTCAAGTAAAGAACCAAGAGTAAAGAGGAATAAAGAACCTCAAAATGTAACAAATGATTAAAATATTTCTTACTACCTTATCTTGACACTTTAATAAACTACAAGGTTCAATCATTGTTAATTTAAATATAAGGGATATTGCTTATACTTTGTCATAACCAAAAGAAAGAGCAAGGAGGAATCAAGCACCTCAAAATGTAACAAATGATTGTAATATTTCTTATCACCTTATTTTCGTCATTCAATAAATTATAAGGCTTATTCATTTTTCATTTTCAAGTAAGGGATATTGTATATAATTTTCCATAGTTAAGAAAAAATTATAAAGGTTTTAAAGAATCCCCTCTTGATCCTCAAAAACCTTTTAAAATGGTTCTAAATTAAGTTTTTGTCAAAAAGTTTAATATTTGAAATAACTTGGATTTTTTTATTTTTGATGACATAATATATAAATGAGTATTGTTTATCACTTTACATCAATTAGGATGCTCATTATCTAGACACTATACATTAATTGCTCTATTCATCTACTAAATCACTATTTACCAACTAGTTGATGGTGGGTTTGAGAATGGTTATCTAGCTAGCCAAAGGTATATAACCAACTAGACAAATATACTTAGAAACTAGCCATTTTAATGATTGGTTTATGTGTCTAACAACTATTTTTTCTAGTTTTGGGCATAAAGCAGACGATAATTAAGTTATAAAAAGAAATTTAGGAAATCTAGAGTGCTTGTAAGAACCGTTAAAGGCTAGAGAGTGCATTCATGCATTACATAACCTATTTTGAGCCCTAATTCATTAGTGTGAGAAAGAAAGGGAGGTTTTAAGTTGTATGATTATAAAATTGAGGTAATTTCTTGAGAAACACATTATGAAGATTCTTCTTGACGATGAACAAAATCTATAAAGGTTTAATCTTCACCTCTGGTAAAACAAAACATTTGTAAAGGTTCCTCTTCACTCGTTGTAAGGATGATGTTATATATAGGGTTCCTATTCACCTATTAAAGGAAGAAGATGGTAAATTCTTAATTGGAGCTTGGAGAGTGAATAGAAGCTATAGGTTGATTAACCCGAACTACTATAAATTTATTTTATGTCTCTTTTCTAACTCTCATTTATTATTTTTATATTTCGTTTGTATTTATTTCATATAAATGTTCTATAGTCATCCATTAGTTTTCAAATGTTAAAAAAGCGAACACAAACAATTCATTCATCTTTTATGTGCACTCGAGGATTAATTATATATGAATATTGTGGAATCATACACACTATTAATATAAGAATGAGATTTTAAAATGTGTTAATCACACTAATTATTTACTTCATATGAACCCATCATATATAATTGAGAGATGTATGCTATTTACATATAATTTCTCCCTACTAAAAAATAAAGCGATTATAAAGTTTGATAACTTAATGCTGAAGTGAGTATACTTCAATCCTATATTATTTCCCCTTATTTTAGTCAATAACAAAACCCCATATTTCACTTTAAATTGGTCAAAACTAAAAATATGATGAATAGAAGAAAAGGATCAATCCAAGATTAGCCTATATTCATATGAATAATATTAGGGGTTGTCATTAATTTACATGTAGTCTTTTGTTTATTTGGTCATTAATATTTTTTAAAAATAAGTTATTGAAATATGAGGACCAATAAGAGAAGATTTTCATCAATCAATAATTCATTGTTATTGTAATAAAAACGATATGGAACATAGAAAAGCAAATATTAAAAGGGTAAAATTTTTTTGTAAAACAAGATATCTCCAATAATTTGTAAATGATTATTTGTCGAAAGTATGTATGTATGTGAAAGATTTCAGAAATTATTTGCTTAACTTCCCTTTTATATATGATTTCCAAAAATAATACATATTTTTGAATTTAGAATTAATACACTATAATAGTCATCCATCTCTTTTGTGTTAAAAAATAAAGTTAGCAACCTTGAAATATATACATTAAATTCGTAAAACAATATAGAGGATAGGCTGGAACTTATTTTTCTAATTAACTAAAACTCCATTTCAGTACTTGCAAGTTTTCACCGACGTTATATGTTGGTTGAGTAGAATAGGCCTAACTAATCATTGGTTTTACATATTGCCAAGCAAACAGAAAGTCAAGAAAACTCTTCGTCAAGTTATATCTACAAAAATGAAGCTTATGCTCTTTGTGCTTATATTTTTATGGATTAGCTAGTGGTTTTCTTTTGAAAGTTTGAACGTCAATGTCTCACTTAATCACGTCATCGTTTAATATTTCTATTACACACACATATATCTGTGCGTATATTTAGTTGAACAACCCTTTGCTCAATCAACGTTCTTAGCTACCTATCAACGTATTTCTTGAGCCTGTCAAGCTAGAAGTCAAAATTGCTGTTTTCTCTACTAATATATCTTATATGACAAATTTTGACAACCTTGAATGGGACTTGCGTGCATAATTTGATTCATTCAGGAGGCAAAATGATATGGAATATAGGCATTTCATGCAGAGAATGCAGTTGTCGGCAATTGAGGGTCATGAGCTGTGACGTTATTTTTTAAAAAAGGAGCTTAAAATTATTAATGATCATATTTGACAAGCCAACTTTTAGCGTAAGAATTACGACTGTGTATGTTAGATCCTAAGATTTAAGCAAAATCTTTTGCCCAAACATATACAGAAGATCATAATGTTTTAAATATCGAAGCTCCCATAGTGCTATAAACCACAAGTTGAATAGAAACATTCCCAGACTTTCTTGACCAAGTCTGAAATGCCTGCTTCTTGACAATACATAAGACCAAAACATTAGTGTCATACGAAATCTTTGACAGGGAATTTTAAGGCTCGTAGATCTTCCTAACTCATTGGCAATGTACTGAATTCCTTAAAAACAAGTGAATTCAAGCACTAGTTATGCTATATCATGAACAATATATAGCACTAGTCAGTTAAAAAGACGGCCCCCGTTTATGAACATATTACTAGAGATCATAATCACCACAATGAAGAAGCTAACAACTGAAATGTATGTTTCTGCAACTACAGGGCTATAACAAATGGGAGATAGACAAGACAGTGAAGGAGGAGCAAGAACATTTATCAGTACAAAATGGATTCGATAGCTTGCCAAGTGGGGATAATCAAGTTTGTTTAATCTTTTTATTATTAGAAAACTTGAAAGTCGTAATCATTCTCGTGTCGGTAAAGCCTGACTCTCTCTCTCTCTCTCTCTCTATATATATATATATATATATAACATAATGGGTTTCTGTGGTCCATATAACAGCCCTTACCTATCTAGAAGTTTTACCGTTGGAAGCACTCACTCCCTCCACATTAACAAAAATGTTAAACTAACAAAAGCAAAGAAAGTACTGAACAGACTCATTCTGTATTATTTCACATCAACTGTATATAGTTGCCTTAACTTTTGAACTTGAGTTTGAGGTCGCTGTACGCTAAACTAAGCTAGTGTTGCCTAGGTCATTCTTAGATATCCGTAGCCCATAAATACAGTAACTAATAATATACCATGTGATCATAATACCATATTGTTTTCCGTTGCACCAAATATAATGAATTAGCGGAGTTAATCAATAAGTTGAAGAAACATAGATAACCTAATGCAGCCATAAAACTCTAGTTTCACTATTATCTGTAAGGGTTGTCTATTATAAGAATATGTGAAAATTATTATGTAAATATTGTGAGATTTTACCGCATTATGGTAATCAAATTATCGAAGTAGCTAATTAAATTATACATTGCCTCATAATTTACAGCTTGGCTGGGTTCCAACAATTGAAATCATGCATCTATCAATTCTTTTATTGCCATGAGAAATTGATATGTATTTCTTCATTAAATTGTATGTCACAGAAGACTAATTCAATTATTTTAAGTTATATATGAAACTTTCTTCTAAAAAATAAGTTCAAATACAGTCCACTATGGTAAAGCTTAACATTCAACCTACCATGAATGCAGTTTAATAATAAGTTAATATATCTTGTTAATTCAATCATATGTAACGGAACTAATTTCCTTTTACAAGCTATAAATGTAAAGTCCAGCTCGTGAGTGTGTGATTTATTTATTAGCCATAAGTTTCACTTTCGTGCACATGAATCTTCTATGTCCACAGTTTCTTGACAATGAGAGCATATGTTTATGGAACTCAATTGGACAAATATATGCTCTCATTGTCAAGAAACTAGGTCCTACCTTAGCTAGTAATATATATTTATAAATGTTAATATAGGGAGGTAATCAGTTAATTACTTGAGAGAAAACTAAAGAGTAACTATTCTAACCCCTACAACATCTACTTAGGTATGTTTGCTCCTTGTTCATGTGGTACTTAACTTACTACTACACTATTTAACACTCCTTAATTGCCAAAATTTAGAACTTTAATCAATAGGCAAACCGCGTTGCACTTTGCCTAAAAAGCAATGATTTTGACGAAAGATTAAAGCCAAAAAGGTTAAAGAGACAGGTTTTCCTTTAGAAGTCTATGCGCTATTGTCTCTCTGATTTACTTTTACACGAGATTTTCTCTTACATGATTCCCTAAAAGTACACACTTAACCTCAGGAAAAAAAAGAATGATGGCAATTTGAAAGCTGAAAATCAATAAATCCTAAATTAAAATAGGGACATCCAATCATAATCATCTTCGTTGACATCAAGAAATTGACAGATTCAAGGTGCGGTTGAGTGAGGGAAGGATATGTCTTTAGGGAATGACCTAAACGTATGTACATGTTTGTATATATACATACATACATATTTATATATGTGGGGTAGTGTCGCTGTACATTGCATTTTTGTATATAAAATGAAAAATATCGTGAGAGGAATCCAAAAGGAGACAACAATCTGGGTGGAGGGCTTTTGCATGTTGAATTTGGAAGCAAGAAATGATGTTGGTTATCTTTAAATCATTAGGTCTTCCCCGAAATGGCCATATTATCATTAATCCTCCCCCCTTAATTATGTCCCTTTTTTCTTCTGTAGTTGGACTTTGGTTTTCTGTAAGTTATAGTTTCATCCCTTCATTATATACCCACGCAGAGAGAGAGCTTAGAGGACAAAATCAAAGTGCATAATAGTTGCCCCAAAGCATTAACAGTATTTAATATTCCTCTCAATTACTAAACCGAGCAAAATTATGTATGGCATATTCAAAGAGATGATTGTTTCCTTTAATTGAAGCTGAAACAGAGTTTAATTTATCACTAAACTAATCAAACAATAATGTTAAATGTGAGAGAGGGCAAGAGAGAAAACTCTCAGATAACAAAAGCTTATTATATGTAGTCCGAGAGTGTGATTTATCTTATATTTTTAACTGTAAAATTAAGTATGCTGTTTCTTATGGAGTGACATGTTTAATGCAACTGATAACCAACAACTAACCTGTTTAGGTGAACATTTCTCTAATCGAGTTAAAAGAAAGAAAGAAAGGAAGGAAGGGGGGAAAAAAAAAAGTAATTGAGCTGAAAGCAATGGTTTTAAGACAAGGCTTGAAGTTACCAAGGTACTTGAGAGTCCACTGTGGTCCTCTCATGAGTACATCTAAAGCTAAAGCTCCACAACCGTTCTTTCTCTCTCTCTGTGTTCTTCCCATGATTTTATTATACCACGTAGGACGTGTTCTAACTTAATTACCAAAATCTGTTCCATGTGATCAAAAGGCATTCATGTTTAAAACTCGAATGTGTTAACAATATATGGAAGGAAACTATCCCCATTCCCTACACTAGCTATATGGTGGGTCGTCTAGATACTAACCTGAGAATTCAGAGAGCATTCTTTGAGGAGTAGGATCAATGGGCCATCAATGCTGCACAAAGCAAAATGTCAAGAGAGGGCTATGGTCACCTGAAGAAGATGAGAAGCTAATCAGACATATGACTACACATGGTCAAGGTTCCTGGAGTTCTGTTCCAAAGCTGGCAGGTACATGATTAAGCACATTTCTCCTTGTAGTTTCTTGAGTCCTGACATGTTTTTTATATATGTCGAAACAGGGTTGCAGAGGTGTGGAAAGAGTTGCAGGTTAAGATGGATAAACTATCTGAGACCAGATCTTAAAAGAGGGTCGTTTACAGAACAGGAGGAGAGGACAATCATTGACTTTCATAGAATACTTGGCAACAGATGGGCTCAAATAGCTAAGCATTTGCCTGGAAGAACTGACAATGAGGTAAAAAACTTCTGGAATTCATGCATCAAGAAGAAGCTTCTTGCACAAGGGATAGATCCCAACACCCACAAGCTCCTCTCTCCTAACTATAAACATAATAACCCCTACCTCAACGCAACTAAAGTAGTTTCTGATGATATTCCTCACCAAAAACAAAACCCAGTTTTTACTACGAGTACATTATCATCAGACCGCTTCTCCATGGACACAAAAACACTACCTTTTGTACCCTTCCCTTTTTCTCCTCCTCCTCCTGCTGAAATGAACTCTTCGAACTATCCTGAACTCTCAACAACAACCGTTGGTCATCAAAACCCTAGTATGTTACGAAATCTCTCGGAGAATGAAAGTCTATCAACGATGGGAAGCGTACCGATATCCGTTTCTGCGCCACAATCGTGTGGGTTTGGGATCGTAGACGAGGGTTATAATATGTGGGGCGGAGGTGGCTTTGAAGCCTCTATTGAAACCGCTAGACCCGAAGAACCAGGACAACAGTTGATGGAGACGGGGAGAGTCGAGTTAAGTGGTGGGCAGATTGTGGATCCTAAGTCGTTTGGGAGCTCTACCTTTGATGACTTTGATTTTCTGGAGTCTACAGAAATGCCCAGTGTCTTGTATGATCAATTTGCATGGAATTCATAAGTCCTTTGGCATGTATCTGATCAGCAAAAAGTGTATTTTGTGAAGAGGTAGAGTCGGGTCTTTTATCGATGTAACAGGAATATATACTGTGCAGAAATAATAAATTTGATTATCTTTACTTTGTAATTAATAACTTTACACGTTAACGTAACTCTAATTTAAATTATAAATTGAAAACTATATATTGGAATTCAAAACATCTACTCTTCAAGTTGGTAAAATAATGAATGCACATAATAACTTATAAATTATATGTTTTAAATGAATTGATTTATAAGTCAACTACTTAAAATTAAGTGATGATTTGATCTAATTGGTATAAGATAAAAATATAACACATATCTATTCCAAACGTAGAATTTGTTCCCATTTAAAATGAAAGAAAGATAAAACTTTTTAATTTAATTTCCTGAAAATTAGGATCATTTTAAATTCTATAATTTGGTTAATACATAAAACTATGAATTATATATTCGCACTTTGTTGTGAATCTTAATCCTTTTCTTATAATTTCCTTTAAATTTTCTTTGAAACTGTTTCATTGCGATCGTAATCACATACATGATTAGTCTCTAACGGTATCTATATGAACAAATTAAGAGAGCTCTTTAAGTGGAATAGATGGTAAGTGAGGAGTGTTAGCTCCTTTAGATCTTAAGCTTATTAATAGTAAGATTTTGACCTTCTAGTAAATTAGTATAAATATAATTTTAATTTCAATTAAATTTTAATTTAGAATTACAACTAATTCTGATTAAATACCAAATGGATCCGAATAAGATCTAATATCTCATATTAGTTCTTATTTATCAAATCTCATATTTAATTTTAAAGTTTTTTAAACTTTATAATCAAGTCCAACTTGATTAAATTATCATTTATCTCTTCAACTATTGTTTGTATGCAACTTATTATGTTCTTAAATATGTCAGCAGTAGATATAAGTTATAACCTTAACTCATAGAGTTAAAGTAACCACCTTTTACCGCAACATCCAAATCAAAGTTGAGAGCTTTGATTCCATAATGAGCTTTGTGCTCTAATTCAATTAGAAGGTGACAAGACTTCCTATATACTAGTTTGAACGGCAACATACCAATGGGAATCATAAGCTGCGTAATAAGTCTATAATGCATCATCTAGCTTCACTGTCTAATCTTTCCCTAATCTAGTAAATGTCTTATCAAGTATACTCTTAATTTCCCTATTTGAAACTTTAACTTATCCACTAGTTTAGGGATGATATCCTAAGGCAACTTTATGAGTTACCATGTATTTCCTTAAAAGAGCTTTAAATTGGCATTTTGTGATAACTGAACTACCATCACTAATTACAACTCTAAGAACTTTGAACCTCCGAAAGGTTACCTTCTTGAAGAGTCTCACTACCGTGTTAACATCATTAGTTGCATATCATATCGCTTCAACCTATTTAGAAATATAGACCACCACTTCAAGAAGGTAGTTAATCCCATATAATGATAGAAAGGGCTTATGAAGCCTGTTCCAATTGATCTTTGAAAATAATCCTTCTAAAAATCTCATTAATGTACCACATGAATAGAAAAGGTTTATCCTAAAAAGGAGTCATTTATAGGTAGTTCATCTTCACCATTCTTATTTAACTCTTGCCTCATTCTAGAAAGAAAATTAGCTACCAAAGTTTTTGTTTCCTTCTTATCTTAAATCTTTAAGTCAAACTCTTGAAAAAGAAGGATCTATTGAATTAGTCTTAGCTTGCTTGCTTCTTACTCAAGAGATACTTTATCAAGAAATGATCAATGTCAATAATAATCTTTGACCTTATTAAGTATGGCCAACATTTATCAATAGAAAACACTACCAACAAAAACTATTTCTCAATGGTGACATAGTTTATTTAAACCTCGTCTAACATTAGACATGTATATTAATAACATGCACCTTCATATCCTTCCTTTACCTCAAAATTACTCTAATTGCATAATCACTTACATCTTATATGACCTTAAAAGGGAGGTTCCAATTATGGGGTTATATAATTGAAGTGAAAACAACACAAAAGGCATCAATACATTCTTGGTCAATTTTGAAAGGAATATCTTTAAAAAAATAGGTTAATCAAAAGTTAAGAAATTCTAAAGAAATCTTTTATAAATTGCTAGCATAAGCTAGCATAGCTTAAAGAACTCCTCATTTCTTTAATAATGTTAGGCAGTAACAATACCTACCAAACTCAATACCTTAATCCCTCACTCAAATATTAAGTGTCCTCGAACAATACCCTCCCTTACCATAAAATGACTCCTCCTCCAATTTAAAAATAGGTTAACTTTTTAGTATCACTGCAACACTTTAGATAAATTAGTGAGACATTCATTAAAAGTAGTAACATATACAGAGAAATCATCCGCTAACACTTCCATAACGTTCTTAATTAAATAAGAGAAAATTTCCATCATACAATATTGAAAAGTAGCATGGCAATACAAAGAGCAAAATGCATTCTCTTGTAGGCAAGACTATTATAAAGATGTGTAAATATAGTATTTTCTCGGTCATCAGGATAAATTATTTAACAAAAAAAGAGAATAACCATTTATATATCAAAAATAAGAATGCTTTTCTAACATCTCAATCATTAAAAGGAAAGTGATCTTTTTGGGTTGCTTTGTTCAGCGTTCTATAGTCAATGCATGTTCTCTAACTTATGAATGTTCAAGTAGAAATCAATTCATTATTCTCAGTCATAACTCTTTTCTTAGGAACTGCTTAAATCGGGCTAACCCATCACTATCAAAGATATCTCGACATCAAGTTGTTTGAAAACCTTTTTTTTACCAACTTCTTTTGTATTGAGATTTAATCTTCTTTTATACTCAATAGAGGGGTTATAATCATCTTTAGATAATATTATATGTTTGTAAATGGATGTTTTGATTCCTTTGATATCATCTATAAAATATCCTATGACGTGTTGATGCAATATAAGGACTCCTAAATATTTTTAATTTTCACTTGCATTTACAGTCACTGGATAAGTGGAATCGAGTATAAGAAATTCATAGTTAATTATGGAAGTAATATGCTTAATTTCTACTTATATAGCTTTCTATTCATTCTCATTATTTAGGGAGCCGCCATAAATATTCTTCAAATGGGTCAAATGAATTATGTTTAGCAAGCTTCTCCCTCCTTGAATGATCTGTCATATTAATCTTGGATCAATAATCTGCAAGGGAATGATATTTAATATCATTAAGAAAATTGAACTTTATCCTCTCTCAATAACACTCAAAGAAATCTTTCTATTTTTCACGTCAATAACATCTCTAACAATAGTTAGAAAAGGCCTTCTGGTTGAATTTTTCTAAGTGTCAATTATATCATAACCACAAGTGCATGATGTAGCTATAGCTAATATCGATAAGGAAGGGTCGATCCTAGGAGAACTGTGAGTATGAGTAATTACCGTTATCCTATTATCTAGTTTACAAGATTGGTTTTTATTTTTAATTTAAAGAAAATAAAACCAATCAAGTAAAATAAATGGTTAGCAAGATTGAATAAGAGAATTGTGGAGGCACTTAGTAAGCTATTGATATCACAAAATTAGTTTCTAGATTTTGAATCGCCCTAAAACCCTTAACAAATTGATCATTTATTATGCAATTGTTTTATTAGATTGTAGAGATTCCTATGATATGTTAATAGCTGACCTGAAATCTAATAACGACTTGTCTTGAGGTTTTCAATTCAATTACTCACGTTAAAGTTTATAGGATTGCTTTACCAATTTATGAATCCCTTTATTAGGTTTGACCCTAATTCGGAAGATTTATATCATCTTATCTCTAGGGTTGCAATTGTATCCTTTCAATTACAGTAGATTTATTCAAACAAGGATTTCTCAATCTCTATGTTATGAAATCAAGTTATGATATAATATTTCGAATCTATTAGAACATAAATAAAAATAGTAATCTGATCATACACTACAAGAGAACTGTAAATTAGTGATGAAATTTTATCTACAGTACAAAAATCGTTGGAAATTACCGACGGAAATAGAATAGACGTCGGTAATGTTGTTTGGAAATATAACTTTGGCGCCAGC
Source organism: Erythroxylum gracilipes (assembly GCA_026413385.1). Classification (NCBI taxonomy): domain Eukaryota; kingdom Viridiplantae; phylum Streptophyta; class Magnoliopsida; order Malpighiales; family Erythroxylaceae; genus Erythroxylum; species Erythroxylum gracilipes. The sequence goes on along the minus strand of JANZLC010000202.1, from coordinate 18,156,210 downwards.
ATAAATTTTCGTCGCTAAATTCGGTCAAAAATGTTTACCGATAGATACTTCCATCGATAAATCTGTCAGTAAAATTTAATTTTAGTCATTGGTTTGAACTCTAACAAAACGACGTCGTTTCGGCTGAAGACCAAAATGACGTCATTCTGGATGAAGACCAAAACGACATCGTATAGGTTTTAAACCATACGACGTCATTTTGTTAAAGTTGTGTTCGTTTAAATGATAACCAAAATGACATCGTCTAGGTTTTAAACCATACGATGCCATTTTGTTAAAGTTTTAAACATTTAATGGACAACCTAAACGATGTCGTATAGGTTTTAAACTATACGAAATCATTTTATTAAAGTTTTAAACGTTTAAAACTTAACAAAAACGACGTCTTATAGGTTTTAAACGATACGAAGTCGTATAGGTTTTAAACCATACGATGTCATTTTGGTTATCATTTAAACATATAAATGATATACAAAACAACGTCGTTTTGGTTATCATTTAAACCACCCGAAACCCTCCCCCCTACCCAGCGCCTGCGCTTGTGCCCTCAATAGCTGAGTGAGTCTTCCTCCTCCGCCCTGTGCCTACGTCTGCCATTGCCGTCTTCTGGAGGTGCGTTGTCACCGTCGAGCTGCTATGTCTCCGGCGTCGTCATCTCCGTCACTCCAAACGAAAGGTAGTGTCCTATTCTCTACCCTCTCCTTTCTCCGATGATGTGTGAAGTTGGGTTGATTTTTTTGACTTTGTTCCTAATCGCAACCTTTTTAGTTAATTATTCACTCTTATAAATTAAGAAATCAATTTAAGGGGTTTCAAAATTTTAAATTTTAAATTTCAGAACTAGGATTTTGATAATCTCTTAAATTTTAAATTTTTACTTTTTATTTTTATTTAGGGTTGATTCTAATTGATATTTTGTATTGTTTTTTGGTATAATGATTTTTGTCATAAATATTATATACTGATGATTTACAATAACTTGAATTATATAAGAAAATTAAAATCCAAAAATTTTGTTTAAAATTTCAATTTTAAGTTCTTATTGAATTTGTGATTTCTGTACATTTTATTACTTCTTTAATATACAACCTAATAAAATGATAAATTATTCATACCTTTATATTTACTGACTCAAATTTCTATATGCTACATTGGATTGAGTTGTCATTTTTAACTCTAATTATAGTTGTGATTGGTTGGTAAATGTTTATAGTTAGGGTTTATTGAAAATTTTCTATGGGAATTTGATTGAATACAACATCGCATCGACTTTGATGATTATGATTGGATCTTTATAGAGTATGAATGTTATGGATAATGTGATATGTGTGAATGTCTATTGGTGTTTGTATTGATACTTATTAGGTTGATTAGGCCCTCTTGGCATGTCATAGTATTAACCTTAGTTTGCTTAGATTGTTTTACCGTTTAACATGTGAGAAAATTTAATGGGGGTCACTAATTGAATTATTTTACATATTGTATTATAGATTAAGGATTGTTCTTTTGTGTATATGTCGATGTAGGAAGTGTTTAAATGTTAAAACTGACATACTATAATGATAGTGAATATATAGTTTACATAAAAATACAATTAGGCTGTAAAATAATAAGTAGCTTTAAGCAACCATAATTTCTAGTGATTTGGTAGTAATTTTAGTTTGAAATCAATTAGACAAACCAATGACATTTAGGCTAGCTAATTTACACATCTGACAAAGGGCACATGTAATATTTTATATATGCTTCCCTTTGTTTTGAATCAATATTTTGTAAATGTATTAATAACATACATTAATCTCATAATATGGGAAATATTAGAAAATGTTAGATGGTTGTTAAACTTAGTTTTTTTTTTAATAAAAGAAATTGATCTTACTGAATATCTTCAAAGAGAGTTATAAGTTAAAAACCAACTATTGAAAAGATCATTAATAGATTCATCCTCTTGTTTACAAAGATTACAATGAAGATTCCCATTAGCCTATCTAAGTCTGTTAGCCTTAACATAATCATAAGCCATAGGATAGATAAAAACCCTTATAAGTGATAGTTAAAACCACCCAACTTTGCTTCATTTAACCTTTAGTGCTCAAGGTCTTAGTAATTTCTTACAAGAGCTATTTTTGAATTTCCCTAATGCATGTCTCAACTAAATGATCTTATCCATCCTATAGACATTGGGGGAGAAGTTCAATATATGCTTTATAATATTACAAAATATTATGTTTGAGATATGCTTTAGAATATATATGTTCTTATATCAATGAATGAAATTGATTAAATTTCATTAAATTGAGTTAGTGTTGATTAGATTTGATAATATGTTGATGTATTGACTATAAATGAGGGTGTATGAGTTAGAAATTGGTATACTTGCTTTTTGAATTGGATTATTATAGATTGTGCGATGCAAACACATGTGGACTCAATTGAGAATAGACATATAGTTTGGAGACCAAATTAAGCTATGGTTACTGGTGGATATAAAAGTGTAATTTTGTTGCAGGAATGGCCTTTCTTTCAAAAGGGGGATGTCCATTTTATAGGGAAAATTCTGCCGAATTTTCAATAGACTCCTCGTATAGCTCATGACCTTTATATTAACTAATTTTAAATATTGTAGATAATCAATTATGGACATTTTAGCATTTTCTATTAACCAAATATGAGAGGATACATAAGTTAGTAAATTTATTAGAAAAGGTCCATTCTTATGAAATAAGGTAAGAGAGTATGAAAACTTTTCCATACACAATTTTATCAAAGTCATCTTAAGCTTAGACCTCGTATAAATATCATGCACACATAAAATGTGGAATCTACAAACTATCTTCAAAAGTTTGAAGAATTTTTCTATAATGAATAATAAGCCAAAATATATCTCTACCTATGTGTCCAATTTTGGTCTCTTATCTTGGTCATGTTTGTTTTAAGCATTTGAATCATTTATGGTGAGCTAGCTTATGTTCGTTATTAGGCTAACATATCTTCATCTAGAATGCTTCTAAATTGTGAACAATTTTCTTCTTATTTGTAGGAACTCATTTATTCGTAGTATTTCCATTTCGAAGGAGATTTAAGAGAAGCTTTAGCAGGTATTAAAATGACATTCTTTAACTAAATTTTTTTTTTACGCAAGTCATCAATGATTTTGCACACATTTTAATTGAATTTGTATTAGTTTCTATATTGTTCATTCTAGGTTTGTCATCATCTACTTTCACGTACGTCAGGAAGGCTATTCTACGTGTCAATTGAGGTTAGTGATTATGTTTTTTACTACGTTTTTTTGAACTTGGTTTAATATGGATATTTGTTTGTGGTTTGAATTGGGAACCTGAACGTATTGCATGACTGATTTAATTTGGCTTGTACAAACTGTAACTTGTTTGTAGTATGAACTTCGGTTATGTATGAATTTATATAAGACAAGTTTGACTTATGTTATTGTTCCAATTACCTTAATTATGTGAATCTATTATTGCATTAATGCTCTTTTAAATGATGAGTGTTAGCCCCGGATTTTTTTTATGTTATTAAGCATGATTAAAGGAAATTAAAGCATTAATAGATAAAATTAAGATGACATTAATTAAATATGATAGCATTAATAAGTTAGGTGGCATGTTAGGTGGTAAGAATTAATGTAATTAAATGTGTTGTTGGACTTTAAGGTTCAAATGGGCTTGAATAAGAAGTTTATGGGCTTAAGTGAATATAAGAAGAGAAGGGAAGGAAAACTAATGGGCTTGGGCTCTAATGGGCTTAAGTGATTGGATGAAGTATAAAAGGAAGGAGAAATGTGTTAGTAGGAGAAGAAAAGAAGAAGTGGACGAAAATTGAGAGTGAGAGGGAGAGAGAAGTGTCGTGAAGGGAGGAAGAAGAGAAGAAAAAAAGAGAGCTTTGCTAGGGTTGATTTTTCCAAGAGATTAAGAGCTTGTTTGAAGAAAGTTCAAGAAGTAAAAAGGTGGAGGAAGAGCTAAGCTTCATTTTGGACCAAGAAACTCCTTGTTTGGTTGAAGATTTAAGGTAAGTCATGATTTAAGGTTTAAGCTTTTGGTTGGGTTATGAGTTAGAAAGATTAGAAAGTAGATGGGTTTAGTGATTTCACCATCAATTTCATGTTTTAAGTCATGTGGTTTTCCAATTGAAGTTGTGTTAAATTTGGGGTTTTTGTATTAATTGAAGAATTGCAAGAAGGAAGAGAAGAGTAAGGAGAGGAGCTTCATTAAGCAAGATTTTAGCAAGTTACAAGGTGGGTTTCATTTTTATCTTTATGTTAGTAAGTATTAAATGCTAATTTAACTAATGAAATTAATGTTTCCAACTA
>JANZLC010000202.1:18124674-18143565 GCA_026413385.1 Erythroxylum gracilipes | reverse complement strand
CACTTTGGTTCCAATTAAGTGAGACGACCCGAGGTTGCATCCTATACTGCAATCCTTGGAATTTTTAGTATTTTTGACTCGGTTCCAAGGGATTGATTTTTACATCGATACGAAGAGGCCGATCACCCCTCAAATTGGAGTTTTTCTATTTTTACTCTTTAGGATGGAATTAGATGTAATATGAAACCCTTCTTTTCCATCTCATTCAATTCTATTCCATTATAAATTTTCCTCCCAAACGTTGGAATAATATTACATTCAATTCTATTCCATTATAAAATCCCCCACCAAACATAATGTTAGATTTCGTTTCCAGTGCCCAACAATCCGGAGTTATAAAACGTGAACGTATTACCTTGTAGGATTATTTCAGTGAACCCTTATTAGCCATCATCCCACGAGGGTAGCGTGCCCACACCAATCAATCACCAAAATCACAAATTGTCTTCTTTTCAACAATTGTAGTTCTATTTCTCTAGTTTATTTTGAAACAAGAACCATCTCATTCGAAGCTTTATAGATCAAGATATGCTTAAAATACAGAAGTATGTTCATAACCCAGTCATGCTCTTCCAACCAATCCCTCATTTTCTTTCCACCAATCTTTTTCAAAACAACACCAAAGGCTACCAATTTTTATGCAGAAATAGAAAAATGTGTTAGGAATCTATTGGCTTAGGAATCACTTCATTTAGAGGTGGGATGAAGAAGTTATGGCCAAAAGAATCAAACATGATTTTGTCCCAAAAGAATCAAACATAATTTTGTCCTCAATCATATTAAACCTACTTTGGAGCAATTAGCATAACTTTCACTAGAGATATCAGATTAAGGTTGTATTAGGACAGTTTCACAAAGGACTTCTGGATCTACAACTTTTGTGAAGACTTTGAAGAGAGATTTTTCCATTTGGAGGGTCAAAAACATGGACCGTGTGGAAATACATGGTCAGATCGTGTATCCCTCGGGTCTGGCGACTTTTTGCATCTAGAATACACGGTCGGTGTCGATTTACACAGCCTGACCATGCATCCTTCAGATTTTTACTCAATTTTTCTTCTCCACGACATCTCCCATGGATCCTACATCCATTATTATATCCCTTTCATGCATAATCTTTCCAAATTCAACTCTTCTAGTGCAATATCACTTCATTTACTATAGTTTTCTGTATATACATCCTCTGCGACATCCTAACTTGTAATGGTCATAACACTCAACTCCGATATCCAAAAATCACATACTTTATACCGTTGGAAACCTAAAAAGATAAGCTACAACTTTCTGAAGACAACTTCGTCTAATTCAGCCTATTATTCCAGATTTTCCTTTAAAGTCATAATACAATTTTACTCCTATGGAAAGATTGAAAATGCAATGTAAAGACTTAGAAAGTCATAAGCAAAAAAGTAATCATATTTCATTAATGAATCCAAACACAATTTGAGCCTAGCTTTAATTACATATCAACTTACACATCAACTTAATATAAAATGAAAATGGATGCTCAATGTTTGATATGCTTATAAAGCTATCCAAAAGTCTAGTCACTAACTTAGTTACAAAAGTCTCTAACTATCTTGGAGTTTCTGAATGCCTTGCAAGGATCAGCGATCTTCTTGTTCTGCACCTGAGGAGTGGAAAAATATTAGGTTGAGCTATAATGCTCAGTGGCTACTATATCAAACATGCATATATATATATATATATATATATATATATATACATCCATATCTCATTTACATCTAGCAATCCAATCATTCACAATTCTAGTTCAAAAATCAAAGTCAAGCATATTATCACATAACCATTTCATACTTCAATCATCCATGCACAACACTCAATTATTTATCATGTTCAACAAATCAAATGCAATGCACAAACAGATTGGGTCGAGGGTTCCATGGAACGAAATAGAGAAACCAAAGTTCACACCATGAACAAAATGAGTCTTTTTTCTTCGGATCTCATATGCCACAAGCGGGCAGCCGGGAGAAGGCTCTTGTCAATGTGCACGTGACGAACGAAATGTTTCCTTTCTTGCCCATAAAAAAGCACATATTCATGCTCAATTCATTTCATCGAATGCTTATACTTTCATGAGTTTTCCTCTTTTATACTTTCATGATTTTTCCTCTTTTCATTTAATTCAAAATGTCATATCACTTTTCAAGGTATAACATAGTCATAAATCATCATGCATTTCCAAGCACTTACAATAATTCAATTTCAAGCAAATCAAATTCAAGTAATCAAACATAAATACATATAGGCAAGAATTTGCTCAATTACACAATAATTATAAATACATTACCCACCTTATTTCACTTGAAAATCCAAACTCAATTGTGCCCTTCCTCTTGCTCTTGGATAGGGTTTTCTTGATTTCTTAACATAACCAAAATTCTCATTTAATCCAAATTCAAATGGAAATCCCCTAAAACCTCAATAATCAAAAGTGAAGAAATTGAACTTAAATCTATCTTACCCATAGTCCATCTAGGTTAGAAAAGCCAAAACCAAGTTTAAAAACCCTAAAATCAAATGGGTTCTCTTAAATCATTTTCTTTCAACACAAACCCTTCATTCTCTACACAAAACCCCTTTCTCTTTCTAACTCCTTCATTCTCAACACAACCCATTTCTATAATAAAACAAGAAGAAAAGATGATTAACTTACCTTAATAAGCTTAATTTCTCTTCTTCCGACGTTTTCTTCTTCTTCTCTAGCTTCTCTCACAACCTTCTTCTTTCTTTCTTCTTCTCTCACGTTTTTTTTCTCTCTTTTCTCCTCAGAGTGTGCAGGGAAAGTTTTGGCAATCCTCTCTGACATAGGAGCACCGCCTCCCCTCTTAGACTGTTCTCTCCCTTTCCTCTTTCTACTCACAACACTCTTGATGTTTTCAATATTTTCAACCCTCAGTGCTGCTTCAACCAGGTGTTGAAAGTCACAGAAGTTCTGCACTACCACTTTTTCCCTGATGGCTAGGTGCAGACCTGATTCAAACTGATGGCACTTAGTCGCCTCACTCAGCATCATCTCTGTTGCATATTGCGACAACTGGGTAAAGCAACGCTCATACTCACTAACCGTCATCTCCCTCTGGGTGAGACTCAGGAATTCCCTTTGCTTTTACTGAATATACACCTCAGACAGATACTTCTTCTTATAAACAATCTGGAAGTCCTTCCATGCCAAGACTGGTGGCTTCAACTGACTCCTCGAGATACTCTCCCACCAATGCAGAGCATCCCCTTATAGCAAACTCGCATCATATTCCACCTTCTCATCATCCTCATAATCCATCTGCTCCAATATCCATTATGTCTTCCTTAACCACGTCTCAACTTCCTTGAGATTTGTGATCCTATAAAAGTCCACTGCTCCATACTTCTTTGGCTTATCAAACTGTTTCCCCATCTTAGTTAGGGCCAGAGTAGAAGTCTGCGACATCTGTCCCATAGCCTGGACAAACGTCTGATGAAGGCCATCAGGCGTCGAACAATCTTGGATCTAAAGTAGGCGCTTGCTCTTGCAAAACAGGCGACTCCTGTGTCAGTGATCTAGAGGGCCCACTACTATTCCCTACAGAAGCCTCAGCATCTCCTGGGGCTCTAGATTCATCCGTGCCCTCCTCTCTTGATGGAGGGTTAGGTGCAACCGATCCTTGCATAACTGCTCGTGGCCTTCTATGAGATGGCATTTCACTCCTTTAATAGAAACACTAACGATTAGCTGACTTTTGATCTAAATCCTATTTCCTACACGTATGCATGTCATTTAATGCAATCAATCAATTTAACAATACATCTAATTAAGCACATAACATAACAATTCATCCTACCATGCACTCTAAGCTTAGGAAAAACCTAAGCTCTGATACCACAAGATGTTGAGCCACGGGGCATAGCCCAACTATTGATCCGGAGTCAAAAAGCGTAAGCGGGTTTCCTTGTGGGGTCATTTCAATGAACCCTCACTTCCTTTTTATCAATATTTCGAAATTCAACACAAAAGGCTATCACTTTTTATGGAAAAGTAGAAAAACATGTTAGAAAGCCATTGCTTCAATAATCACTTCATTTGGAGGTCAGATGAAGAAGTTATTGCCAAAAGAATCCAACATGTTTATATCCTTACTCATATTGTACATGTCTTGGCGCAATTGCCATAACTTTTGCTATAGATGTCGGATTGATTTCGTGTTTGAAGGTTTGAAAGAGACTTCGAGATCTACAACTTTCATGAAGAACTCAAAGTGGGATTCGGCCTCTAAAAGGATCAAAAATGGAACAAAAGATATAAGATGAATAGTGCATAAGAAGATGCACAAAACTAAGAAGATACAAACTAAGACGATACAAACTAAGACGATACAAACTAAGACGATGCAAACTAAGACGATACAAACTAAGAGGATGCAAACTAAGACGATCCAAAACTAAGACGATCCAAAACTAAGATGATACAAGCTAAGACGATACAAACTAAGACGATGTAAACTAAGACGATGCAAACTAAGAAGATCCAAAACTAAGATGATCCAAAACTAAGACGATCTGAAACTAAGACGATACAAACTAAGACGATACAAACTAAGACGATGCAAACTAAGACAATGCAAACTAAGACGATGCAAACTAAGACCATACAAACTAAGACGATCCAAAACTAAGACGATACAAACTAAGACGATGCAAACTAAGACCATGCAAACTAAGACGATGTAAACTAAGACGATGCACCGTTGGGAAGCTAAAAAGATTAGCTACCACTTTCTAGAAGACAACTTTGTCTAATCCAACCTAGATTATTCTATATTTTCCCCAGAAGTTAGAACACTACTTTTACCCCTATAAAAGACCTGAAGCATGAAATGTAATATAAAACTTGGAAAATCATAAGCAAAAGTAATCATATTTCATTAACAAAACCAAACACAATTTGAGCATAGATTTAATTACATATCAACACGCTCATCAGTAGCTTAATACAAATATAGATGGATGCTCAATGTCTGATATGCTTATAAAGCTAGCCAAATGTCACTAACTTAATACAACAGATGCCTAGCTAGCTTAGAGTATCCAATGCCTTGCAAGGATCACTGATCTTCTCGATCTGCACCTGAGGAGTGGGAAAGAGGCTTGAGTTGAGCTGTACAGCTCAGTGGCTAATATATTTATAGCAATTGGCGATGAGCCACACAATCAAACATATATGCGAGTATTCATATAACCCACAATTCGCATCATAACTTAACATGTCAAATTGCAAATGCACACACAATTTGGCTTGAGGGTTCCGTAAATAAAAAAGAGACACCGATGTTTACTCCATGAACAAAATGAGTCCACTTTTCAGATCTCGTGGGCCATAAGCAGGCAGCGGGGAGAAGGCTTTATGTCAACGTGCATGTGAATATGAAACGGTTCCTCTCTCACCTAAACACAATCAAATCTCATGCTCAATTCAATCAATCACAAGTTCATATTCTCATGATTTTTCTTCTTTCCATTTAAATCAAAATGACATAATACAAGGTATAGCATAATCATGCTCACAATTCAATTCTTATCAATTGTCATACATTATGATGCAATTTCCACATCACAACATTTTAAAGCAAGTCATTTAGCACACAATACATACACAATGCATTTTGCTTATTATATAATAACTATAAATAAATTACCCACCTTAAAATCTTGAAAATCCAAATTCAATGGGTCCCTTCCTCTTGCTCTTGGGTAAGTTGCCCTTGATTTTCTAACACAAATAAAATTCTCATTCAATTTCCAATTCAAATGGAAATCTCCAAATTTCCATAATCATAACAAGATGGAATTAACACAAATCAAGCTCAAACTTAACCTACCCATAGTCCATCTAGGTTAGAAACCCAAGACCTATCTTAGAAACCCTTCTTCTTCCTCCAATCATTCCCAAAACAAAACCCCTTTCTCTCTCTACTTCTTCACTCACAATATAACCCATTTCTTTACTAAAGCAAGAAGAAGATGATGAACTTACCTTGAAAAGCTTGATTTCCTCTTCTTCCCATGATTTTTCTTTCCTTTCCCTTTTTTCTCCACGAATTTTCTCTCATTTCTTCTCTCTTTTAACGTTTTTTTCTTCTCCTCTTTGGCTACCCACGACATCTTCCACTCTTCTTCTAATTTTAAGACTCAACTTTAGCTCTTTTCTTCCAAAATTTTCCCTCACTTACATGGCCTTTCCAATTCTACCCCTCTTTTGTCTTTTATGGCTCTACTAACCACTTAAGCTAACTTAATTTCTGACACTTCCTTATAATTCAATTCTAATCCTTCCCTCAATTTCTACATAATGACCTAATTCTAAAAATTTAAAAAAATTAAACAAACAAACAAGCATGAATACATCATGAAACAATTTCAAAGAAATTTAGAAAAGAAAACAGGATCCAACAACTCTCCTCCCATAAAAGAATTTCATCCTCGAAAATCTTACCTGAGTCATTGAAGAGGTGCGGATACTTCTCCTTCATTGCTTCTAAAGGCTCCCATGTCGCCTCCTCTGTCGAATGGTTCCTCCATAAGACTTTAACTAGTTTCATAACCTTGTTTCTTAAAACCTTTTCTTCCGAATCCAAAATCTCCATTGGTTGCTCCTCATATGTCAAATCTTCCCTTAATTGAACCTCTGAAGGTTGAACTATGTGTGAAGGGTCTGATCAAAACTTCCTCAACGTCGATATATGGAAGACATTGTGAATCTTAGACAATTCCGCTGGCAAAACTAACTTGTAGGCTAAAAGCCCAATCTTCTCAATGATCTCATAGGGGCCTATGTATCTTGGACTAAGCTTGCCCTTCTTACAAAATCTCAAAACTCCCTTCTATGAAGAAACTCTAAGAAACACTTTGTCTCTAACTTCAAATTCTATTTCTTTTCTATGTGCATCTGTCTAGCTCTTCATTCTGTCTTGAGCAGCTTTAAGTCTCTGTTTTACCAATTTAATCTTATCGACTGTAACTTGAACCAATTCAGGCCCTAAAAGCCTTTTTTCACCTTCCTTATCCCAACAAATAAGAGTTCTGCACCTCCTAACATACAAAGCTTCATAAAGTGATACGAATTCTTGAGTGATACGAATTATTATAAGCAAATTCTATTAAAGGAAATTATCATCCCATAAGCCTTTGAAATCCATAACACAAGCTCTCAACATTGCTTCCAAAGTTCGTATTACCAAAATGTAATTTAGTTCCCAAGCTTCTTGTAAACTTTCCCAGGACCTGGATGTAAACCTGGGATCTCTATCCGAAACTATTGAGCTAGGAATCCTATAAAGTCTGATTATCTCATCTATGTATTTCTTGGCCAACACATTCAATGAATCCGTCTGTTTAATTGGTAAGAAATGAGCAGACTTGGTTAACCTATCCACAATCACCCATATTGCATCATGCTTCCTACTGGTTATTGGCAATCCCATCAAGAAATCCATTGTAATCTTCTCCTATTTTCATTCCGGAATCGACAAAGGTTTAAGCTTACCTAAAGGTGCTTGGTGCTCAGCCTTGACTTGTTGGCACACTAAGCATCTTTTAGCATATTCGGCGACTTATTTCTTCATCCCTTTCCACCAGAAATGCTCCTTCAAATCTCTATACATTCTTGTATTTCCTGGGTACATTGCATAAGGCACATTATGTGCCTCATCAAGGATTTTGCCTTTCAACTCTTGCATATCAGGAATACATAGTTTGTTTCCTACTACTATCAATCCATCTTCCCGTATCTCTATTTCAGAAAGTTTACCATTTTTATCTCTTCTCTAAGCCTGCTCAAGTACTCATACTGTTCTTGCAATTCCTTAATCTTTTCATTCAATACTAGTCTTACTTTAAAGTTAGCTAATATATAATCCAATTCAGCTTGTGTCAATGTCACTCTGAGTTTGGCTAATTCCTTCAACAAAGGAATATACATTGTCTTCACATGTGCCATAGTCGATTTTCTACTCAGCGCATCCGCTACTACATTATCTTTCCCTAGGTGATAATCAATCATTAAATCATAATCCTTTAACAGTTCTAGCCATCTTCTCTGTCTCAAGTTTAACTCTTTTGGGCTCATCAGATGCTGAAGACTCTTATTGTTGGACACCAAACTTTTCCTAGAAGTTAGAACTATTATATGTGAAATGTTAGAAGTTAAAAGTTGGAAAATGTAGTTGGAACATGTTCATTGAGCATGCTTTGGTGTTTTAGATATAACTTTTTCTCTAGTTATGCAAATGACATGATTCTTGATTTGGACTAAACTAGAGAAATAGGGCTACAAATGTTTGAAGAAATTGAGTTCTAATTCAGAATCTAAGAGTTTCAATTTTTGGACAGATGTTGAGCACATAATATTGTTTCTGTATAAGAATTTTTGAACCAAATTGAATAATTTTGGTATCATTAGAAAATTAAGACAATGAGGAGCATTTTTCTAGAAGGAAGTGTTATCGAATTCCTTCAATGTTTCCATGATCATTAGTTAAGAATTTAGAAGTATAAGATGTTAGTTGTAAAGACAAAAGGAGGGCATAATGGGAAGGACCAAGTAAATGAAGGGTAAAATGAGAAAAGACCAAATAAATGTTGTCTTGAAATAAGAAAGAAGAAGGCAAAAATGTGGAGAGAAAAGAGAAGTAGTGAGAGGCTAAAAAGAAAGAAGCAAAAATGTGGAAAAAGAGAGGAGAAGAGAGAGAGTTCATGAAAGGGGGCAAGAGAAGCTTGAAAGGAAGAAGAAAGAAGGAGAAATCAAGCTTGACAAGGTAAGTTTATCTTTTCTTCTTGCTTTGTTAGAGAAGGAGTTAGAGAGGGAAAGGGGTTTTGTGTAGAGAGTGAAGGGTTTGTGTTAAAAGAAGAAGAATTGAGAGAACCCATTTGATTTTTGGGTTTCTAAGCTAGGTTCTGGATTTTCCAACCTAGATGGACTATGGGTTGGTTAAGGTTGAGCTTGATTTGTGTTGATTTCATTTGTTGTGATTTTGAAGTTTTAGGGATTTTGTTGAATCGAAATTGAATAGGAGAATTGGTTTGTTTTAGGAAATCAAGAAATCCTACCCAAGAGCAAGGAGAAGGACCAAATTGAGTTTGGATTTTCAAGAACTATAAGGTGGGTAATGTTGGGTCCTTGCACCCAGGGTCCTTGCACCCCCATTAATCAGTATTGTCCTCTCTGGGAATCAAACTCGCGACCCCTCAAGGTTTTGTTGTTTCTGACAACACGCCTCTCACCATTGATTAATGTTGGGTCCTTGCACCCCCATTAATCAGTATTGTCCTCTCTGGGAATCGAACTCGCGACCCCTCAAGGTTTTGTTGTTTCTGACAACACGCCTCTCACCATTGAGCCAAGTGGATTTCAAAGCACTCATCTTGAGCTTTTTACAAATAGATAAAGGTGTGAGACGTATACTTGCCTCCAAATCGCACAAAGCACGATTAAAGCTTATATTATCGATAATATAAGGAATAGAAAAATTGCCAGGATCATTGAGTTTGTGAGGCAATTTGTTTTGAGTTATAACACTATACTCCTAAATCAAAATTACAATTTTATAATCCTAAAGCTTTCTTTTATTAGATGATATCTCCTTCAAAAATTTAACATTGGAGGACATTTTTTTCAAATCATCAATGAATGGGATATTATTGTATAGAGTTTAAAGAACTTCAAATTTTTCCTAAATTGTTTGTCAAGCTTAACCTTAGCCAATCTTTAGAGGAAGGATATGGGAGATTTATATAGTACGGGGGGAACATATTTGGGTTCCTAATCTTCTTCTGTTTTCTCCTATTTGGTCTCACTTTCCTCACTAGCTGACTCGACCTATCTTACCTTTGGATCGTCTAATAGTTTACCATTCCTCAATATCACAACCTTATAATGCTCTCTAAGGTTCTAAGGTTCGCCAGAAAGTTAACCAGGTGGTCTATAAAATGAGCTAGCTTATTAGGTAATTTAGGCTTCTAACATCTTATTATAGATTACTAAAGATCAACCTTAGAAGTGAGATGTCTAATTGCCTTAATGAACTCCTTATTTTACTTTGCTTATTTTTCCAAAATACTTTTAAGTATAAAATTTAAGTTGGACTTTTGCAATGGGGTTAAAGGGTCTTAGTTAAAAACCTAATGGTTTTGTGACATTATTTTCAAGAACATGGTTAATTTTTTTCCTATAGAGAAATTGAGATCATTTCTCCAACTAAGATTGTATGTGTCCAAAAAAAGGATCATTCTTTGAATTAGGATTTTTGACTTTAATAAATAAATGAATCTTTGAAAAAGGAATTCCCCAATTAACAATCGGTAGCTAAATATCTTAGAGATCCATAATTGTTATATGAAACATTAGATTTTTTCATAGAATTTGTAGTCATATGATCAAATTTCTAAGATAAAGCATCAATCTTAATAGCAAAAAGACTTAAAGCATCAATATTATACTTATTTGGAGTATTCTTCGGAACAACTTTTTCATTTGACCATTAATAATGATTTTGAGCCATATTGTAGATTAAATTGTATGTTTCATCCACTGTCTTGTTCATGAGTGTACCAACAAAAGCAACATCTACTAAAACTTTTATCATCCCATTATAGAATGTTTAAAGATTAAGCCACTTCTTAAGCCCTTGATAGGGGCATGACCTCAATAGTTCTTTGTACCTCTTCTAAGTTTCGTAAAGTGATTCAACTTCCCTTTAATTAAAGTTTGTAATGTGATTTCTAATATGGGAGGTTTTATTTGGAGGAAAGTAAATAGTCAGAAAAGTTTGGGATAGCTGACCCCAAGTGGTGATGAATCCCACTAGCTAAGTCTATAACTAGTATACTCTCACTTTGTCCTTACTAAAAAAGTGAATAGCCATAGCTTGTTGGCATTTAGTGAGACACCATTAAGTTATAGAGTATTATAATACTCCAAGAACATTGAGACATGCAAATTTGGATCTTTCATAAAAAAGACTTCTAAATTGATTTTGTTGTACTATAGAGAGACGAGAAGGTTTCAACTTAAATTTTTTTAGATTTGATATAGGGTCTTACATAAATCCTAGCTATTAGGATTCACAATTGTTTTGAGTTAGGGTGAAACCTATTAAGGAAATTCATATATTGAATTAAAATAATTTTAAAGAGTTTTAATGTAAGAGAACTTTCAATCGAAAATAGTTAAGAATAAGGGTTGTGTATGTCTTGATCGTGAGCATATAATTTTAACTTTGAAATTTTTATTAGTCCAAGCAACTAGGATCAACCATTGAATCAAGATAACTTTCAGTATAGTAAAGTTCTAGTGGAATTCTACATCTAAGTCTTATCTATCTACCAATTGTTTGTTTTTGTCTATTGTCTTAACTGATTTACTCTTATTAGTTATCTTATTTTTATTATTTTCATTAATTCTATCACTCACTTATTTAGATTAAATAACAGAAAGATGGTTATTACTAGTAGTTACAATCCTTGTAGGATCAACACTCGACTCACCTAGCTTATACCATAGGAAATGATTTGTATACTTGCCTGTATGATTTCTTTAATATTGTTCTGTATATTTCCTTTTATTCATTCATATAATTCACATCACATCAAATTTTTAGCATTTTTTCTTTAGGATTGTGATATTAGAAAAGTCTTATTTTAATTAATCTAGTCATTTTCATTTTTTTACTAACATTGACAATTTTTATTTCTTTTTTTTGTATTTATTTTTTAGTTTTAGAACTCTCTTTATTGATCTTATGTTTGTGGTTTATTTTTAAGATTTGGGTGTTTATTTCCCTAACTATAAAACACAATGGAAAGATAAAGAGGACAATATTATATGCAAGATTCATCTATTACATCACCGATACTGAGATTACATGCTTGAAGTGAGAGGCATGGTAATAGATATTTGGAAGTTCAACTGGTATGGTGATGTGCTATGATATTTAAGGTGGAAGCCACCACATTCATTAATGTTAAGCATATTACAACATGTGAAAATTCTATGAATAGTTAAATTTCATTGGGAACTGGCCTAAAAAAATCCTCTTTAGTGATATTTAAAATATGAAGTAGAGAGGCTATCCTAACTTTGAATGAAGTTATTAGGATCCATAATTTATATATCAACAACATTAAGAGGAGGAGCAAAGTCTTGAGGAGTGCATAATGAAATCTATTACTAAAATTGAGGCTCACTTTTAGAGAACTAAAAAGCGTCTTCATAATCAATACACTTCCATCCATAAGTTAGGGATTTAGATTAGGAAACTCATTAAACTTATCTTTGAAAACTGACAAGGTGTTTTGCCTACTCACACTAAAACAAAGTTAAGAGTATAAGTAGAAGCTATAATTTTAAGGAGTGAAATAGAGATAGAGGTTTAAGAACAAGAGAAAAAAGAGGAAGGCAAGAATATTGTTCAGAAGAGAGAGATAAAGATATAGAGGAGAAGCTAAAGAAACAGGTTATTAAGGAATTATTGGCAATTATCTTAAGTATGAAGGGCTTCTACATCCCATATGACAAACTGCCATATCAATCAAATATTTAGGGGGTTTTATTATTCCTTACTATATTGGTAGTTTGATAATACAAAAAAAATTAGTGTATCTTCTTGATATCATTAATTTGATGCCATTTGACCCTACTTTATTATATCATGTGGCATATCTTAAGGTTAATTTTTCCTTGTCTGGGAAGACGAGTGGAAGCAGCCTTTGATTATAGATTTAGGTTAAGTAAAAGACTTCCTAAGAAGTCTAAATAGAATACTCATAAAGAAGCATTGGTTAAAAGATAACCCATCGATTTAGTTTTTATTTAAATTTAGTAGATTTAGGAATCCTTTGAATTAGTTTTAGAATATTTTATTTGGTGTTTAATTTGTACTGCATGTGTTTTTAGTTTTTAGTCTTTAGTAGTTTTATATTTATGGTTTTAATTGCATAACTTGAGATAAGATTTGATGAGTTTTACATAATATAAAGGCAACATTACTCTAAATTTCTATATAGAGATCATATTTCATCAACACTTAATAGATACGAATGAAATTAGACAACACCAATAATCTTTCATTATCAAAAGAGTATCAGTTACCCTTACCTCATTCCATTATTTACCATTATTTTTATTGTTCTTATATGTTTTGTACGTTGAGGAAAATGTATAACTTAAGTGTGAGTAAAGGACTTAATAGTTATACTTATCAATTTTATTATAATTAGCTTAATAATAAATAATTTTAAAAAAATTTAAGGACGCTAATCAAGATGATTTATTATCATTTTCTTGTACTTTTGATTTAATTTGTTTCATTGAAGGGCTAGACCTTTGATGATTAAGTTGAATTCAATTTACTTCATTAATTTTGAAAATAGATACTTGATTTGGACACATTGAGTTAAATATGAATTCTTTTTAAACATGTTTATTATCCTTTATAATAATAAAAATAACAAATGTAAAAGGTATGGATAAGTAAGAATAGAATAAATTTACTCTACTAGCTTTAAAAAAGGTTAAAGTTAAAGAATCATGCTAGTAGCTATTTGAAACAGTGATCTAGTTAAGTAACTGGGAGTATTCATGAAAAGATATTTACTCTTATGTCAAAAGGTTAGGTTACTTTTCAAACAAGCTCTAAATGCTAATGTGTTTTTTAAAATTGGTATTTTTGTTTTCTTTCAATAAGGGATATGAAAATATTTGAAAGTTGTAGCATTTCTCTCATGTATATTCATCTTATACATTAGGTTGAATTTTTTTTAAATGAGTTGAAGTTCGAAAAAATATGAATTAAATTGGAATGATGTATGACTTGATGTAAGTAGCTAAATGCTTAATAATTTGATGAACTTTATACATGAATGAATTATGGAGAATCTTGATTGATGTTTGTTGTGTTTAGTTTCTATTGTTTTTAATTGCTTTCATATCTTGATTTTTGTTACAATTTGATCCAAACGAGAGATAAATTGAATGAAAATGGTATGAATATTGCATGTATGTTGATTGGATTATTTTGTGAATTTTGCATGAAAAATTAATATTCACATAACTTTGCATGAGGAAAAAATAATAATAATAAATTAGTGGATTGATGAGTCATTAGGGATAACCAATGAGATAATGACATGTGCATGATGAGTCACTAGTGATGACAAATAGGAAGGTGACGTGTAATTCATTAAATGGGGATAAAAAGCAAAACTTAAAGACATTTTGCTTCATTCTTTTAACAAAAACGTGAGAGTGATGAGAGAGTAACCGTGAAACCAAAAAAGAAAGGGAAAAGAAGAGAAGCCAAGGGTGAACATTAGCCAAGGAGAGAGGAAGAAGAGTGTAGTCATTTTTTTGGGAAATTTAATTATGATTTGGAGGAATCTTGAAGTACTCATCAAATACCCAAAAGATTGGAGGAAAAAGTGGTAAGTTTCCAAGATTAAATTTCTATTTTTTACGAGTTTTTCTTGAGTGAGATGGACGTGTTTAAGATCAATGTTGTCTTGGTATTACTTTGATGTTTCTTTTTATGGAATTAGCTGAATATGACAAGAGAGGTACGTGTAGTGGAATTCTGTGTTAGGTTAATTTCAACTAGTCACATTGTTTTCGCCATAACATGGCCTACAGACCTCTAAATTGTTTTATTCAAATTGGAGATAAAACTTAAGACATAGAAATAAACTTCTTTAGAATAAACCTAAACCTAATTATTGATGAATAATATTGGAAATTAGATTGAAAATGGTAACCTGATACTATCCCTAAGTTGAACAGCTTGTGATATTTGGTATATGTTTCATGATTTAGAAGTTTAAATGACATGATTTTTAATGATATGGAAACTAAAGACATAGGGGAACAAATTTCTAGAAGACCTAAAAACCTAGTTTGAACTTTGGCCATGTGAAAATTAAGGAACAAATAGAGGTATGGATGTAGGGTATTAGTCATAACTGTGACTCATCATGCATGATTATGATATGGTGAATTAAATAGGGTGAGATTGTGTTTTAAAGAAATTGGTAAGTTAGAATAGGTTAATATGGTATTTAGGTGACTTTTCAAGTTAGATTTGGAAACAAAGAACAATAGGTTAGCTTATGGAAGTAAGCAGAACTACGATTAGCGTACATGTTATGCGATTAAATACCAATATCGAATTTGGTTAAACCAAATTATAGTTTTAATGTCTTATTTCAGAATTTGGAAATAAATGCCTAAACGAAATGCATTTTGTATAGGTAAAGGAGAGGCACCGAACATGTGAATGTGTTTGGTAATAAGTTTGCAAAGTTGTGAGTGTATTTTAATGGTTTCATATGACTAAATTCCTTGTAAAAGAATTAATGACATATGAGTGTATTTTAAATTTATTTTATGAAAATGGTTTCAATTTATGGAGACTAGCAAGTTATGAGTGTATTTTAATTGTTCTATATGACTAAAATCTTTGCAAAAGAATTGATGACATGTGAGTATACTTTAAATTGAGTTTATGTAAATTGTTTTCATTTGATCATGAAATGAATATTTATGATGAGTTTTATGAAAAATGATATTTTACAAGTGAATATTGCTAGCATAAGTGTAAACTTTGGCAATATATGAGTTTTAATTTGAAAATTAAATTTTATATGAATGGGAGTTCATTAAAATAATTCAATTATGAATCCTCCCATACTTGATTTAGAAAATAAGATGACTCGTGAATGTAAGAGTTACTTTTGCCTATAGTACACTGCTAGGCTTTATGCATATTATTAGATCGGTATATTTATGATGATTAACCTAATATGAGTAAGAGATGTAAAATCAGCTTCGTAAATAGTGGTTAACCAGTCACGGGTAAGTGATGTAGAACCAACTTCATAACTTATTATAGGTAAGTGATGGAGAACCAACTTTGTAACTACTGGTCTATAGCGGTTAACCTGTTGCGAGTAAGCTGTAACACCCCACTCCTGTAAGACACGTGTTCGACATCTATGGGTGATATCCGAGTCTATGCCCCGTGAGGGTGGCATACTAGAATACTTAACCAGTCAAAAATCGATATAACTTTTTTTTTTTGAAACCACAAACATAATTAATGTACAGAAATCCATAACTAAATTGAGCCCAATTTCATTCATAAACATTTTCAATCAACACAGTACAATCAATAGGATTGCAATAGCCAATTAGGGCCCATTATAAAAACAAAACTTTTTAGTCATAATGTCCTTACATTCCACCATAAAAACCTTTGTATACACATTATACAACAATTTTGGAATACATTATTTTATAGAAATCACGGAATACAAACTTATACAAAAAAATAGAAAAACACTAATACAGACACGAACTGATCCCGACCTCTATCTTTCCCTTGTATGCAGTAAGTATACGTCCGTTTGCCTAATGGGGTATTCTTCTGAGTCTTGAAAAATATTTGCAAATTTTTGGGTGAGTTTTGCGAACTCAATGAGTGACCATCATCGATGGCTCACCCAGTCACGTAACACATAAATCACATTCACAACATTTCACATTCAATGCACTTTAATCATTCATACTATGCATATGCAGTGCACATGAGACCCACTTTTCATTTATTACTTTGTTGTGACCGACTGCCTAAACTTTCCCATATCCATTAGATATAGGGCTCATTGATAACTTTCCCGTATAAGGCTCATTGATAATTTGTCCCATATAGGGCTCTTTAAACGTTGAGCCTGAGGCTCTAAATCACTTTTAAGCTCAAGGCTCTTTTTCACACGTTGAGCTTGAAGCTCTGATCAGTGGCTACTCTGGTCACAACTGCCATTATGTTTCATGCATTGATGGAATGGAATGACTCAATCACATTTGCATATTGTCATTCACTCACATTCACATATCATCGGACTGTTATCAGGCATTCAACATTAAAGTTGAGTATCACACTTTCATTCATATGCAAATGCACATTCAAAACACATTTGTCATCAGATCGTGGTCCAGCATTTAACAATCATATTTTGCACACTTATTTCATCTCATTCACATACAAGTAGCATTTCAATATCTCAATCAACATCATAAACATCAGACCTTCTTTCCGAAAATCAACACAATCTGCAACATCCCACTACCATAAAACAAATACCCGAATACCCTAAGGACATTCAAGTATATACCTTATGATAATGGTATGTTGGAGCAACACAACCAACAAACACATGGCAACATCTAACATACTCGAAAATCACTGATCCCAAAAAACCATTCATTCATAAAGTTTACACTGATACCACCAAGAACTATTTACACAAGTTATACAAATTCTAACAATACAACTAAAACATGCTAGAATACTCCTAGTGTCAGCTGACAGACCTCTAAGCCATAACTCTATCCAAAAGGTTCCTTAAATTTGACTAAAGAACTAGGTCTCGTGTCTCGTACCTGAAAAGTCACATTGTAATTTTGATGAGTTTTGCGAACTCGATGAGTGAACCATCATCGATGAATTCACCAGATAATAGCAAATATCACGTAAAACACATTTGATCATGCTGCCATACAATTATAATCCAACAATTTGCACAATGAGGCATAACATTTAATCATTGCCAAAACAGATCATATATAAACAATTACTTATGCATATGAGACTCACATTCGTTATTGTTGTTGTGACTGAAAGCCTTTCACATACTTATACAATTACTGGCCCAAGGGCTTAGTCAGAACAGAATCACGGAGCATAGCTCAACGTGCACACACATATATTACGGAGCAAAGCTCTACGTGGAAGCGCTTCTTACTGGCAATTCAGTCACAATGCCTTTATCTGAGCATGCATTTTATGAAATGCATCGAAACTGAATATAGCATACATGGCAGTCGTATAAGATGCTCAATCAAACTTATAATCATCAGACCTATGTCCGGAATTCAACCTTAGTTGAGAATTCACATAATATTCAGAGTTTTATGGCAGTCAAAATCACAATCAAAGCACTTCCAGTACATTCACGAATACTGATCTCCTCGGAAAATTGAAGTCCGGAATTCATAAACAATTTGCAAGCCAATAATTATATTGGAAGCGAATAAATAAATCAAATCACATCAATCCTAGGAAAACATCTAGGTTGACTCACTGTACGCTCCAAAGCTATTGCCTGGATGAGCCGCGGTGAGAATAAAGATGGAGGCTGCGACGTACAAACAAGAATAAGTCACACGTCGCAACGTACAAAAGGGACTAAGTCGCGACGAGCTAAATGGTTCAGCCACACGTCGCCACGTACAAATTAAAATTAGTCGCGACGTCTGGTTCTGAACTCATCTTCCCCGATTCACACTTTCGTCTTTCTATCATTTCCTGTAGTTAATTCACCTCTCAAATAACACAAATATGCCGAAATTCATTCTTCTAACTCATTTAAAGCTCAAACATTCACATGCAACTCCAAAAATCCAGAATTTACACTACACTTCAACTACTCTTCTCCGGATGAACACGGACATAACACATGCATTTACCCTTTCGAATTTTCTCAAAACCTTAACAGAATATTTATAAAACTTCCAATCTAGAGTTTAAGAAACATAATAATAACAAGTTCCTACTCTCAATCAATCATCAATTCTATTCAGCACCGAAACCAACTTCTCTAACTCACATGCATGCATTTATATCTACCGAAAATCCATCAATTACAACAACAAAACTCAATTAAACACAACTTACTTGAATTTGCTACGAATCCAGCACAGAAAACAGACTAAACCAGCAAAAGTTCCAAGGTTCTCATTCGGGTGTCTAAGTGTTTCAACCGAGAACACATGCAACCATTTTTCTC
>JANZLC010000202.1:18112635-18124574 GCA_026413385.1 Erythroxylum gracilipes | reverse complement strand
ACATGGTCCATAGATTCTAGCAGACCGCATATGTTGCAAGAAGCATCAAGGGGTACACCCCTAGCTAACAGTCTCTGCTTGTAAGGCACAAAGTCACGCAATAACCTCCACAAAAAATCCTTAACTTTCTGGGGAAGTTGAGCATTCTAGAGAGAATTCCAGTGGCCATCAATCATATAAGAAGAAATAGACGAAAACTGGCCAGTAGCAATCCTATACTCTGATTTAACATACGAACCATCCCTAGTAAAATGCCAGCAGAAGCGATCAGAAGGCAAAGACGGTGAAATAGGGATTTTGAAAACTTGCAGAGCATCATCCGGAGTTAAAATGCCATCGACAAAAGAATATTCCCACCCCGAATTATTCGAATTGAAAAGATCACTAACCTTCAAATTCTCCATACCGGTCAGCGGATCAGAACGCACAAAGAAGCCCTCGTCTCAATTCAACCAGGGATTGTTAAAAACCGAGATTGAATTTCCATCTCCTACCCTCCAACGAGCTCCTTTACCCAGTAAATGTTGAGCTGAGAAAATGTTCCTCCAAATAAAACTAGGGTTCCGACCTTCTCTAGCCTAAAGAAAATTACCATCCGGAAAATACCTTGCTTTGAACAGCTTGCTCGGCAGCGAAGTCGGGCGAGTCAAGAATCGCCAACCCTACTTACAAAGTTCGCAAGATTAAAACAGTATAAATCCCGAAAGCCCATACCGCCCATCTTCTTCGGAGTGCATAGCCTTTCTCATTTGGCCCAGTGAAGTTTAGATCGATTACCTGAGGAAGACCCCCACCAGTAGGCATTCATCATATTATGTAAGTCGTCACAGATACCTTTAGGAAGAAGGAAGACACTCATACAGAACGTAGGGAGAGCTTGAGCGATAGTCTTGAGGACGACCTCCTTACCCAGGCTGTGGATACGTTTAATGAGCCGATCCTTTAGAAAAGAAAATTTTTGTTTTTTATTTCTCCCAATTAGAGAAGGGAGACCCAAATACCGTCCATGATCAATTGGATTCGAAACCCCCAAAATTAACGTCGCATCCTGCTTCACCTCCTCCTTCGTGTTAGAGCTAAACATAACCCCTGATTTTTTATAAGTAATCGCTTGACCCGACGCTCTCTCATACATGGCGAGAATCCGCTTAATATTATGGCACTCCATCGACGAGGCTTTAAAGAAGAAAAAGCTGTCATCAGCAAAAAATAGATGCGAAACACTAGGCGCTCCTCTGCAAATGGTGTTACCGTGTATATCACCTCGAGCCTCCGTCGTCCGCAGGAGAGCCGGTAGCCCTTCAGCACATAAAATAAAAAGATAGAGACTAAGTGGATCTCCCTGTCTAAGACCACGATGAGGGGTGATAGGGCCCACGGTTTGACCATTAAATGCAACCGAATACTGAACTGTAGAAACGCAAATCATGATCCATTTAACCCACCGAGCATCAAGTCCCAGTTTTATTAGGATGAATTCAAGATAACCCCAGTCGACTCTGTCGTATGCCTTGCTGATATCAATCTTAAACGTTTTACATCACCGTTAGAGCCCCTCCCTTTATTCTTCATATAGTGAACAATCTCAAAGGCAACCATAATATTATTGGATATTAATCTTCCTAAGACAAATGCTGACTGCAGAGGGGAGATAATCCGAAGAAGAAGGACCTTAACCATTTGGTATATCTGTCATGGAAGCAAGTGGTTCTCTAGCTATCCACCGTTGTAACATACCACTCATATTAATGAGAATTTTTTAATTTCTCGAAAAAAAAAGAATGACTAACGGATTTGCTTTTAAAGTTTATGCCATTGAAATGGGCCGGGTCGACCTGGAACACGTGTAAGCAAAGCCACGCCGTTGGAATTGGAACTTGCAGTCATCGTTGCCAACCTTACTCCCCAGTCTGAACCGTAAACCCTTTTAGAAACCCATTCTCTCAAGGAACAAACGTCACTGTAATCTGCTTCTGACTTGGAGAGAAGATGCCAAAAGGTTTTATTGGGGAATTTGATATTTTATTCATAATTTTGTTTAACAATAATCATTATTAATATGCTTTAGCTTGATTATGTGTGGGCAGAAATTCCAGGGTTTTATTATGATGCGGCGAAAAATAGGTACTTTCCTCTCAGGGGCCCAATACCTGGCTCTTCTTCTTCTTCTGCCACCGGACCTCGAAAACAACATATAAAAAGGCCGACCCAGGTAAGTATTTCTTTGTTACGTGCATCCTTTTTTTGAAAGTTTAGAGCTTTTTGACTGTCTGCCTAATTAAACATAGCCTAAAGCTGATTATTTATGTAAATTTGTTATCTTTTTATGGTTTTTGAGTTCTTTTTTTTTCCTTCTTTTTGAATTTATGTTTCGGGCTTCTTTTTGCGTCTTCTTGACACATCTGCTTGACAGATATATCCGTTATTAATAATGGAGTAGATGTATTTGCATTTGAGAATGCGGAAGGTCAATTTTTTTTTTTTTTTTTTTTGGTTCCCTTTTGGTTTTAGGCAGCCAGGAGAACATCTATAAAGCTGCTTAAGAGTAGGGAGCTGAACGGAAGTCAAATTGCTTTGGGTAAAAAAAGGTGTCATTTCGTTGAGGAATATAGAAAGAAACATGCATCTCAACCCACGGTATGCTATTTATTACGTCAAAACCAAAAAATGTTCTTCTTTGAATTTTTTAATAACTTTTAGGCTTTTAATTTTTTATAGGTGTGGAAGTATCAAGAAACTGCATCCATGGGCGATATTGCTTTGGATCATATGCAAGTGTTTGTACAAACGTCAGAGGGTCAAACTGAAAGTGATATTCTGGTCACTGGGAGTTCAAATGGCTGTATGAGGTATCATTTAATGGATTTAATCTGCTATTGAAGCTGTGTACTTCTGCTTATGCAATTTTGGATTTTAACGTATAACCAATCATAGGCTATCACATTGGTTGTTGCATTCTACATTGCTGCAACATCCGTAATCTATAGTCTTTACGAGTTATGTTCTGTCAACTTTCCATTACCACGTGCTGCTTTTGAAGCTTGGTACTATGCAGTCTTTTTGAAGTTGGAAAAGTTGGAGAGCATTTTAATGATAGTATCAAATTCATTCCCGAATGTGTATGGCCTGGGAATCATATACCAGCGTATGGTGAAGCCCCTGGCCATCTGTGGAAACTTTTTTCTTTACAATTTGCTTCAAGGATATCCTGTATAAAATTTCCTGGGAAGCACTTTCCTCGTCCTACTGGTGATGCTTCCAGATTTCGTGACGTTCTGTATCCTGTTATTGTTTTAGATATTTCATCGATTTAGATTTCTTGCTAAATGTGCTATCATGTCATTAGCATACGTAGCCATATATTCTTACAGTTTATTATGTTTGAACAATATGTGAATGCATTAATGATTAATCCTTATTGGCTTCTGTTATGAGATTTAGTCTGGATTCTTAAGCAAGTTTTTCTCATTTGGAAGTTACTAGGCACTTTGGTGGATGTACCATTGGTCCAATGCATTCAAAAGTTTAAATGGGGTAACACATATGCTTTCGTAGGTGTTTGGGTTATGCATCTTTCTACTGCCAAGCAATTTTGATCGGATCATGAGGTTTCTTGTATCCTTCACATGTGTAGAGATTTCAATTTTATGATTGATTGTATGAAACAATTTCTTTCCTAATATATTCTGTTTTTCTTTTCAAATTTTTCTTTTTACTCGGTTTATTGCATCACTATTGCTTTGCATTTGTAAGCCTTTAACTGGAGAAACAGAATCACTACTCTTGGGTCTGGACCAGTTGGTGGATGTGTTCGTACTCTTAATCTGAAGGAACCTTTTGATTTCTCTCAACCTCCTGCTACATGGCAAATGGTTAAAGATGTTGTTTCATTGGATTGCACAATTTGGACAGCAGATTGTAAGCCTAATCCTATTCAAGCAGTGATTGGCAAGTTTCTTCTTCTTGTTTTTTTTTTTTCCCCCCACTTTTCATGGGTGTTGGATTGAAGTATATTGCTCCTGAAATTAGTTTGTGGATCTCTTTTTTCATTTTTGTGGAAAGCTTTTTGTGTGGTGACTCTTGAGTGTCAATGCCTTGTACCACATGGATTAAATATAGATGATGAGTATTATTCAATTCATGAATGTAATGAGAAATTGAGATCGTAATGGTGTATTCATCTGTTTGTTTCAAATTGTCATAGGAACCAATTGTGGAGCAGCCGTCGTAGATTTGGAAAGACGAGCAATTTCATGGGTATGTAGAAGCAGCAGTGATATTTTGGCCCAACAGCTTGATCAGTCGGTAATATTTGATCCTTAGATGCATCAGCCTCATATGCCTCCATGAAGAAGTTGAATTCAATCTCTGTTTTTCCTTTTCAGATACTAGCATTTTATTTAATATAGCAAGTGAGCAGTGGTGTATTTGACTGTATGCTATTCAACCTTTAATGGATGAGCTGAAATTTGCTTGTCGCATTACAATTAGTTTTGTTGTCCTCTTTTTGTCTTGGTATCCTTATCTACGATGATGTAAATATTGAATTCCTCTGATCTTTATACCTGTTGGGTTTCTTGTTCTTTTCAACATTTTCCAGTGTTTCTCTGCATTTGATCTACTTAGCACAAAGTGTCCCTGTTATCATGTTCTCTTTTTCTCTCTTTCTGTTCAAGACCATTTTGCATGTGGATCCTGAACCTATTTTTAGTCATCATCAGCACTGCACTCTTGAGGTTGACAACTTTGTTGTCATTTTCCTGAGCACATATTCCTGTTGTTGAAAAGACTCACAATTTTATTAGGTCCAACTATTTTCCAAAGGTGTCCCTATTAAATTTTGATTTTTTACATTTTACTTCTTCAGGGGAATGTTGTTTTATGTGGACTAAGAAATGGAGCAATTGTGACAGTTGATGTTCGTCAGAAACAAGAAAGATGTGCAGCTACAGTTGTGACTCAAAAAGTTCCTTTTCCATCTGGGCACCATCATACTTCGAGTGAACAATTGTT
Organism: Erythroxylum gracilipes; assembly: GCA_026413385.1. Taxonomy (NCBI): domain Eukaryota; kingdom Viridiplantae; phylum Streptophyta; class Magnoliopsida; order Malpighiales; family Erythroxylaceae; genus Erythroxylum; species Erythroxylum gracilipes. The sequence continues at coordinate 18,119,561 of JANZLC010000202.1, read as the reverse complement.
AAAGGTACTGAATTTGCTGAATTGATAAGCATATGTGGTTATCAAAATTGTCATAAGCATGTTGGGCTACTAGTGTTAATGGATGCATTACGTCTCTGGTGTTTGGGACAATGTAATTGGAAGTATGGTGAAAATAAAGAGTATATTACATCATTCATTTCTTTATTTTAGTATCAATCAGTCCTCTAGCTGCCTCTTTCATCATATATGATTGTAGGAATGGATTTGAGAATCTGTTATTGTGTTTTCTCAAGTTAGCTTGGATCAGAAATTTTTTTTAACTTATGTACCTTTCTGGACTTCTCTTATCATTTAGGTAGTGATAATTTATTCATATCTTGTGCAATGCAGCTTAAAGGAAATATATATCCTTCTTGCACCATGTATATGCCTTCATCTATATGCTGGTTGGTGCTGTTCTGAAATGTCTAGTTATTGTTACTTTTTATTTTCCCCGTTGTTTGTTTGGTTTTTCATTTCTAAAACTTCTAGTGTTGTTTGAATCTCTAGTTTGGTATCACTTCAGTTGCATGATCAGTACTTTCTGGCAAGCTCCATGGATGGTTCGGTATGTATGTGTTCTCCTTATGGTCAACATTTTCTATCCAAAGATTCTTTATTTGGAGTTACCTATATAATATAAAATAGTTCTCTTCATATTAATCACCCTTTTGGAGGTCCATATTGTTATTCTTCATATTACTTAATTTGTTGAACACGTATTCTTTACCTGAGGAGTTTATGATGTATTATTCAACTTTTTTCTCAAAACTATTTTTAGTCATGCCCTTGTTTTTCCCTTTTTTTTTTTTTTTTGAGCACGCTCTATTGTCAATGTAATCTTTTACCAATGTAATTTTTGTTTCATGGTTCATATGTCAATACTGTCATTTCTTCATCCATTGCTTCGGCTTCTTCAGATTCTGTGAAATGGAAGATTATTATGTGGAGTGAAATTCATTCTTGATTTCTTGTTTGTTTGCAATTGCAGATTAATCTCTATGATCATCGCATGATCAAGAGAGGTCCTGTACAATCGTATGGAGGGCATGTAAATTCCCATCATGCTTTGCAACTTGAAGTGGACAAGTCTGAAAGTTTTCTATTAGGAGGTTTACACACTTTATTGCATGTTTTTCATTTCTCTTCAGGTCGAAGATATGAGATTGAACTTTGAAAAAATTTTGTAGGCGGAGAGGACTGCAAAATAAGGCTTTGGAGCCTCAAGTCTGGTGAGATGCTCTTTGAAGAAAAAATTCCGAATGAAGTTCCATCAACTGTGTGCTGGCAGTCAACTGAAAGTACCTTCCTTTGCCTCTCACCCGTTTCATGAGATTATCTGTTCTTCAACTCTCTCTCTCTTTTCTCCTTATACCCAGTCTCGTGTGAGAGGGAACGGGTGATTTTGTGAGCTCTGATTCAACCTTTCCTCTTGTGTAATTTAAAATTCTCTCCAGGGTTTGCCAAAATAAAACCAGATCGGTATAAAAGCTTTGTACCTGAGCTACAAAATGGCTTGGGGGCGTGGTGTGGATCACGTGAAGGAATATATTATATGTCTTGGCCGTGACATTATGTCTCAGGAGTGTGAAGTGGCAGTAGGAAGTGCATGATTTACAGGGCACTTCTCCTTCATCGTTGGAGGGCATCGCAAAACATACGTAGTTTTGGTGGACAGGAAAGAAATGTCAACTATAGCTTAGAATAGAGGCAGTCTTGTAACCCATTTATAGCTCAACGTAATTCTAGGCGCAGGGTTAAATTAGGCAGTTTCAGTTGCAAAATGTATAGCATGGTTCTTTTTAATGCAATATACGGTCAATTCAGCTGATGAAATGCATCTTTTTGGTACTCATATCTCAATTCATTCCTAGAATTAGAAAGGGCACAGCTCATGGCCTATCCTACATTACAAATATAAACTTTTGATGTATTTGGGTTTTGAATTTTTCCCTACTTGGCTTTTGAAGTTTGTTACGGCTGACTAGTGACTTGCATATTTGCGGATTTGATCTTCAGAAAAAAGAAAAGAAAAGAAGGCTTACTCGAAAGATTCCAACACACTAAAAATCAAACCTTATGATCTTTCAACGCCATTATCTGCAGATTTTTCCGTGCCATTTGCTCAAAATCTGCCCCGGTTATTTATTCTCTTATCCACGTAGAAAAACAGAGTCAAAAGGGAGAAAAGCTTCAAAAACACTTAAATTTTTTTTTATTAAAGGGGACAAGGACAAGCAGTTGTTTTGTTTTAATTATTCTTTCTTTTTTTCCCTTCGAGGGTGACTTGAGCATTAAGCCTGGTTATATAAGCCATCTACAGTCTCCTATAGTGCAGGCAGTAGATAGGAAGGTGGGTATGGATGAGTGATTAACCTAAAAGTGAAGACAGCATGATGGTTCGATCGCCAAAAGCAGGCCATTTCACATGCTCTTCTAGACTTTGCACAAGTTTAGAGATAGATGAAAAGACAAATATTACCAACCGTCTCGAGTTAAATTAAGCATGCTTCAAGGAAAGTTTTTACAATGATTCAATATAATCCATTGCAAATTCTTGTCACTTTTGCATGTTGCATTCCTTGGGGCTAAACTGAGATGAACTTTTTAATGGAATTCCTGATGATACTAACCATCCAATTGTGTGATTGGCGCAAGAGTTATAATGAAGCCATAGCAATAATGCAAATTCCACATCTACAATTATAGCTCTTCAGGTTTACAAATCAACAACTTGACTACGCAAACTTGGTAATTTCTTTCAATATTTGCATGTTGCGTGGACAAAAAGTTACTCGTACGTCTGTTGCTCATATATATCCAGTCCACCGAGTTTATTAGCTACAATTTGTGCTGGGTCAGCCATGCTACACAATTAGAGCTTGTATGCCAACCATGCAAACATGGATCATAAAAGAACCATCTAAGAATTTCTCTAAGACATTAACGTCTATATATATGTGGTGGTGGTGGCAACTGAAAAAGAAAAGCTTGAGTTGGGAAAACTAGAGTAGAGCACTTAAGAGGGGTTGAGATAAAAGAAAAGTTGAGTATGTTTGAGAGCGATCACTTGTAAGATTTTATTAAAAGGAATTTAAACGAGAGAAAGGAAAGAGCCAGGTCTAGCAAAAATATGAAAAAGAAAGCCGTGAAAGCAAAGTAGAGTGCTCTTGTAAATGTTGGTTTTGGAGGTGACGGAGATGTATGGAAATGCCTGGTTTTATCAATGCTGTTTGCTATGCCGCTGAAAATATACAAAATACATTTGACACTAAACAAAAAGAAAAAAGTTTTTCTTGTTTAATATAAGAGGTCTCCTTTTTTTTTCTGGATTGGTGTAACTTTGAGCTTTTCTCCACCACTAAGGTTCACATGCATAATCATGAATCAAATGACTTTTTAGGGTTGTAATTTGAGCAAAAGTTAATGTGAGATGTACTCGGATAAAATAGCATAAAACTATCAAAGCTAGTAAAATAAAAGTAACACTCAATATAACATTAAGCACAAAAACTAACATTCATTCAAAATTGGGTACTATTAGTTACGATGAATGCAAAAACTGTATTTCATAGCTCAAATTCAAGCTCTCCTATACTAACCACATCAAGCAATATATCACTCACAAAAGTTAATCATAAACAAGACTTTGTAATCATAAGGAGTAACCCTTAAAAGCAACATCTACCTCATATGCATTATACTCAAATTACTCATTCAATACAAGTTTAGGATGAGCCCTTAATCATAAACAACTTTACAAACCATATGCATTTCTGATAATTTTATTTAAACATTTTTTTCTTTTCTTTTTCTTTTTGTTTTTCTTTTTGCCTTTTCTTTTATCTTTTTCTTTTTATATAAACCTTGAAAGAAGCTACACTAACAATGGAATTCGTAACATGACATTTTGACAAATATAATCAATATGTACACCTTTACACTTAGACTTTTGTACATCCACAATCATCAACAATTAACAAATGCTCCACTATCTTTATGGCTTGGGTAAGACATTTGTTTAAGTTCAATAGCATGTAATGTGGTTAATACAAAAAAAAAGGCTAATAAAGCTCAAAGGGACTTAAGAAAGGAAAATCATATAAATAGGTGGGCTATTTGGTTAATGTAGCTTATGAACAAAGAATGCCTATATCATTTCCATGTTAATACATGTGATAAAAATGTAGTCTTGAATAGAAAATTAAAGCAAAGTCAGAATGTACATATCATGAAGGTCACACATAACAAAAAAATAATGAGACTAATATAAATCTGTCAATCTATAAAGGCTAAAAATCTCATTGGCTTTTGTCTACCACTAGTCGCTACTCTTCTAAAGATAATACACATTAATCAATCACAAGAGTAAAAGTACATGCTAAGTTGTTATGTCAATTCACACTCTAATCATGACTATAGAATCCTAGAAGAAATAGAAAAAATGAGAAAATGTTTTTGTTTTTGTTTTTGTTTTATTCTCTCTTTTTTTGATTGAAAACTAAAAAACACACAAAAACCAACAAACCTAAAAGCACATATGCATATAAAAAAATGTGAAAATGTAAAGAAAAGAAATGAACTTCCTTTGGGTTGCCTCCCAAGAAGCGTCTTTGTTTAGTATTGTTGGCTCAACTCCTTTTCCTTATCACTTGACAAAATTATGATCCTTGGATGTCACATGCACTTCCTCCACTTGAAGTTCTTCAGAATAGGGCCTAAGTTGATGATCATTCACCTCCATCATCTTCTCTATCTTCAAATTCTTAATCTCTACTGAGTCTACACACTTTGGAAAGATCTCGAATATCTCTTCACCTTTTTCTTCTTCGTTCAATTTCTCTAACTAGCTAGGTAAAGGTAAAAACGTTAGTCTTAACAACAATTAGGAACTCAATATTTACCTTCGAGCTAAAAGATGTATCCCTTTCTACTTCAAGCTCCTTTTCCACTTCTTCCACACAAGCAATTCCTTGAGTAGTCATCTCAAGATTCTCAAGCTCCTCTTCATTCTGTAAGGTCTCTACACTAACGTTCACTAAGTACACCTCGAGTTGATATAGCTGCTCCTTTTTGCTTTGTGATGCTAGGCAGTTAATAGCTTCTGCCAACTAACCCACCTGACTTGCCAAGTTCTAGAGTCTAGAAGTTGTATCTTGATGGAATTGTATCATATCCTCCTGGAACTGCTATATGCAAAGCATTAGAAGCAAAAACATTAACTGATTATTCTAGGAATGTACCTGACTTTTGCTACCACTCCAAATCTTAGAAGCTAGGTCAAAATTGTCTTTCCTCCTGCTGAAATTGTAAAGTGATAGTAGCGACAATATTAACTAGTTCTTCTAGAGATGGACCTGAGTCGTAATAAGAAGCTTCTGGTCTATGCGAAAATTGATGTATGTCCTACATACAATCAAGGAAGTAATTCTGTTGATTATCCCATCCATAACTAAAGTTTGTATGATCACTCCAAACATGGATATAAGATTGGGAATATGAGTTATAGAAAAAATTACTTTCGTCCATGTAATTTTTTTTATAAAAATTCTTAAAACACAAACGCTAAATAAAAAGTGAAAAGATCAAGAGATAACTGAAAAGAAACTAATTAGAAACAAATATATACAAAACACTAATTAAACTTAAGAACAAAACTAAAGCACCACATTTCTCGACAATGGTGCCAAAATTGGTAGCGCTTCATAACACTACTCAAAATAAACTAGACCTACAACTATAACAGTGGTGAATCTAGGTCGATCCCATAGAGAGTTTGTGTAAAGTTTTTGAAATGAAAATAATCGATATTTAATTTTGGGGGTTGGATTAGCTTAATAACAAAATAAAATAAAACTAAACTAATAAATACATGCAAAAAATGATGAAAGTGATGAATTCGTTAAGGACCCGGTCATCGGTTCAATCTCAGCCTGCATAAAGTTGAACATATTTCATTGAATTGTTATTATTATACCTCTCCTAGAAACTATTAATCATAGGTTAGCAATAAACTCTGTTAACCCAGTTTTTCCTTAGGTCTTTGTTTAATTAAGAAGAGCTCGTTGATTGAACATAATTACTAAATAACTTAGGATACGATCTTTAGATTTAATTTGATAGCCACATTCCGAATTAGGAAAACAAATTAATCAAAGCAACAACCACATAAGCTTAGGTCATTTAAACAAGGTTAAGTTATCCTAATGATTACAAACTATTAGTCGCTACAAATAAATCTCAAATATAACAATTACAGATTATATTGAAGATTATAGTAGTGGGTTCTTAAATAAAATCAATCAAATAAAGCATCCAATCATTCTTACACAACAATCAAACATTAATCATAAGATAACATAATCAATTCCTAAGATAAAGAACAACAAACAATGAGAGAAATGCTTAACTAGGTTCGTTGTCATCTCTGAACTGGTGTTGGGAAGCTAACTCTCCATGGGTCTCTAAGGGATTGGAGCTTTGCCCCTTCTTCTCTTCAAAACCGAGCCTTCCACCCCTTTGAACGTTTTCCCCAAATGAAACATAAAGTTTCTGTCGTTAAATGTTTCATTTTATATGAAAATGTAGGGTTTCATGTGAGTTGTCCATCTTCTCACGAGTATGAGTGGTGTGTCACACTCGTGACACACTTTTGCATATGTAACATCCCGGTACCAGCGGGAAGCGTAAAATGGGAATTTTGAGTGATCAGTGAGGGGTAGCAATGCTATTGCATATTCATATCTTATATGGCATATTTGTATTGTGAAAAATGACATTGTTGCACATGAACTTATTTGTACATGCATACATTGACATTCCCGGTTGAATTGGTTATAACTGTTATAACTGTAATTGATAGAGAATTACAAGAATTATGGGTTATTGATATTGAAAAATTAATTGGAGAGTACCATTATTGATTT
>JANZLC010000202.1:18090937-18112535 GCA_026413385.1 Erythroxylum gracilipes | reverse complement strand
TTGAGTGGCTCCACTACCGCTTAGAGTGTGCATTGCAGTGAAGCTATGGCGCAAAGGTCGGTCAGCTGGAATGTTTTGGATGACATAGATAGTTGTCATATCTTGTTTCCTCAATTTTGAAGAGACCAGTACTAGACTTTGTACATATATGTATATTAAGAATTGAAGATGACACTGTAAAGGTTAGATTTTGAGCAATGAAATGAGGAAACTTTTGGTTTCAAAAATGTGATGAAATTCTATTGATGCTTTCTAGCAAATATTCAAATGATGCCATGTGGAGTAAATGTAGTGATCGATCGTAGTGCGCCTTTATCGTAGGATATGTACCGAAATGACCTCCGGGCGTTCCGGTGTGTACCCTGCGGTAAGGGGGCACTACAGGCATGAGACAAGTTGTTTGTTGGACGTGAGACATCCTGTAGTCTTCTTAGTGTTTTCAACATATAATCATCATCTTCATGCATTTTCTTGTCTTTACTTGCTCTAATCTTTCTCATTCTTACTCCATAAAGACAAAGGATTGTGAATATCCGAAAAATGGCTCAAATATGGTGCTTTCAACTCACTGTAGCTCTTTTACTTCTGAATTGTACCTAAAACCAAATATGAACTAAAGTTAATGTCTTAAGCATTTTATATCATTAAACACTAAGTGTTATAGAATAAATTCATAACCAATTAAGCACATATCAAGCATTCATGTATATTAGATACCCTGGGGAACTTGGAATGGAATACATGATAGATTATGGGATGAGTTGACAGAGTTAAATCCTTAACCACGTTTTAGTTGTGGAGTAATAAACAGATTAAAGAAGTAAAGAATATGAATAGATTAATGCTATTCTTGATGGACTTGTATGAAGGATATGATAAAATGAGAAATCTGATGGTATTACATAATTCTTTAACTAATATTAACAAATATTATTTGATGATATTGAAAGTTGAAGCTTAAAGAGAGGTTCAAACAAGTTCTGAAGGCCTGAGATAAGTGATCAAGATGAGTACATAGAATAAGTAATCGGATTGTCATAAAATCATTCATAAAAAAGGGATTAAAAAAAGTAGTTTTTAAGTCAACGAAAGACAAAAGTTATTGTGATTATTGTGATCAAGATGAGTACACAAAAGATAACTATTTCAATTTGGTGAGGTTGGTAGTTAATGTTAACATTACAAAGTTTACCATTTGAAGAGGAAATAGAAGGAGAAATTTCCAAGCTAGAATAACTCAGTGTTAGAGTAGAAGAAATCATGAGATTGCTTAAGGGAAAGGGAGCAATTGTGCAACACTATTAGTGCAAAAAAGTGAAGAGATAACTATTTCTTTTGTTGGTAAACTTGATAGTTTCTATTTTGGAGGTTTTATATGCAAGCTCTTGTATCATTGATACAAAAGTTATAGTAAGTCCCAACCTAATTGTTTTCCAAAACTTAATAAACCTTGATAGAGCTTTCTTGATTTGCTTACATCATGGAATAACCAACATGATGATAAAGCTAGAAATTACATATAAACAGCATTACATATCCAACAAGACATTACATATCCAACAAGACAGGGGATGTTTTTCTTTGGAAAAATTGGGGATGAGGTTGTGTCTAATAGAGGAGGTGCAGAAATTACATATAATAGAAGAGCTGCATAAATTAAATATAGACAATATTACATATCCAACAAGCTCATTTACCCCGTGAATAAACTCTTAGTGGACTTCCAAGTCCAAGGACAAGGGAAAGGTCAGTATTTTAGCCCAGAAACCTTGAATTAAGTAAAATTAAATAATTGCATACAAGTATTAGAATTGTCACAGCAGAATTTGCAAAGTGGTAGCTGGATTGAAGAATTTTCACCGTTTGGCTTTTGATAAGGCAAGTGGAACGGTAGGTTCTAGTGTTTACCTTTCCTATAGAGAATAAAGCGAACATCCATCAATTACGAAGCGAACATCCATCAATTACGAGAAAGAGTTCTTCCATTTACCTAGGCCAACACAAATTTTTAAACTCTGTCACTCACGCATGTCTCTTTTCCTTTTAATCTCATCTCAGGTTAAAATTATCGTCGGTTGCATAAGACGTCACCTAACTGTAAAGTGTAAACAAATCATAAATCAAATAATGGACCCATGTGACCGTCGACCCCACACCACTATACTTGAAACGAAAAAGGTCCCACTCTTTGACTTTCCCCACCCCAAGGTAAGCTTCTCTAGTCGTATAATTGTCCTTAATTATACCTAATCTTCCCCTTTAAAGTATTACCTAAATTATATGAAAAGACTTAAGAAAAAGATACCTTCTCCATTGGGTTTTGTGATTTGAAGTCGCAACAGGATTTACAAGTATGTATTTATTAGGGTTGCGGCGTTCCTTGCAAGCAATGCAGGTTTAGACTGGACGGTGTAGCGTCGGGGGAGGTATATCACTCGTTATCATAAATATAATCTATAAATATAACTCGATTATACAATTCCTGTAATTTCATTTCTCTTCTTTACAAGCCACAATGGAACTCTACTGCAGTACTAGGTAGCAATTTGATTGAGACCTGTTAATCTGTGTCAGCCACAAATCCTGTTGTAGCTTTTCTTCTGAGTCTGACAAACAATGAACGACTAAAACTAGAAAATCAAGCATGAATGGGCAGGACAGGAGCCAACATAACATAGAGATTACAATTCACGTTACTTGATGTTGTAATCTATATGCCGCATCCTGGCTACTATCTCAGGATGAGACACTTGGTAACGACGTAATACAAATAATTGCAATATTCCTTTTTGTGTTTATGCAAGAAAAAGGCAAATTATTTTGCTGCCGGCACGCAATCAAAATGCATTATTAATCTGCGTCCATACGCTACCGTCTTTTCCTTCATCGGTCAATCAAGTAAAGTAAATGGGAAAAACAGTATAAACCACATACGGACAGGTGTAGTAGGACCGTACCTGATTGATTCATCTAATTAACAGTTCTTCCTGATCAAAAATCAGAATAACTGGTTATAACATCAAAGCCGTGCAGGAACTAGGAAGTGACACGTGTTGAGTAAGATCTCACGGGGGTTGTTAATTAATAACTACACTAATGTTTTAACTACACTAACTTCAATAAATAAATTAATGTTTTATTAATAGAGAAATGGGCAATCGAGGCCCGAGGTGTCGTGTATCCGAGACGAAGAGAAGACAGCCGATACTAGCAGGGCAGCCCAACAGGTGTCTTTTGGACAGGCAATTATACACTCCAAATTCAGAGGAATCCCTCGCATGTCGCTTCTTCTGCTCCTCTTCTGCTACTTTCACGACATAATTTGCACAACCGTTTCTATTAATATGGTAACATCAAAATTGATGTTGACGAGCTCACCAATTATGTATTTGAGCTGTCCTTTATGGAAAAGAAGGGGACCAATCTTTGGCCGAATTAGAAACTTAGCCAGCGATTGATTCGTGCCGCATAATCAAGGTTCAAGGCTGCTGTACTTTCTGCTAACAGCGCGTACAGGAAAAGGCTCTATGTAAGAATGAATCTCTTTTAAGAGAATCAGAAATTGGTGGTCCTCATTTGTCGGCAATTAGTTTATTTTACACAAACTCAGCAATCAACGTCAAAAACAAAAACAAAAACAATAAAGGAATTAATCTATTTTTGTATTCTTCTTCATATTAAAACAAACTCATTAAGAGGACATATTAATCATCAACTTTACCAAACATTTTTTACTGTGGGTAGAATTTTTCTTCAACTGTATGATTTGCGTTTAGGAATGGTAAAATCACAGGAGCGAGGTGAATGGAAAGAATTTGGTAAAAGAGATTCTTCTCCCTCCTTACAAAAAAGTTTTTTAAAAAAGAAAACAGTATCAGGGGGAAAAAGAAAAAGAAAAAGAAACCAGTAGTTGTTGATTAAAAATACTCTGGACTTCAACCAATAACACTATCAAGATCAATAAAATTTCTTAACCAATAACAAACTAATCAAATGATAAAGGTCACTAAAAGATAAATTACACTTAAGATTCACTTAACTTATAACGAACTACTAAAATGATAGAGATGACTACAAGATAAATTACATACACTATTTAATGTGAAAAACTTTTAGCATAGAAATAAAAAATAATAGACAAACTGATAGTAAATGTACTAAATTAAATATTAAGATACAAGTTGTAAAGATTTGAGTTATCCCACTTAAGAAAACCTCAAAAGATAACTACAATCGATCTCTCGAGTTCTCTCTTTTACTAGCACTCTTAAAAATTCTCTCTAAAAAATTACAAGATTTAGTACAAATTGACATACAAACCAATTCTCCTTTAACCAATCATACAAATCAAATTTCAATAAAATTATAGTTTACCCGTACTATTTAGAATGTAAAACTCTTCTTCCATCATATATATGTCTCATGTAACTTTTGTCCCTTATCAAGCCTTTTCAACTTCAAAAAGAATAAGATTTTATATTGCATATGGTTGCCTACACGGCCTTATATGGTGACCACATTCCTTAAAAACTCAACGTGGCAGAGATATATGGTTTCAGAGATTTATACAGTCAACAGATACGATTGTGTTCACCAATGACACGATGAGTTGATATGGTCATATCCATCAATGATACAAGTATGTTTGAGTCAACACAAAAGTGTCTATTCTCAAATGTTGTCTTTCAACTTGTATATGGTTACAAAAGTTTACACATTTATCTACACGACTATGTGCACTATTGACACAAGCATGTACAACTCATACACAAGCGTGCACTGTAAAAATAACTTCAAGTCATCAGTTTTTATCCCAAATTTGCCTAAACTTTATTCCTTTTAATTTTTGAAGACATCTAACACTTTCGGAGCCTAAACTTAATAGAACTAAATGAATAAACATCTCTAAAATAGGGCTAGACCCATAACAATCTCCTCCTCTGGCTTATTTCAAAAAAGAAATAAACCACCTAGGTAATAACTTGAAAGTCATCTTGGTGAGTTTATTACAAAGCTCAAGCTTACTTTCAAGAACCAATTTCCTCAACATGTTAGCACCATTCTTGTCTAACAAATCCATCTCCTATTTCATTACCTTAAGTCAAGGGTTCTTTTCTTTGAGTGAATGCACTTTTTGGAAATTCTCTAACTCTCCCTCTATAGTGATTATGAGATATTTTGAACTTGAGTATCTCATCAAAGGCTTCTTCACTCTAGTTGACTTTCCAAAGTTAGACATGTTTTAACACTTAAACCGGTTGCTCTCTATGCTTATGATGCTTTTAGGTCTCTTCTACATCACCCACATGATGTGGCTCATATGACTCATCTTCATTCAGTTGCACCTGATCATTACTATCCTGTGTCAACTCATGTCCTTTGCCTTTTTTACTTATAGGATGATCAATGGAAGTAGAAATAGGGGTAATATCTGTAGTGCTAAAAGACAAATCATTAGAAGTAGTCTTCTCTTCTTTGATGAGATTTGCACCCCTCTCATGTTCATAAAAGACTATATCTTTACTTCATATAATTTTCTTCTTTTTTTAGTCATAGTTCCTGTAGTAAACTCCTCATCACCCTATCTAACAAATATACAAGGAGTAGTCTTTGAATCTAGCTTCGATCTTTGCTCTTTTAGCATATGCTTGAACACTTTGCATCCAAACACCCTTAGATGCATATAAGTCGGATCTTTTAGTCTATTAATAAGTTTTTATTCCAACACAGAATGAAAGAAAATGATAGTATACAAGATAGGTAGAAGAAGTTGTATGTCAATTTATATCATTTAAAGAAATACACCCTCTCATTATATATTTTATACCCTCGCATAGAAAGAGACTTGTAATACCTACTCTATTGATAATTCCCTCAAGCCCTCTCCTATCAAAAAAATGTGTCAATGCTACTAATTCGTCTTCTCGATGACACCAATATGTTATGGGATTTGTCTTCACATGTCTTGCACAATACTCCCCAAGCTCGTTAGAGGTGTACTTGCCTCCATTATCAGTTCATAAATACTTCAGCTTTCTCTTCATCTCCCTTTTTATTATGACATGAAATCTCCTAAGGTCTCAAACCCATAGCTTTTAATTTTCAGCATAAAGACCTATGTCTAACATGTAGCATCATCAATAAAAGTAACAAAATACTTGTTACCACTAAAGGACTCTAGCTCTATAGGACCACACTTGTCGAAGAGCACCAGCCCCAACTTAGCCTTCCTTTTGGTAGAACTTTTATGAAATGAAACTTGATTTTGTTTTCCAGCTACACAATGATAATAAGGGTTAAAGGAAACAATAGTCTTCGTAGGGTTAAATGATTAGACAGCTAGTAACTTGACCTTTTTCTCACTAACGTGTCCTAATCTCTGTTGTCACAAATATAAAACATTGTTCCCTTTAATTGCTTGTAGTTATCTAGCACACACTATCAAGCATGTCTTATATAGGGTGTAGCACAATCCACCAAAAGCAGTTGTTAATGCTCCTTTAGACAACTTTCACTTGCCATCCTTAAATGTGTGTTGATATCCTTCTTGGCAAAGCACATTCGCAGATAATAAGTTAATGCTCAAGTGAGGGATGTGTCATATACCTCTCAAGTTCAATATGCAGCTGATGTCGGTTTGATCTTATATGTCACCTATGTTGACTTTGCTAGCATAACTATGATTTTCTATCTTCACACTTTCAAAATCACCACTTTTGTAACTAGTAGAGTATTCCATCTTTGGAACACAATGATAGGAAGCCCTTTTATCGGTAAACCACTCAAAATCTGAATAACTAATATAGAGGTACTCATTGGTTACACAAATCAATTACACTTCATCATCTACACTTAAGGTTGTTGCCATTGTGTTATTGTCATCTCCATCTTTCTGGTTATCTTGTTTCTTCTAGTCTCTCTTCTACTTGTAGCAGAACTTCTTTATATGACCAGGTTTGGTGTGATAATGACATGTCCTAGTCTCTTTGCCATCTTTGAACTTGGATATGTTCTTAAAATTGTCTTGTCCTTTGGAACCTCTACTATTGCTTCTTCCTTTGTTCTCTACCATAAAAGCTTGTATGTTGTCGACACTGATCTTCTTCCTCCTAATCCCTTTATTATACATGCTTTCTTTGATCACCTCCAATGAAAACACACTATCTAAAAAAAAGTTGCCAATATTCACAACTAAAGTTTCCTAACTCAATAGGGATAAAACTTGTAGCTCTTTATCAAGGATGATTGTTATTGTAGTTAGCTTGTTGAAGATATACTGAAAATTGCTAAGATGCTCTAACATTGATCTTTTAGCCTTCAAATTTAGGTTCACAAGCCTTTTAATGAAGGAGACCTTGTTGTGAGCATTCTTACTCTCATAAAAAACCCTCTAATTTCTTCTATAGCTCAAAAGGATCTGTCTTTTTAGATACATGATTTAATATGATGATATTAATTCACTATCTAATAGTTTCCAAGGTTTTCTGCTTAATCTTTTCCCACTCATTATTTTTCATCTTCTCTGACTTACATAGGACATCATCTTTTACGCTTTTATCTACATCAATTGGATCATGGAAATCTTTGCAATAAAGGAGATCTTCCATCATAGATTTCCATATTAAGTAGTTGGTCGATGTCAACTTCACAATAAAGCTATTACTATTCTCTATAACCGAGACTCTTATGCCATTTGTTAGACTCTAAGCAATAACACCCACAAGATTGATTATTCAACCAATAACAAACTACTCAAATGATAAAGATGACTAAAAGATAACTTGCATATAGGATTTAACAAGGAAAAATCTTCAATATAAAGTTAAAAACCATAGGACAACCCAACAATAAATCTACTAAATCAAATAACAAGATACAAGTATAAAGGTTTCGAACTATTTCACTAAAAATACCTCACAAAGCAATACATTTGATCTCTCTAGCTCTGTCTTTTACTAGCACTCTTAGAAACACTCTTTAACAAAACTTCTATTATTGAGTATAAATATATATGTATAACAATAATATTCTAGCTAATTAAAGAAATCAAACTTCAATAAAACTATTGTTGAATAATGTTATTTGGTCTCCAAAACTCTTCTTCTATAATATATTTCTATCTCATGCAACTTTTGCCTTTTATCAAGCCTTTATAATTTCAAAAAGATAAGTTTTATACTGTATATGGTCACCCACATGACCTTATATGGTTATTGTATCCTTAAAAAACTCAACATCGAGAAAATATATGGTCTAGAGACTTACACAATTAGTAGACATGACGGATGCATAATAAACTATATTTATACCCCATATTTGATGTATTTCTCTTGATATTTTATAATTTTATTGTATATTTGGTACTTTATTTGCCTTAAGTATGTTTACAAAATATAATTGCGTTCTAGACTTAAAGGAGAAGAATTTGAATGAAAATATGGCATAAAACGAAGATTCAAAGCACATAAGGGATACATGGGCATGCAACATCCCGTGCACTTCTCTTAGGCTGTGCAAATTTGCAAATTTTAGAGATTTTAGGTTATGCAAGATTGATGGATGGTTATGCATCAGCCTATGCATATCCCTAAAACCCTAAAATTTAATATAAAAAAGACATATTCGAAGGCTATTGAGGGGAGCAAAAATTAGCAGGTGTCCTAAAATTCTCAGAGGTGACTCAAGAGGCGATTTTGGTTTATAGAAGTGAGAAACACAAAGATATCCTTGAAAGATCCATCAAAATACAAGATCAAACATTTACCTTGTAAGAATATTGGATAGAAGACAAACACGAAGATTTAGAATTGTGAACTTGTTGTTTTCTAGTCATTTTTCTTTCTGTTTATGTTTGATTTCATTTTCGATCATGTGTAACTGAATTCCTTAGTGTCTAGATTAGATGAACCCTATGTTTATCCTTGAATATGTTTTGATACTTTTATTAATGCAATTGCTTTGATTGATATATTGTGATTTGATTACGTATTTAATATATGATCTAATAGTTCTGGAATATTAGATCATAATATGATTTCATAACATAGAGATTGAGAAATCCTTGTATGAATAAATTTACTGTAATTGGAATAAGTTTATTGCAACCGTAAAGATAGGATGACATAAATCTTCTAGATTATGGTCAAATCTAATAATGGGATTTACAAATCAGTAAAGCAATCTTATAAATATTAACCTAAGTAATTTGGTTGAAAACCTTAGAATTAGTTGTTATTAGACTCGAGGTCAACTATTAGCATACTATAGGAATCTCCATGGTCTAATAAATCAATAAAACAATTATATAATGAAAGGGTAATTATTTAAGAGATTTTAGGGAGATTCATAACCTAGACATTAATTTATGATATTGATCCATTTTTATGTGATTTCTTGTTATCTGTTCAATATTATTGCCTTTTTTATTAGGTTTTATTTTCTTAAACTAAAAATCAAAAATCAATTTCGTAGACTAGATAATAGGATAATGGTAATTACTAGTATTCATTGTCCTTATAGGATCTACTCGTGTTGCTGGTACTAGTTATAGTTACATCATGCACTTGCGATTAATTCAACATTGACTAATTCAAAAAAAGTCAATCACGTTTTGACATCATTGATGGGGACAATGATATTAGGAACACTTGAATGCTATTACTTTAATCATTATCTTTTGCATTTAGTTTTTTTTTATTGTTATTGTATTTTATTGTACTTGTTGTATTTGTGGCTTATTCATTTAGTTATGTTTTGAAATTCTTTACTTGATCTTGAGTTTATGGTTTAATGTAGGAGTTACGATTTATTGTCATAGTCACAACTCACAATGGAAAGATGGACTGGACAGTACTTTTATAAGAACTAAAATATGTCTTCACAATCTATAACATCACCATATGGGAGAGAGAGGTTTCCTCACATGGCTTCGGAGGCTCAATCAATGTCTATACCATGTTTTGACATTTATGGGGGTACTTACTACAATCATGAATGTCAAGAACTAACCTATATATGGGAGCAACTAAATATTTACTGCACCAATCACTTTTAGTTAATGAGATAACTCTGAAAGATATGATGGTTGATTTCATTCAAGACTCAATCATGAAGCAATAGGAAACAAAGGCTCGTATACAAAATTTGGTGAATCTGATCGACTAGTTAGTGGAGATAATATCTAGTAAGCTGCAAGGGAGTTTTCCCAGTTTTATTAAAGCAAACCCTACATAATGTGGAATGATAACCTCTTAGGAATGGCCCAGAAGAAGAAGAAGAAGAAGAAGAAGAAGAAGAAAAAAGGAAGCATTACAAATAAAATAATGGAATACCTTGCTGAACATAAAGCTAGCCGATGCAAATTAGAAGAAAGAGTTTCTTCACATGAATATGTTGAGCATAACACAGAATACTATTTGAATAACACAGCAGAGTGAAGAAAAAAAGACGATTGTCTTCATAGATGAAGTAAGAAAATGATGAGGTAATTGCTGTTATTGTAGAGGAGGACGAAGATATGACAGAGGTAACAAACATAGAAAAAGAGGAAGTTTCTATCCAAGAAAAGGAGGTAGAGGAGTGGCAGGAGATAATAGAAGAAGATAAGCTAGAAACCTTTGTCCATTGAAGAAGAAGAAGAGTGGACAAAGATGGTTATGGAAGAATTGGCGGAGGAACCAAGTAAGGAAACTACTGATGAGGCATTGGTACTGACTTTAAGTACAAAGGGTTTCCACTTCCTCTAAGACAAATTGTTTAGGACAATTGACGATTCATAGAGTTTTGTTATTCCCTTTTTTTATTAACAATTTATCATTGTAATGGGCATTAATACATATGATTGGAGTAATAATTTTTATAATTGATGTCTTTGCTATTATCTTTCAAGATGTGGCTTGTTTACAGCTATGAAAATACTTTGTAGAGAAAAAGGTGGAAGCAAGCCATTGATTAAAGGCCCAGGAAGAGAGTCAACGTGTAAGTTACGTCGAGCTAATGATGTTAAACAAGAGTTATATGGGAGGTAACCCATGAATTAGGATAGGTTTTATTTTGAATTTTGTGTCATTTTTATTTTCATATTTCATATTTATTTACTTAGTTATTTAGTTATTTTTATTTTCTTTTTATCTTTTTATCCCTTTTTCTTCATATTTTGCAAGGATGTAGTCTAATATTGGATGGATCAGAATTCAAGAAAATCGTCTTATTAAGGAAAGTAACACTAGCCCTTCTCACTTATTTTATAAACTTATATTGTGTACATTGAAGACAATGTACAACTTTAAATGTGGGGAAGGGATTCATGATTTTTAACAATTTTCTTTAAGCATATTATAGTCTTATTTATTAAATTTTATAAATTGATATCCTTAATTGGTTGAAACATGTCTATTAATATTGTATTTCATTGTTGAATATTGATTTGAATTGATATGTAAAAAGATGATAGTTAGATAAAATTACTTTTATAAGTCATATTTTTAGTATTCATTGAAATTGTCAAATTGAATGAAAATTGCATATTATATACCTTTCTTTTTCACGAGCTTTTGAGCCTAACAACGAAAATTTCAAAGTTTTAAAGCCTTTTTGTTCCTTTTATATATGTTATTATGCATAGTTGAACACTTATAAAACTTGCTTTCATTACAAATACTGAGATCATATTTGTGAAATTGGAATCATTGAAGTGATAAAGACATTTAGATTCAACAAGTTGTGTTAGCCTACTTCTTTAATTATTACCATACCTATAATTTTATCCTTTAGGGATAACCAAGTTGAGTCGTAGTCTTTTTCATTGATTAAAAACCACATATTAACCCTTATCCTATTTTTCTTGAAGCCCTTTTATTATTTTGAACATTGAAGGTTATTAAAATATATGGTACAATGGAGTTTTAATAAAAGGGCCTGTGTTTTTTGTAAACAAGTCTTGTAATTTCTTTTTAGTAAATTTCCTTCAATTTAACCTTTTTTGATATCTGAACCATACTATACCTACGCCTCATTACAACCTTATAGAGAAATTTTGATTTTGTTTCTAATTTATACATAAGAGGTGGAGATGTGATATTATTGCAAACTTATGGTGAGAGTTTTACTATGCATTGATTGAGAGTTTTGATGCTTTTAACCCCAAACACTTAAGTGTATTGAGTGAAATCTTAGTGAGGGTGTAAAGATTTATGTGTTTGAGTTCAATTCAATTATTAATGTGATTATTATTAATATTGACTTAGAAAGTTAGTTTTAGGATAATTTAATTCTAATTGTATGTTAATTTGATTCAATATGATATGATGATGCATAGTATGAATGGACAAATCTAGATTGATGGTGGATTGATTTTGTAAGATTTATAATTTTGACTATGGTTTACTTAAGGACAAATAAAAGCTCAAGTGTGAGAATTTTTTATAGATGCATAATTTACCATATTTATACCTCATATTTGATGTATTTTTGGTTGATATTTTATAGTTTTATTGTACATTTAGTACTTAATTTGCTCCAAGTGTGTTTATAAAGTATAATTGCCTTCATGGAATCAAAAGAGAAGAATTCGGACGAAAACAAGGTGTAAATCGAACATTTGAAGCACAAAAGTGATGTACAGGCTTGTAACAACTTGTGCACTTCTCTCAGGTGGTGTAGATTGACTCATTTTGGAGATTTTAGGTTATGCATAGTTTGATGCACAACTGTGCATTAGCCCATGCATCTCTTTAAAATCCTAAAATTTACTATAAAAGGATGTATTCGGAGGCAATTGAGGGGAGCAGACATTAGTAGGCATTCTGAAATTCTTAAAGGCGACTCAAGGTGAGATTTTGGTTCAGAGATGTGGGAAATATGAAGAAATCCTCGAAAGATCCATTGGAATACAAGATCAAACATTTACATTTTAAAGATTATTCGATAAAAGACAAATAGGGAGATTTTAAATTATGAACTCGTTGTTTTCTAATCGTTTATTATCACGTGTAACTAAATTCCTTTAGTGTCTAGGTTAAAGGATCCTTATGTTTACGCTTTAATATGTTTTGATTCTTGTATTAATGCAATTGCTTTAATTGATATATTGTGATTCGATTACATGTTTAACATATGTCCTAATATATCAGGAATAATAGATCATAATCTGATTTCATAATATAGAGATTGATAAATCCTTGTATGAATAGATCTACTGTAACTGGAAGGAGTTGATTGCAATGCTAGAGATAGGATGACATAAATCCTTTTAGGGTCAAATTTAATAATGGGATTCACAAATTGTTAAACCAATCCTGTAAACTTTAACTTAAGTAATTTGGTTGAAAACCTTAGGATTAGTTGTTAATAGTCTCGAGATTAGCTATTAGCATACTATAGGAATCTCCACGGTTCAATAAATCAATAAAACAATTTCATAATAAAAGTTAATTATTTAAAAGATCTTAGGGGGATTCATAACCTAGATATTAATTTCTGATATCAATTATTTTCTAAGGGATTTCTTCTTCTCTATTCAATATCGTTGCCTATTTATTTTATTTTTTAGGTTTTGTTTTCTTCAGTTAAAAATCAAAAATTAATTTTGTATACTAGATAATAGGATAATAGTAATTCCCAGTACTTACCATCTTCGTGGGATTGACCCGTAGTTGCTAGTACTAGCTATAGCTACGTCGTGCACTTGCGATTAATTCAACATTAATTAATTAAGAAAAATTCAATCAAGATATAATCGTGTCTATCAATGACATAGGATTGTTTGACTTAACACTTAAGTGTTTGTCCTCAAGCGTCGTCTTTCAACTTCTACACCGTTATATATTTTTTATGTTCATCCATAAGGCCATATCTACTATTAACACAGGTGTGTGCAACCCCCATACATGGGTATGTTCTTTAGAAACAACTTCAATTCATCAATGCTGCCTAAAATTTGCTTAAGCTTCATTCCTTTTAATCTATGAAGATAACTAATACTTTTAGGATCCAAACTTAATGGAATTAGATAAATAAACATCTTTAAAATATGAGTTGGACCTACAACAAACACTGCAGTTGTAATTTCTCACATATTTAGATATTTTCACACAGTTTAAAAATGAAAACAATATTTTTTATCAAAATTATTAAGCATATAATTGTATAATCTAGTCAATCTTAAAATATTATTTTAGATTAATTTTAAATAATTACTAGTTCTCATGATTGAACCTACTACTTCAATAAGCTTAGCAATTTTTAAATTCTAGTGAAATTTCCTATTAAATAAAAAATTAAACAATCTAATTCCTTTCTAAAGTCATTTTTTGTAGAAAACGATAGAGAACTATTCCAAAGTCACTCAATAATTTGAGAAGGCATATTCCGTTGGCAATAATAATGACTCGCCTTCTTCTGTTACGATGATGGGAAGTACTTCTATAAACACAAAAAGAAGATCAATTATTGAAAGGATTCATTTATTCATAAATTTATTTATTAGAAACCCAAACAAAATCAACAATACCGAACATTTTAAAAAATTCTAAGTAATTTAATTTGCTAAGTAACTAATTAATGAAAGAAAGTTCAATTCCCATTTAAGAAAAATGTTTTCTATTACAAGTTAGGTAGAGTGTGAATGGCACACTGTATTTGAAGATAGATATACTATATTTTATAGGGTAAAAGATAGGGTTAATTATAAAAAAATATTAAATTTTATTCAATTTTGCAATTATAGGCGAATTTTTAAAAGTAGTAATTAAATGTTCAAACTTTCAATTTTTTTCAATTCTAGTCCAACGTTAGTGTCTTTGTTAAGTTTGCTGACATGACTTGACAGGTGTTCCAGAAACCCTAACTAATAATACACGTCAGCCAAAATTAACACAACTAATAAAGATTAATGAAACGATGTCGTTTAATCACATAACTAAAATGATATCGTCGTTAAAAAATGACGCAATTTAATTCCTAAATCAGTTTACGTAGCCTCAACACCTTCATCCTTTGTTTTCAGTTTGTTCCCATTATTTTCAATTTGTTTTCTCGATATTCCCACCCTTCTTTTTGTTTATTCTCCTAATGCCCTTAGTCTTTCATTTTCAGTTTGTTCTACTAACACCCCAAGCTAGTCTCACATCGTAGCGCATTAGAAAACGAAGGATGAGGATGTTAGGAGAACAAACTGAAAACAAAAGGTGATGGTGCTGTGGCTGTGTATACTGATTTAGGGATTAAACTACATTATTTTTTAACGACATTGTTTTAGTTATGTAATTAAATGACATCGTTTCATTAATCTTGATTAGTTATGTTAATTTTAGCTGACGTGTATTATTAGTTAGGATTTCTGGAACATGTAGCAAGCTATATCTGCAAACTTAATGGAAACACTAATCTTAGGCTAGAGTTGAAAAAATTAAAAGTTTGAGCATTTAATTGCCACTTTTTAGAGTTCGAGCTATAATTATAAAATTGAGCAAAGTTTGATATTTGTTGTGTAATTAACCCTAAAAGATATAGAACTCCTTTATAGTTTTTACAATTTTTTAAACCAACCAATCTTTAAAATTCTAAAAAATCCTTTTATTTTATATTTTTTAGAAAAAACACATTTTCTTAGACTTCAAGTGAAAAATAGAGAAGAAACAGACATAAGTATGAATATCAAATGTGAACTAATCAAATATCACTAATATGTAGCCTAACTTAGCTTTTAAACCCGACATGAACAAGTTAAATTCAACTTAAATTAATAATTAAAGATAGTTGTAATAAATTATTTGTTTACGTTAAATTTAATTATTTCATTTCGAGTTTAAGAATTGTGTTAAATCATCGTATAAATAATATTTGATTAATTTATATATGATGTTCATTCATTATATATTTTGTCGTTTCGTTTTTTGAGAAATTGAAAACTAAAAAGAGATTTTTTTGAAAATTTTAAAGATTATGAATTTTGCTGATGCTTCTTAAAGTTGAGAAGAGATTTATGTGTTTTACTCAATTTGATAAATAATAGTAAAAACGCCAAAACCATCTCTTGTTTATCATTGTAATTTGTTTTCCATTCTCGGAGAATTTGTAACGACTAATAATCAATCCCGGCCAAGTTCCAAGGTAAGCTAAAAAGGTGAGAAACCCCAAGAGGCCGAGGATAGAAAAAAAGGCGTTCATCATCATCCACATATAGATTGGGACCCTACATTACCAGTAAAAGCTGTAAATAGGCGAACCAGTGGGGGGAGGGCTGTAGAAACGCCAATTCCGTTTATAAGGTCCTGATCACCTGTTATTATTATCCATTGTCTGTACTGTTCTTATTTGTTCAGCAGGAAATTACCGAGCCAAAATATAAGCCTTTCATTAAATAAAGACTGCTTAATCAATGTTGTAATGTGGGTAATATTGTAGACTTTAACAAGCTTGCTTTCTTAGCCAAATGTACGTATTTGGTGAAATTGAGACCTAAATACAAATGTAATGGGATTGAAAAAAATAATGTATTTATTAAAAGTTAAATATAAGAAGTTAAAATTAACTGAGAATTTAGATATATGCGTTTAAATTCATCACTCTGCTGACACCGTTATCGTTGTAATTCAACCAAATGCCAGCATAAAAATTTTACGGTCCCGGGATGGCTGGGAAGCACTTAGTTCTTAGCATGTAAATATATAAAATAAATAACAGCTACGTGAGAAAGAGGGGCCACATTGTTATACTTATAAGAGTGTGAAAGAGAGGCCCTCTCTCAGAAAGACGTAGGGGGGAGAGAGAGAGTTTTGCTCCGGTCTTACAGGCCTACGGCTTCTTTCTTCTTCTTCTCTCCTTTTTTTCCTTCTCTTTCTTCATCAACGTACTCTTCTTAGTACTCTCTGGTTTTTGTTTCAAGCAAAATGGGTACAGAGAGAGAAAAAGATAGAGCTGAAAAGAGGATGCTTATGGGTGTTGTAGTGACCTGCGCGACAGAGCTCAAGCTTCTCTTAACGGCTCTTTTGATCTTATGTAGTGTAGCCACTCTTTTACAGTTCTTGCCTTCTCGTTTCACTATCTCTACCTCTGATCTACGGGTCTGCATCTCCCGAATCACCACCGCCACCGCCACCGCCACCGCCACCGCCGACGGTGTCAGCTCCTCTGCAGCTGCCATCCCCACCATCTTGTTGAATTCCTCTGCAATTCCTCCTACCCACAATTTGACACCGATCTCTGAAAAACAAGAGCAAGAACAGGAACAGGTTCTTGACAATGGAGTTGTCAAACGCGTGTTCCATCCATTTGGTGCTGCTGCTTACAACTTCATCGTAATGAGCGCGTACAGAGGAGGGGTTGACACGTTTGCCATTATGGGCCTATCTTCGAAGCCTCTACACCTCTATTCTAAACCAACATATCAATGTGAGTGGGTACAGGAGTCTTCATCGCCCAACACCTCCACCACACCCATCAACAGCTCCGTTGCTTACAAGATCCTCCCAGATTGGGGCTACGGCCGTGTATACACAGTTGTTATAGTGAACTGTTCGTTTGCACAACCCATTAACGTCGACAACTCTGGAGGTAAATTGTTCTTACACGCCTCAACGTCGGGTGGCGGAGACACGAAATTTAATGTTACTGATAGGTTCGAGGTTTTAACGGAAAATCCCGGTATTGTAAACTTTAGCGTGTTTACGGCAAAGCCCAAGTACGATTATTTGTATTGTGGGTCTTCGTTGTATGGTAATTTGAGTCCACAGAGAGTGAGGGAGTGGATTGCTTTTCATGTGAAGCTTTTTGGCGAAAGATCTCATTTTGTGATACACGACGCTGGTGGTGTGCATGAGGAGGTTATGGAGGTTTTGAGGCCATGGATGGAGTTGGGGTATGTGACTTTGCATGATATAAGGGAGCAAGAGAGGTTTGATGGGTACTATCATAATCAGTTCATGGTGGTTAATGATTGCTTGCATAGGTACAAGTTTATGGCTAAGTGGATGTTCTTTTTTGATGTGGACGAGTACATTTATGTGCCTCCCAAGAATACTATTAAGTCTGTGTTGGATTCGCTGTCCGAGTATAATCAGTTCACGATTGAGCAGATGCCCATGAATGGCAAGCTTTGTCTCTCTGCTGATTATGGAAGATATTACAGGTACGATATTCTTTATCTATAGGATTGATGCTAATTGCTTGTAAAAACTGCTGGTAACTTTAATCCATCCGCCATCTGCAACAGTTTTATTTCCTTTTCTAGATGGGCATGATGAACTTGATGTTGGTATAAAGAGTGATCTGACAAAATGTTCTTGCTGTGGATATTCTTCTGTGCTTGAATTAATTAATGTTACATTATCTTCTTGTTGGATTCTTCTTCACTTTCGTATATAGATACACAGTCACAGCTTGTTCAACTTACTCATTCATTGAGTGTTGTGTGTAATTATATTAGCCAAAGCCTCAATGAAAGAAGGATAGCCTATAGGCAGTTTCAGCAAATTTAGCAGTACATTTCATTATTGGATTTTGTTAGATTACGCGGATACTCAAATAGCCGGCATCTTCTTCTTCAAGTAGAAAGATGGAAAAGCACAATGATCAATTGGATGATGATTTGGGGATGGAAAGTTTCAAGTTTAAGGGAAAACAAGAATTTAGAACAAGTTTGTGATGTAGGCTCCTTCTATTGGAAACTTATATTGATATGGCGTTTTGATCCCTAACCTAAATTGTCTACAATTTTGACAATGACGCGTATTTGACTAACATGATATCCCCCTGTTCTTATTGTTGATAAATGGTTTCCAGTGAAAGTGGGAGTAATAAGTTTGATTGTTTAATGGAATAGGAAATGGGGATTTGAGAAACTGGTGTACAAGGATGTGAAAAAAGGAATAAGGAGGGACCGTAAATACGCAATCCAACCGCGTAATGTCTTCGCAACTGGTGTGCACATGTCCCAGAACCTGGTAGGCAAGACAACCCACAAGACAGAGGGTCGAATCATGTATTTCCATTACCATGGAACTATTGCACAACGTCGCGAACCATGCCGTAAACTGCTCAATGTGACTGAGACCTACTTTGAGAATACCCCTTATCTTCTTGACACAACAATGCGTGATATTGCCTGGTCTGTAAAGAAATTTGAGCTCAAGATGATCGGGAACAGGTTACAGCAAACCCGGCAATGACATGAAAAATTGATTTTTTTTTCTTCCCTCTCTTATTTGTTAATTTGTAGTTTACTAAATAATTCTTCTTCGTCTTC
The DNA here is from genome assembly GCA_026413385.1 of Erythroxylum gracilipes. Taxonomy (NCBI): domain Eukaryota; kingdom Viridiplantae; phylum Streptophyta; class Magnoliopsida; order Malpighiales; family Erythroxylaceae; genus Erythroxylum; species Erythroxylum gracilipes. The sequence goes on along the minus strand of JANZLC010000202.1, from coordinate 18,093,292 downwards.
TTTTTTATTTTCTGGGTTATTTTAATCCACCGTTCAATATCATTGTTTTTTTTTTTTTGTATGATAGTGGGGTTTATGCTTTCGTGAGTACAGATACATTGTAATATGAGATTTTACATTCTTTATAAACTCTTTTGTTTAAAAATGTGTTTGATTCTCAATCATTGCTTTTTTTGTTTTACGTTAAATATATCATAATTTGGAGGATATGCTGTCGGTGGAGAGGTCCACCACCAATGAGAGGTAACCGATGTGCTCCTGGGCCGTGTCTTCATTGCATATTTGTTTTCCTTTTCCTTTTTGTTTGTTTTTTAAGTGTTTCTTCGCCACTCATATATGGTTGATGATTACACGCTTAATGTTGCGATCGTTTTTTTTCTTAATTAGAAAGATTTTTATGAATGGCTTGTGCTTTTATTGCCTCTCATTGCCTGTTTGCTTTTGCAATACTTTTTACGAGTCGAAAAGAGCAGGTGGGTGACAACTGACAAGACGTTGGTCTCCCTATTCGTTAGCCATCATTTTTTGGTTGTTACGGCGATAATACAATAAATATAAAATTAAATCCATAATACTCTCGCGGGGATGTGATCCATGCCTTTTAAATATAAAACTTGCTTCTTGGTTGCGTAAAGGCAGGTCTCCTCCGATCAGAAACTGGAAGTGGTTTGCAGAAATATTAATTTCTGCTAAAGTTTATCCTACACGACAAATAAATTCCTTTACTCACAGAAAATGGGACTATTATCATTATTAGTTAAATCGAAATTGAATTAGTCAGCTTACACTACGCAACAAAATTAAAACAACCTTCCATTTAAAACCCTGTTCCACCAGAAAAACACGTTACAGAAAGAGGCCAGGAAGAATCCTAAGAAGCCGCATTATTAAGAGCAAGCAACAATACTAACCTAAATCAATAATAGGCTGGTGGTCCCTTACTTCACGTGTTTGAATATCCTTGGAATGATGTTTTTAGACACCCAGAGTCGGTCCCTCTGTTTAAACTTGTTTGAATATGCTCTCAGTACCAACCATTATGAGAAGATTAAATGTTAAGAGGGAGTTGAGAATTTTTTTACATCTAAGTTTGAATCCTTTAATTTTGTCTTAACTAAACAAATGCACAAGTCAATTCAGATATTACTTTGATTACTGTGGAACTACAGAGGTTCGTTACTTGGCTGAATTTTGTGGGGGCAAGTAGACGGCGCTGAGGTTCCAAATGCCAACTGTATGTGATATTAACTTCAATTGGTGTGGCTCCAACTAGCAGTTTCTGGTTGTAGATCCAGGACCCTAGGTACCCATCCCAGGCAAAGATCCACCTATTTTGAGAGAGACATCGAAGCAGTGTCAACTGAGTTTTATATCTTTCCAATCACCCAAAAAAAGGATTGGAGAAAAAGGAAAAACTAACTGCAAGAAAAGAGTAATATGTTTAGGATTGTAAGTAGTTTCTGATGAAAATTACTTCATGTGGTTTGGAAAATTACAAGGCCGCAGTTGGGGGAAAATCTGCAGAATGACATCACTTGCTATCCACATCTTCCATCCCTTTGTTAATGAGGTGGCTATTGTTATATAGATTTATTACGTTAAAAAGAGGTGGGGACCAGGCGCACGGGGGTATATACTATATTTTTCTTGATCTTTAAAATTATATCTTACAGTAGTAATTTTAATAATCTTTTGTTTATTTATCATTTCTAAGCTTACTTCTTCTTCGTTTTTATACTAAAATTGTAATGGATTATTGGGGAAACTTTTCTTTATCTTCCGTTTTGTTAATTTTAGACCATCTTTAATGATTTTTATCTATTGATACTTATTTTCTATAATATTTTTATTTTTAATAAAAATTTTCCTTTTGGAAAGATCAGTTTTCATTTTATATCTTAAACAACGCTAGGCTATGCGAGGTTTAAAGGGGATCAGGGCAGATCGAGCATAAGCATTTTGATTCGATTATCAATGATTCCATGACCATAAGGAGTTTTAAAATGTAGTTGCTTAATAGTATCAAATAACATTTTATAAAATAAGTAGAGAAAGTTATTTTCTAAAAGAATATTAATTCCAATATCATAAAAATAAAAGGGTGAACATTTTATTAAAAATGATCATAACAGGATTTGTGGTTGATGAATAACTTTAGATAAATGTATCTTATTGATATAAATATCTAATCATATTATATTTTTTTAAGGTTTTCATGATAGTATAAAAGAAAACAACTTGCTTTATATGAACAAGAATTGGCTCCACTGTCTACATAGGCAGCAAAGTATTCGATTCTATAATCTTTATAAGTTATTCCGATTTGAATATAAATACAAGTAGAACTAGTCATTA
>JANZLC010000202.1:18072529-18085735 GCA_026413385.1 Erythroxylum gracilipes | reverse complement strand
CCACGCAAATAAGGTATTTTCGTTAATCCTTCGTGTTTTCGATTATACGTCATGTTCTTGTATGGTCTTTTCCGCAGTGTATTGTGAATACACGGACCGTACGCGATCCAACAGATTTTCAGGTTCAAGGGAGATCTAGCTTCTAAAGTGATATAATAGAATTCTAGTACTGTTATTTTGGGGGGTCTGGTCAGCTTATACCAGCAAAGTCTAGATAGATGTCTTTTGTATTGTGACACACATTGTCTCTAGTGTGTAATTTTTGTACTGTGGGATGCACTGGGATTGAGTTCAAAACTGTTGTGTATGGTCTACTTGAATTTGGAATGTTAATGACATATATGATTTATTATGATTGTGAAGGAAATAAGTATAGTTATATTGATGCCTCAGACTATATTAATATGATTGTTCTAACGTACTATTTCCATAGAGTATATTCTCGACTATCTGTGGATATGATCAGGCATATGCACTATGAGAGTGGTATGTTACAAGTTTCCCATTTATCTATTGCTTCTTTTATGTTTTGGATACAATGTATACCTAAATATATTCCAAAAGGATTTATAACTTTTGTTCTCATTTTATCTATGGGAGTAAAACCATCTTTATCTTTAGCTATCATATGAGTTCTAGAATATCCTAAATCAGGTCTATTAAAACTTTGTGAAAGATTCCTAGGAGGTGGATTTCTAAAAGTACTAGGAATATCACTAATAATAGGATTCTAGTAAACTTCTTGTTTAATTAATTCGGGTTTTATATGTACTAAATTTAGATTTTCTATCTTTTCATTTAACCCTTCAATTTCTGAATCAAAAGTTAGTATAAAATTTTTCCATTTTATCTATAGATTAGGAGGCATTTCTTGATCAAATATCTATTTTTCCATTAGGTTTTTATTGGGTTAATTTTCTATTTCTAATTTATTTGATTTTTTAATCATATCTTGCATATCCATGATTTGTTTTCAAAATTTTTCTACATAGAAAAGAAAGTTATTTCCATAATATTCTATCATTTTTTGAATTTATGCCAAATTAGTTTCTATTTTTAATCCTTTGGGTTTTAATTTTAAGTATTTATCTTCTGCCATTTAAATGATAAGTTTCATAATGTCTAGTCATTCTAAACGAGCTTCTATATGCAACTTTTACATCTTTGATATATTCTATCTAATGCTCCCATCATTACCTTAACAACTTTTATAGGCTTTTTATGAAAACTTATAAATAATATATAATTCTATCTGTTTGTATGATGATGTAATTCAATCTGGGTCTCTTGTACATGAGTATTAAGTTTATTCATTTCAGAAAGTTAATGATCACAATAAAGACATTCTCTCGTAGTTAACAACATAAGATATACCATTTCTAATAATCTCTATTTAGGTGTAGTCTATAATGCTCAAGCTAAGATGTAACACTTTATGTTCTTTTGTATATTGATGGTTTTCTTGTTGATATTAAAGAATGGTTGCTTTAAAATCTAATAAATTATATAATGAAACATAATCACAAGTTCTCAATTATGAATAACAATTCGTTAGTTCTGTTATATGTCTATTGTTGATGTCTATCAAATATCCTTTTTCCTGAATTTGCTGATTGATAGCTTCACAAGTTGTACACCAAATGGTTTAATAATTATTTATAATCTTCAGTTGTTTTTTTTTTTGAAAAGAATCTTCAGTTGTTTAAATCTGTAAATTATTCTTTGTATATCTATTCATATAAGGTAGTGCTTTTCTAAAGTAGAGTTTATGATCTCATAAGCTTAAGATTTTCCCTTTATAGTTTTTTTTGCTATGCATAGCCTTTATATATATCCTTTCTAATTTAGAAAGATATAATTACTGAAAAGTAATATCAAATAATTTCTTATTTTGATATTATTGACTTAGTATCAGAACTAAGCTTTATTTAGATTTGAATTCTCAAATTCTTATATCATGCCTAATATCATAAAATCATCCTTAATACTAGTTGTACATATTCAGTCAGAAAATTCTAGTGTCACTGATGGTGTTATTCTTATCGAGACTAACAGTGATGTATGGTCCTAAATTATGGAAATATGGATTGCTCAATGAGTAGAACTGGAGTATATTATAGGCAAAACAGATCTTTTTCATGATATTAATGCAAACTAATACGTCGAAATTCAAAAGGTTAAAAGATTGATTTTTTGAAAGTTAAGATCACATAAATTTATAATATGACTAATGCGTAACATATAATAAACTATGAATCATAATTCATACTTTATTGTGAAATTTGATCATTTTCTTGTCGTTTTCCTCAAACTAATTTTAAAATTGGCTCCTCTCAATCACTGTAATTGCATATGTGTCTAACTTCTAATAATATCTACAGAGTGTATTGAGAAAACTCTACAAGTAGTATAAAGAAGGTTAGGCAAGAAATAGTAGCTCCTTTAGAGTATAAGTCTATTTATAGTATGGTTTAGATCTTTTAGTAATTCAACTTAAACAAATAAGATTTCAATTAAACCTTCACTAAAATTACAATTAATTCAAATTAAAGACCAAGTGCACCCAAATAAGATGTAATATCTCATATTGATCCTTATTAATTAAATATATCATATTTAATTATAAAGTTTCTAAAACTTTACAATCAAGTCCAACTTGATTAAAACACTTTTTCTCTTTTCAGTCTATTCTTTATGTATGACCTCATATTTAATCATAAAGTTTCTCAAACTTTACAATCAAGTCCAACTTGATTAAAACACTTTTTCTCTCTTTAGTCTATTCTTTATGTATGACCTATTAGGCTCTTAAATATGTTGGTAATGAATATAAATCATAATCCTAAATCATATATAGGATTAGATAAATTAAACTTCTTTAATTTATATTTAATTCTCTAATTAACTAAATTGTATCCATAGATCAATACTAATGTCTAGGAAATGCTTTATGACTACCAAAATATTTAGAAATGTTAAAGTGATTTTGACTAACCCTTTTGTACATGATTTTTTTCATATAATTCAATCATTTCATCATACAATGCTCTAATTAGACACATAACATGAAATTAATTCTATTTTATTTAAGTTCAATCATATTAGTTTTCCACTATTAGTAATTAATTCTATTAGTAACATCTGAAAACTATTATCTAAGTGTCATTATACCTTCGATAAGGATTTCCTAAATCAATAATAATAGAGAACAATAGAACATTTTCCTTAATTACTTTAGGGTGACGAATCTTATATAACCACTCAACTACCTTCAAATAGTTCACGTTATATTCAATGATTATCGAATAAGCTATCGTTGACAACGATATGTCATAAGTAACATCAAAATATAGTAATCCTTAATGAGATTCTTTAGAGATCTTAAGTCAAATGATCTTTTATACAATCATCACGACCATAATGAGAATTTTCATAGATATATAAGTAATGTTTCAAATAAAATTCTCATATGAGGTCAGTTTAATGAAATTGGTCTCTAATAAATACGCACACATTTTTTTAATTATTTCCATACTTTATTATATGAAATTGACTATTGCCTGCATAAGAAAGAAACATAATTGTGCTAGTATTTTTATGTTTTATTAATGCCCAATCTTGATAAAATAATAACTAAGAATAATTTAGGGATAATATATAAATGCAATATAAATCTCATAATTATGATCTCATCACAGTTTCATTTGTAATATACATTTATCACATGGACTTCATCATATGTATCTTAATATGTATAAGATAAATAATATTTTAAAATAATTATATTACTAAACTAGAACTAACTGATTAGATGTAGGGTATAACTAATAAAAGGATGGTTGCTAACTTTTATGTCATTAGGAATTATGAAATGCTATATTTAATTGTGCACTGCAAGTAAGATCTAAGGTGGTTATGCTAAAGCTTTCTATGATGGATCAAATGAATTATAACTATTTGGTATAAATCAGAGAACCTTCTTTGCCATATAAGTTAGTCATCCTTTATCCACTTATTATAGTGATTGTATGAAAATTTCAAGAATTGGATTATCAAGATAAGAATAAAATTAAATATTTCAATAATGTTTTTGCATATAAAAGATCTGTTAAATGATTAAGAATGCATTTCTTTTTTAACATAATAAACACAAAATTTGAACAAATTTGGAGAGAAATCCTCTGAAAGGATTATACACTAGACCCCGAAGAAACCTAGGCATATGATGTCATTATTTTATTTGAAGAACTACCCAAATGGTGACTCTAATCACCTCAAATCGTATGTTATGATCGTAAACCACACCAGATCATAACTTAATCCACAATTAGAACAAGTTTTTGGCACATTGAACACTTATGTGCTCAAAGGAAATTTCAAGGTTGTAATGTGGGAAAGGGTAAAGTGAGATGTGTTTAGGTAGAGTAGCATGGAAGCCATCAAGCTAGTGAAGCAAAAGTAACACTTAATGAAACATCAAGTGCACATGTTAACATTCATTCAAAATTGGGTACCATCAACTATGATGAATGCAATAATTATATTTCACAGCTCAAATTCAAACTCTCACACTATAAACCACATGAAGCATAACCAATTAGAAGGAATCACTTGGACAAATCGATGATATCAATACATTGAAACTATATGGAGTGATCCTTCAAAGCCATATATACCTTATATACATTATAAATGAATCTCCCATTTAATACAACTTTAGAAGGAGAAACCAATCATGAACAACTTTACAAAAGAAATCTATTTCCTCCTTGATATTTTTATTCAAACATTTTTTCTTTCTTTTCTTTTTCTCATTTTCTTTTTCTTTCTTCCCTTTTCTTTTCATTTAAAAATTGAAAAAAGCTATATGAATATGAGAATTTCATTGATAAGACATAAAATAAAATCCCAATAATTATAACCATCCCACACATATGCACACTCCCACATTTATACTCTTGTACAATCATAACCATTAACAATCAACAAATGCTCCACTAGCTTTAAGGCTTGGGTAGGACATTTGGTTCAGTTTAAGTCATATAATGTGGTTAGCACAAAAAGAAAAGGAAAATAAAGCTTAAAGGGGCTTATCAAAAGGAAAATCATATGAATAGGCACGCTGTTTGGTTTATGTAGCTTATAAAACAAAGAATGCCTATATCATTTCCATGTTAATGTATATGATAAAAATGTGGTCTTGAATACAAAATTAAAGCAAAGTCAGGATGTACATTTCATGAAGGTCACACATAAACAAAAAACAATGAGACTGTTATGAATGTGTCAGTCTAATAAGACTCAAAATCGCACTAGCTTGTGTCTACCACTAGTTACTACTCTTCTAAAGATAATGCATATTGACCAATCAAAAGAACAAAAGTACATGCTAAAGTTGTCATGGATTTTTCTAGTCAATTCACACTCTAATAATGACTATATAATCTTAGAAGCAATAGAAAAAGAGAAAATGTTTATGTGTTTGTTTGGTTCTCTCTCTTTTATTGAAAACTTAAAAATATGTAAAAACAAAAAAAACTTATAAACACACATGCATATAAGAAAGAAATGCAAAAATGTAAAGTAAAAGAAATTAAATTCCCTTAGGTTTTCTCCTAAGAAATGCCTTTGTTTAGTGTCACTGGCTCGACTCCATACTTTCCTCACGTGACAAAGTTATGTTCTTCAGGTGTCACATGCACTTCTTCCAGTTGAGGTTTTTTAGGATAAGGCTAAGTTGATGATCATCCACCTCCAGTGTCTTCCTTATCTTCAAAATCTCAGTCTTTACTAAGTCTATGCACTCTGGAAAGATCTCAAATGTCTCTTCTCTTTTTTTGTCTTCGTTTAACTTCTCTAACCTACTAGGTAAAGGTAAAGAGTCAATCTTATCAAGAATTAGGAACTTAATATTTACCTTTGAGTTAAAAGATGTATCCCTTTTTGCTTTGAGCTCCTTCTCCACTTCTTCCATGCATGCAATTTCTTAAGTAGTATTCTCAAGATTATCAAGCTCCTCTTCACTTAATAAGGCCTCTGCACTAACGTCTTCCAGAGATGTACTTGAGTCGTGATAAAAAGGTTATCCTTTATACAAGAATTGCTTTATGTATTGCGTACTATCAAGGAAGTAATTCTGTTGATTATCCCATCCATAACTAAAGTTTAGATGATCGCTCCAAACATGATTATAAGATTGGAAATATGAGTTATAGAAAAAAATTACTTCCATCCATGTAATTTAAAATTTTTTAACACACAAATGCTAAACAAAAAGTGAAAAAAATCAAGAAATAAATGTAGAAACTAATTATGAACAAATATATACAAAACGCTAATTACGATTAAAAACAAAAAAAACACTGCACTCCCCAGTAACGATGCCTAAATTTGATTTAGTGCTTCGTAGAACTAATCAAAATAACTAGACCTACAACTATAGCAGTGATAAGTCTAGGTTGATCCTATAGAGAGTATGTGTAAATCATTTGAAATGAAAATAATTGGTGATTAGGTTACTGGGGGGGGGGTGTTGGTTTTGGTTATCAAACAAGAAAATAAAATGAAACTAAACTAACAAAAGCAAATTAAATCAAACAATCTAAAAATGATGAATTCGTTAGGGGCCTAGTCATCAGTTTAATCTTGGCCTACACATTATTGAACATATTTCATTGAATTGTTGTTCTTATACCTCTCCTAGCAACTATTACTCACAGGTTAATAATAAGCTTTTTAAACCCTAATTTTCTCTTAGGTCGTGTTTAATTAAGAAGAGCTCGTTAATTAAACCTAGATGTCGAATAACCTATAACAAGCTCTTTAGATTTAAATGGATAAACACATTATGAATTAGGAAAATAGATTAATCAAGGCAAAAACCACACAAGCTAGGGTCATTTAACCTAGGTTATATTATCCCTAATGATTAAAAACCATTATTCGTCACAAACGAATCTCAATATAATAATTACGGACTATATTGGAATTCTAAAAATGGGTTCTTACATAAAAAATAATAAAATAGAGTATTCAATCTTTCTCACGCAACACCCAAATATTAAACATAGGATAATATAATCAATCCCTAAGAGAAAGAACAACAAACAATGAGAGAAATGCTTCACCAGGTTCTTCAGCGTTGATATCACCTCCAAACCGACATCTGGAAGATAGCCCTCCATAACTATAACATCTCGTTATCCATGTTGAGGCTAGAATAGAATATGTCAGAGATGATTGAGATATTAGAAAATACAATTCTTGTTCATGCATAATGTGATATACGCATATAAGTGAATAGTGAAATGTTGCATATTAAAATGACTGTACATGCATTCATTGACATTTTTCGGGTATAATTGTTTATAAATGTGTTTATATTGAGAATTGTAGTTCTTATATGTTTAAAACTAATTTGGAGAGTGTATTTAGTGGTTTAGAATTTTGGTGAATTTTAAGAAAATTTATGAAAATTTGGGGTAATTTTTGGACTAGAAAAAATGCCAAGTGGCAAGACAAATGATAAATGGTAGTAGAATTTACTGTCAAATGGCAATGGAAATTTTGATAAATGACTTTAGGAATTATTGACAAGTGTCATTAAAAAATGAGAGACAATTGGAGTAAGAATTGGAGACAAGTGGACTAGTTAAATAAAAGACCTAGGAGAGACCACAAAAAGGGGACATGTGGCAAGCGACAAGTGTGTGCCACACCTTATGCCATAACCCACGAAATTTGTCCAAAATTAAAGACCATCTCATTTTAATTGTCTTTCACCTTATTCACTTAGTCTCATCTCTTGTAATTTTCTTTACTCATCTTCTTCATCTACGACATTCTCTTCTCACCTCACCCACATTTAGCCTTGCTTCCATCTTTCAATCGCTACTTCCATCTTATAGTTTATTCAAATTGCCACAAGAAAAACCCACCTTTACCTCCTTCAAGATGATGATCGTGTGGTGTTTGGAAGCTAGGGCTTAGTGTTGTTTTTTTTGAAGAATTGAAGCTAAACCAAGTAAGTTATGCTTTAAATATCATGGGTATAGTTAAATTAAGCTAGAATGATGAGTAAATTGAGATTTGATGACTTGGTTATGCAATATTTATGTATGTATCGTGGGTGATGAAAAATTTATGTATATGTCTTGTTTTTGGATATGTAGGATGAGTAATAATTCATGTAATGGTATAGAGATGTTTGAGGTTGAATGATCATCAAAGTGGTGTTTGGATGAGTATAGAAAGTTGTTTATGAATGGGTATATATATATGCTATGATTTTGGTTAATGATCAAATCTAGAACATGATTTGTTTGTGATTGATATATTGAGTTGAATTGGGCAGAGAATGATAAGGAAATGAAATGGAAGAGATAATCTAGGTATAAGATGAGTTAGATGTAAAATGTTGGAAGTTTTAAAAACTGGAAAAAATGTTAGCAGAAAAATTTCCATTGATATGCTTATGTGTTTTAGCCATAACTTATTCTGTAGTTATCCAAATGAGTTGATTATTAATTTGGATTAAGCTAGAGACATATGGATACCTTTTTGATGAAGATATCAAATTTAAATTCTGCCTTTAAGATCTCAAATTTTGATATGAAAATGAGAACTACATGCAGCAAATTTGTGGGTGAATATATATGTTTGTGTTCTATTTTGGGTGTTTATGAACAAATAGGGAATATGATGTTGAGCTAAAATTAAGGTATACATGAAGTAGTCATCAACTAGAAATGATGAATTTTGAATATGAAGTGCTTGATACTTAGGAATAAGATATGTCATGGAAAAAGGATAGGAATTTTTGAATGATGAGATGTAGTTGAATGTGATGAATCATTTGAGTTGAGATTTAAGAGTTTAACAAAAATTACTTAGTAGCTGAATCGATATGAAGTGATTTTTGACTAGAAGAGTTGAATTTGGGAAGATTATGAGTGAATGTGATGTTAAAATGGACGTAGGAACCCTTAGAAAGGCTTTGGAGGGGTTTGAGTGTCACATATGTCCGTTAGACGGACATTAGGTCTGTTAAACGGACCTTCTTAGGTCTGAAAAGGCCCCCAGCCCAGTCTATGTCCGTTAGACGGACCTTCACTGGTCTGGAAAACACTCCAGACCCTGTCTATGTCCGTTAGGGGGCAGTGTATGTCCGTTTAACAGACATACACAAGAAACTTACGGAAATTGGCGATTTTGACCCTCTAGATGGCAAAATCTCTCTTCAGGGTCTTCACGTAAGTTGTAGATCTCGAAGTCTTCTTTGAAAACATCCTAAAATGAACTCATAATGACATCTATAGTGAATGTTATGCCAATTGTCCCAATTTGTATTACCTAATATATCATTTGTTAAATAAGCCTTTCTAAAATACTTTATTCAACTAATTTAAGACTTTACAGTAATCTATAGACAATTCTTGAACCTTCTCATACGTTTGTATTACCTAAGACTTCGATGTGAATTGTTGGATATTTTGAACTATATTTTTTAAGAATAGATGATTACTTAAGTCTAATAGTCCATGAACTTCGTTTGGTAGGATTAAAATTTATAGAGCTGCATTTGGTTATTAATATTAAACTTTAGTTTATTTTCAATTTTGTAACTTTATAAATTGAAGATCCATATTTTATTTATTTTTATATTTTATATTTTGTTTTTAAACATTCATAAAATCTGTAATCATTTTTTTTCAAATGTATGTTGAACAGACTATACATAGTAATCTACAAATCACATGTATATTTTATAACTTCACTTAATCTTTTAATATAGTAACACTAACGATATGCCCTAAGACAAGCAATGATTGTAATTAAATTAGACTATTGATTGCATATGAATGAGTTCAATATTAAATTAGAAATAAACATTTTGAACAAATTCCATTTTTAAAATAATGAAAATATAATTGACATAAATGTGTGTATATATATATATATACATAGAATTATATTTACAAACATTTAAAATTTCAATTAAACATTTGCAAGTCATCTAAAGGTTGGAAACAATGTTACTAAAGAATTCATATTTCATGCCCTATTAATTTTAATAAAATTTATGGATTGAATATATAATTATTTATTATAATTATTAAATTGCTAATTAAACATATAAGCAATACAACATATATTTTGATACTATCAATTAGAACTTCATTCTAGGTTTTAGGATTTCCTATGCAGCTTGCTTTAGGATTTCCTATCTAGCTTACTTTAGGATTTCCTATCTATTTTTTTTATAAAATTAGAGAAATTGAAGATAGACAACATATCATTTAAGGATAATCTTTTGTTTTCATATATAGTTAACCGTCTTTGCTCCTCGCCATTACTCACCCATCGCGTGTCGTCGTCGTCATTTTCCTTTAATCGTCGGTTGAGGTAACATTGTATTCTTTGATTGTTTTTAACAACGTCGTTGAGATTTGTTTGTTACTATGTTTTGTGTACTGCTTTGATTGTCATTGCCTTCATTTCTTTGTATATTAAGAAACTAATCCTGAGGTGTAAAATGGCACTAATGATAGACATAAAAAATAGAGTATTTTCCAAGGCATAGGGAGACATTGATGATGGATAAAGAAAAGGATAAGGATGTGAGAAGAGAAGAGGAAATTGTATAATGTACGAAGTTTTGTTAGATGTGATAATTATATTGTAATGTAATCAATCAAGGATTTAAAAGTCAGTAGTGGTGATATTACACACATAAAGTTAGCGGTAATTAGGAAGTAATTTACATCTTATAAGAGAACTCTAACTTTCAAATTCATGTACATTGAGTTCTTTAAAGGAAAATTTGGTTACAATATGAGGTAATGTTATTATTATGGTTTGGTTTAATAATTGTTAATGGGCATGTTAGTGAATATTATTTAACCTTATTACTTTATTGGTTAAAATGTTATTACAGATCTACTAACAGTGAGGTTGTTAACAATTTTAGATTTGGACTTATATTGAACAATTTCCTTACATGTTTTAGACCTGGGTGTCATATAAGTAATATGGAGGGTAATATTAAATTTATTTCTCCAAAACCTAATTTCTTAGATATATCTTATACTATGAATATGTAACAATTTGTTAGTAGCTTTTCATCAATTTTATTAGTAGAGAACAAGGTTATTACGGTTCTTAATGTTAACATGTTTGGTTTTAAAGAAACTAATTAACAATGTCATAAAAAGACTTGAATGACATATTGTACTATGAGTAGTTGGACACATTCTAAGTCTAGGATGAAAATGTGCATAAATCCTTGGCCTTTATTGATTTCTTTCGTATTATTCCCAAATGTGTAAGAAATATTGGTAATGACTTAGATGTTGACATTGATGTATACATGACTAGCTTTATAAGTTTATTTTATCTATTTGTTTTAATTTGGCATTTTTGCATTTAAAAACAGATTTTGAAAATGAATTTACATTTAAAAATTTTATTCTCACAATTTTTCATCTTTACACTTTAGAATGATCACTATTGGTATTATTTCATTTTCATTGAAATAATGGACATTACGATATTTAACTCTAATCACTAGGAGAATGGTGCTAAGAAGAACCTATATAAAGTACTATCTTGAAGAAATATATTATCTACACTATATGTAATAATATAAAGATTATTATGTTATGGATAATTTCATGAAATGTTTTTTTGGGGTATAGACACATATCCTATGAAGGTGTTAGAATATTTTGGTGTGCAATGAAATGAAAAAGTTTTTCTATTTCTTATGCAAAATTATTTCCAAGTTAATGTAATAAGAATAATATGTTGTTTATATTGTATCAATTAAAGTATAAATATATTTAATCAAGATCTTAAGGAATCTAACTCTAACTTTGTGGAAGAAAGGAAATTATCTATAAAGGAAAGATTAAATATATTGTCTCATGTATTTGATATGGTATTTGAATTTCTTACATGAGTTTAAGTTTAAGGCAATTAGTCTAATAGTGCTTCAATGCAAAGTGTGAAGAGGTAGTGGAAGAGGGGGGTCTCCTTACCTCAACCTTTTAGTACTTTAAAAAAGATTGGAAGGTTCCCCATTCACTCTGATGCTAAAGTAGTAATGACACATTTTTTGATCCAATGACTATAGTTGTTTAGCAATCCAAAAGTTGTCATAACTTAAAATAGAAAGGTACAACTTATACTGTCAAATAGTTTATGAAAATCAACTTTAATAGAGTAGCTTTTAGTAGATAACTTCTTATAATAATTCTTGAACAAATCTTGATTAATCAATATGTTATCACTAATACTCATACTCTAAACACTTCTTAGCAAAGAACTGATAAGAGAATTTAATACGCTTTTAATTTGATAGTAAGAATTTAGAAATAATCTCATCAATTGCATTGCAAAAAGAGGATGGATTGAAAAACTAAGAAGTAAGGTAAATATGAGTTTTGCATAGTTTCTTTAACATAGTTTTAATAACTAAATCTCTTCTTTTTACTGTTTTTATGATGAATGTATCCTTTATCAGTAGCATATCATATTTTAATCTCAAAAATATATATGCTCCTATACCACTTGACCAACAAAATCAAAGTGATCCAATCATATGCTTGATTGATAACACTCTTCAATTTCTTTATGTATAGGATAGATTTGTAATTTTACTAGCTAAGATCTTATTGATTATTGCTTGATTGTAGGAACTTATTTGTTGGTAGTATTTCTATTTTCAAGGGGATTGAAGAGAAGCTTCAGTAGGCACTTAATTTTGACATTAATTTCTTTTACTTGTTGACAATGTCAACAATGATTTTCCACACATTTTAATTGAATTTGTATCTATTTCTATATTTTGTAGCATAGTCATTTTGCATATTTTTACTTCATTGAAAAGAGAACTTTTATCATCCTTTCAATGTTTTAAAAGGAAAATGACTGGATTTTCTTGCATGATATGGCGACAGCCAAATGCTATAACTAAGACTTTTGAACATGAATTTATATCTATTTGCGTACTGCTTTGAAATTCATTGTCTTCTTTGTTTTGTTTTGGTTATCTTCTTTGGCCGTTAGCTCACTTTAGCTCTGTCATCTTCTTCCTTCATGTGCTTCAGTGATTTCTTCTGCGTGCCGGTTGAGGTAAGTGAGTTTTGTTATTTACTAGGTTTTTGTGTACTTGGTTTAATTTGGGTATTTGTATGTGGTTTGAAC
>JANZLC010000202.1:18040147-18051486 GCA_026413385.1 Erythroxylum gracilipes | reverse complement strand
TCAAATATTTACTTTGCTTAGTAATGAGAATGTGAAATTGAGGATTTCCTTTTGTATATGAATATGTCTTTTTAAAGGTTGAGTATGATGATTGTGGAAGTGGATTTTGTGTATGCATATGCTTCTTCGTTGAGATTGCGAATTGTTGTTTGTTTTAGAATAGGATGTTAGAGATTGGAAAGGTTTTATGGGATGAATCATTTGAGGTGGGATTCAAGAGTTTAACGCAAGGTATTTAGTAGTTGAATTGATATGAATAGATATTTCATTTTGCAAGTTCATAGGTGGTAAAATTATGTTTTGAACTTAAGGGAAAAACTATATCGATCTGGGTATAATTAGCCAAAGTTGTCTTCATAAAAGTTGTAGTTTATCCTCTTAGCTTTCCAACACTATAAAGTATGTAAATTTTGGGGATCTTAGTTGAGAGATATGAGCATTATAAGAGATGATACTGTATAGGAGGTATGAATATGATAGCTATGAAGAATGATGAGAATTTGTATATGTTATGAGTCATTGGAGTTGAGGTTTGGTAGGTTAATGCACTTAAATTGGTAATTGAATGTTTAAGGAGTGATATGACTTTAGAAGAAGTGAATTTGTGAAGATTATGGGTGAATATGATGTTAGAATGGATGTAGGAACCATTGGAGAGGCTTTGGAGGAATTTTTGGGTGACATATGTCCGTTAGATGGACTTTAGGTCCGTTCAACGGACCTTCTTAGGTGAAAAATGGCTCCCAAGCCTGTCTATGTCCGTTAAACGGACATTCTTAGGATAGCTACAATAAATGGAGAGTTTGACCCTTTTAGAGGCATAATCTCGCTTAGAGTTCTTCATGAAATTGTAAATCTTGAAGTCCTCTTTCAAACCGTCTAAAAGCAACATCAATACGACATTTTTAGTGAAAGTTATGATAATTGCGCCAAGACAGGTACAAAATTATTAAGGACTTAAACATGTTGGATTCTTTTGGCCATAATTTCATCATTCGACCTCTGAATTAAGTGATTATTGAAGCAATGAATTTCTAACACATTTTTATACCTTCTCACAAAAATTGATAGCTTTTGGTGTTGAAATGAAAAAGATTGATGGAAAGAAAATGAGGGATCGATTGGAAGAGCATAACTAGGTTATGAATATACTTTGGGTTTTTAAGCATATCTTGATCTATAGAGCTCTGATTAAGATTGTTCATGCTTCAAAACAAACTAGAGGCTTAGAGCCAGAATTTCTTTGAAGAAGTCAAATTGAAATTCAGGTTTGAAGTTTCCCAAAATCTATTTTGAATTAGGAGAAATGAGTTTGATTATGGTGATTGATTTGTATGGGCACGCCGTTGAACAAATTGTGAGGAAATTTTTGGGATGTTATGAGAATGAATATGAACTGATAATAGCTAATGAGGGTTCTTTCAAATAACCATACAGGATGATATGTTCACGCTTTACGACTCCGAAGCGATCGTTGGGCTTCAAAAACGGGGCCCAACAACACCACTTCATGATATCTGACCAAGAATCTAGTGGGCTGGCTAGGTGACATTTCTAAATGATTATCTTCCAACAGTATTGACTAAATTAGCATTTGAAGAAAAGGTTATTTTTTTAGTTAAAGACTTGCATAGAATGCACCATTTGGTAAAGCGAAGAAATGTGATATTTTTTTCAATTTTGGGAAGTCTGTTTTTGATTGCTAGCTATAAAGTGATTGAGGCATGAGGAGAGTTATGCTTGAGTAATGTGAGGCTTTGCCAACAGAGAGTTTGATTGGAACTTCTGAAGAGAGACCAACATGATGCATTAGAGAAAGTAACACAAGAAGTTTGCAGCCACTGAATTTCTTCTTCATTTGAATTTTTAAGAATAACATTTGAAAGGAAACCAATAAATGCGGATGGTGGAGAAAAAAAAGGAAAGATTGATAATAGGCATGTCTTTAGTAACTATAATGTTAAAGGCTAAAGTTTCATAAAGGGAATTAGCTTTGATAATAATAGCTAGAGGACCAAAGGGGTCCAGTGATCATGCCCAAAGGAAATGATTATGTCATCATTCATTTTGTATTTGTAGAAATCTTTGGTAATGAAACTTAACTTTAGTAAAGAGTTCGTGGTAATGAGGCATTGGTTGGATTTTATGCTCTCCATAAGCACTGAACCTTTATATAGTATTTATGCACCCATTTAACCCATAAGGAATGCTTTTTTGAAAGTTAAAATGAATTCATTAATATGCCCTAAATGGCTGCAATAAAGTAATATTACAATTATGTGCTAATATAAGTTGAATCAAAATATATAAGTTTTACAACCTATCATCCTTATGACTATTAGAAAACAAATAGCCAAGTTATTCCAAGTTCCATGTTCTTCTGAATGAGTAGCACAAGTCTTTAGTATCTTCGTGAGCAATAAGGATTTCTCTGATCAAGAGGTAGATCCTGTAGGCAAGTGTAAGCTTCTCTGTTTTTCAATTCGTGAATATTATTTGATTCCTTTCTCCCCATATTGTATGCAGATAATAGTTCAAGCTGAGGCTTAGGCTTAGACTTTTTTTTTGTAATATTTCCCCATTCTTTTGTATTGATTTTTAGGCCACACTAAAATGTTATCCCAATTAACTATTGGAAAAACTAGGTTCATAATATGTTGCATTCTAGCCCATATGGTAGTTATGAAGCTACAGTGAAAGAAAATATGGTTTATAGATTTAGGTACCATATTGCATAAGATACAGAGCTAGTTATTGGATCCCTTTAACCTATCTTTAGTTTTTAATCTCCCTTTAACAACTAGCCAGGTGACGAAAGAGGCTTTGGGAATTAATGATACTTTCATAACTTTGTTATACCATACAATTGGTAGCAACTATGGGTCTGATAACTTTAAACAATATAAATTAGTGAACTCTACATTTCTGTTGATAGTCGAGGTTACTTTATCCTTCATTGTGGGGTTAAGCAAGCAGTTATGGTAATGATTCAATAGTCTATCTACACCTTTGCCAACTACGAACTAAGAATTTTGGTCAATGACTTTAGAGACTCGAGTTTGAATTGAATTGTTGTGAATGTTGTAAGTTCCCCTCTTAAGATTAGAGAACTATGAGTAGCCCAGTATTAAACCAAAGCCAAGTATCTTCACCATTTCTAATCTAAATTCTAAGAAAAGGGTATATAACCTATCTTTCATTAAGCATTTTAATGGCCAAGAATGCTCTTTCTTTTCACTTATTTGCTAGAAGCTAGAATCCCTCAAGTAATATTCATTTTTCTATTTGCTCCAAAGTGGCTCTTTATCATTAAAGAGCCTTCAGATTCTCTTAGCCACTAGCATTGTATGGATCATCTGTATTAAGGCAAATCCTAATACTCCTTCTTGCATTTTTAAACAAAGTTGCTCCCATTTGATTTTGACTCCTTTAGGATCATCTACCTTTGTAGCCTATAAGAAGTTCCTTATGCATTTTTTCATCTCTTTATTTATCTTCTTGGGTAAGAAAAGGTCAGTGCTCCAATGATTGTAGAGATTATTTAGCACTAAAATGATAAACTAGACCCTTCCAGCTTGAGAGAGAACTCTATTCTACCATACATTTATTTTCTTCTTGAATTTTTCCAATCGTAGAAGACAGTCTTGAAACTTTAGTTTCTTAAAAGAGATTGGAACTCCATTGTATTTTAAAGGCAAGCAGAGGACATTTGATCCAAAGATGTTCTTTAAGCTGTCTGAATTAGAAACATCAAAAGAAAAATAGACCTTACTCTTTTGTAAGTTGACACTAAGTCTAGATATCCTACAAAAATCTGAAGAGAGATTTATGCAGTAATTAGACAAAGATTTGATTAGTTGTATAGAACATCATTATATGATTTGCAAAGCTAAGTCCATACCACCTAAGATCTCCTTTCTAATGTTATTGACCATAAAAAAGGCCTTCATATGAAGGACATACTTAGATTTCTAAATCTGCTAAATGCATGTCCTCTATACCAAATAGTGAAACTCTAGAACACTTGTTCTTTGGATATGAGTACGCTAAACAACTCTGGACAAGGGTATAAAGAATTATCCCTATCAATATAAACTATTTTTATTTTAATCAATTACTCAGTTGGATAAAAAATGATAAGAAAATCAATAAGGTATGAAAAAGAAGGGTGATCAAATATATGGGGATTTGCATGTATAACATATGGAAGGAGAGAAACAACAGAAGCTGTAGGGGGAATGAAACATTCAAAGAGTCAATTCTTCGATGTATGCTCATTCATTACAGAGACCAAGAACTAATCAATTATTAGATACTAGACATCACATTCACAAACAAAGTTAACAAGGAGAATTGGAATAACAAAGTTACTAGAAGTAGCATTTGTGGACTATCCTAAGCTTCAAAATCAAGCCTCTTATTCAACCTGCTTGGAGATGGAAAAGCCAAAACAATCACACCTATTCAGTACTAAAGAAAATCATGCATGATCTAGAATAGAGAAGGAAACATATTAACCTACCAACAAAGCTAGTCACTAGAGGGAGAGTATGAATATGTACTAGTTTATCGCCTCTTGATGACGGAGACAAGAAGTCCATAGATGGTTTACTTAATTTGGCAAATCACGATTAATGGCAATGATTTTGTAATTTGGGGAAAAGTTAGTAATGTGATTTGTTAATTGGCCAAACGTTGCCATTTTTGGAGTTGTATTGGTAAAATACCTTACTCTAATTTACATTTTAAGTTTTCAGAAAATAAAGTCCCCTTTTATAACCAATAATGAAAAATTTAGAATAAAAAAGGGAATGGGAATAAAAAATGAAAAGAGAAGTAGAAATAAAATTTTTGATTATACAATTTTGTCTGTATCATTAAAAGTGAGATTAAACAAATTAATAGTTATGTTCATATTTACTGTCAAATATTAGGAATCATAATGATGAATTTTTCACTCATATTTAATTACTATACAATTTATTGTATTGATAATTAAATAAAATATTTTATTTTATAGAAGAATAAAATTAAAGAATTGCAAAATTTTACTTTATTTTATATAGCATCAATGAAATAAAATAAAGTACTTATTAAAAAATTAAATGTAAAAGCTAGTAATATATGATTTTAGTAATAATATTTTGTAAGAATCAACAATATCCTAATTATATTTTGATAATGTCTTGATAATATTGTAATAATATATGATTGCTTATTTGTTATTCATAATATTTGATTATTATAATAATATATGACTGTTTATTTGTTATTCATAATATTTGATTCTATGTTATATACACGCCCTATTACCGCACCTCTATTAAAAAAATCTAGAATTGTCTATTCCTAGTGACAAAATAACTAAAAATTAGGATGAAGACCACATTTACATTCCTACCTCTTCATTATTGATTACCAAAAAAAAGGGCTTAAGGTGTGACGTCTCATGAGAAGGTGGAAATGAAAATGCAACTTTTATTTATTAATATTTATATGTGGTTATTAGGAGTAGATAAAATAGGGAATGACAAATATGAAATAAATTCTAGACAATATTAGACTTTTATTCTTAGGAAGACATGAGTATAAGCTGAAGTCAAATATTAAAAATAAAAGATAAGTATGAATGAGTTATTATTAAAATATCATCATGATATTATCAAGATAGTAATTATGATTAAATTATATTTATTTTATTTTATTTCATTCATACTACATCAAATAAAACAAAAATTTTGCAATTCTTTAATTTTATTCTTATCTTAAAATTATTTCTAATTATTCAAAAATTAATAAAATTATAAATCAGTGCAAAATAAATATAATTATTTATTTATAAAATGCAAAATGTTTTGATCAATAATTTAAAAATAAATCATATAATAATTAAAATGAATATAACATAACTATTCATTTATTTTAGTATTAATCTTAGTGAGTACGTTACTAAACACGCATAGTTAATAATTTTATTCTTATTTTGATTTTGACTTTTCATTCATATTTTCATATTTGTCCTATTAAGTAAAATTTTGGTTCAAGATTGATAATTCTTATGTTTCTGCCGAGTTAGCGTTAGTTCGGATCGTTTGTCTAAGGCTGCCTTGTCCAGCCCTGACTAATCCCATAAACGTTGTCATTCTATTTAAAGAGGGGTGACTTGAGTAACAAATTTTGGTTACTTATTTGCTGTTTATATTATGTGGCTAATGTAAATTTTTCTAAGTAGAACAACTTGTTTTAGGCATCGGACATGGTTGGACAGGGTTGTGTTAGATAAGAGGATCCGAACGGGCCACACAGCCCATGTTCTTGGTCCCCAAAGCTTCGGAAGTTCCAATGGGGAAGTTTGGGTGTTGGAAAGCTTTGCTCTTTGCCTGTTTACTAGTTTTCTTTCTCGGAGTGCCCATTCATATCTTAACCGAGGACTGTGGATTGGGCTATGAACGAATTTCTAAAGATAGTGTTATGGGAGATGGGCGACATCTACAAATATGGCATAGGTATTGGTGGGAACGACTTGTAGCTTTACTGCTATTAACGCCAGCAAACCACCCTCTTAATCCTAATTCCTATGACGTTTTCACACGTCCTCCAGATAAGAAAACAATTCTAACGTTATTGATGAGATTCTGATAAAAGGAAAATGGTAGAGATGCCAAATTGGTAATTCTAATAATTTCTGGTGTATGTCGTAAAAAGATAACGATGATAATGGCTTCATGTCCTAAAGTCCCACTTGCTTCCTCATCGTTATTTTCCCCTTCTTCTTCTTCTTCTTCTTTTCCTTTCTTTCTGTACCGCCAGCACTATAAGTTTTCTTACAACGGTGAATTTAGAGCAAGAATAGGCAATTTTTGTCTCTCTAACTTCAGCTCTACTACCAGTGGACCGAGGAAGAGAAGGAAGACTTGTTTGTCAGCTGGTAAGGAAGACGCAGAACTGAATGTTGAAGACCCAGAACAAGATGAAGATGAAGAGCAAGAGGAAGCGGAAGAGGAAGAAGAAGTTCCACCAACTCCTCAAGATCTTGAATACGTTGGAGAAATCAAAAGGGTCTTTTCCATTTGCTCTCTCTATCATGTGTACAGTGGAAATTTTGCTTATTTTTTCTTCTTTTGCTTTTGGAAAAAATTGCGTATTTATGCCTATTTTCGTGATTAGGTGTTGGAACTTCTAAGGAAAAACAGAGACATGCTTTTCAATGAGGTAATTTTTTATTATTGTGATTTCTGGCCAAGTTCATAGCATTTGCTTTGATTACTCTGGTTTAAGCACTTGTGTGCTTTCGTTGAGTTGTGCATGTGGTTTCCTGTAAATTTTGATCATTTTTAGGTAAAGTTGACAATTATGATTGAGGACCCAAGGGAAGTTGAGCGAAGAAGGCTGCTTGGCGTTGAGGATCCTGACGCCCCTACCAGAGATGACCTGGTTGAAGCGCTAGAGCAAGTAAGTCTTTGCGTAAATCCGTACACTCCACCAAGTTCTTGTGGAATTCACTGTGGAACTGAAGATGTAGAACAATCTGCATCCTGACTAAAGCTGTGCCGTTAGCGTTTATGTTTACGTCACAATCGATCAGTACTTTTTTAACCTTGATAATGAAGATAACGGATTGTGGTTGTCTTGGAAACTTGACACGTGTTTGGAACTTGAATTAACAAGTTTAGATTTGGCTAGGAAATGTTAGGTTTATTTACATAAAATGCATCGTAATTCAAAATTCTGGAGATGCTTTCTTGGAATCAAGTGAATTTTGCATTATCCGTACCATTATCAAATGTAGAATTAAGAGAAAGTATATGTTTCTGCAATGCTGAGTAGCTGCACTTCTTTTTCCCCCACTTGCACTTCCGAACTTCTGTCAGAAAAAAACATGATCAAAATCAGGTTCATTTCTGATCCATTTTATTCGTGTTTCGTTATTTATTTACTAGGTGAACAAAGGAAAAGTCCCAAAAAATAGAATTGCACTTCGAATGCTAGCTGAGGAGATGATTAACTGGCCAAACTTAGAGGTAATTCTCAACATGATTAGATAACAGTTGTTCCGAGAGATACCACCACTTGGGTTTCTTCTGTGTTATAGACAGTCAGTGGGGTGCATAACTTTTTATTTAGCCAGTCAGTCATACAAAATCTTCTCTAACTTTCTGTTATATCTGAGGTATGGATGTTAAATTGTAAATGAATGTTAAATTGTAACTGAAGAAGAGCTTTAACCGAGTTCTTTGTTACTGGTCACATTCAAAGTTTATGTTGTTTGTTTGTCTTTGCTTCTGCGTTTGTTTCACTGTTGAAATAGTGTACTGTTAGCTCAAATTCACCTTAGCACTAGTTGCAGCTTTTCATGCTCTTTATGTTCTTCTTGTTCTATAATTATCTACTGTTTCAGTATGAATAATATGTTACTGATAAGTAGATGGTAACTATGGAGGTCAATGCATATTAAATTGAATACGTCCCATACCTCCTTGGTGTACTACTTTAACACTACTTTAATGTTCCCAGTTGTTTGTCTCATATTACACCAACTGAAGACTGACGTAATGTGGACGCAAGGTGTTCATGGTCCTGACAATAGACATTACTCAATGACAAATGATTATCATGAAATATTCTTCTACCCGATTCTCAAAACTGAATTTATACCTTCTTGATGCTCTCTTTCTAATTCATGCATGCCATGTCTGTTGAGTAGGTTGAAACACCAAAGAAAACGGCAAGGAAATCCCTTTATGCAAAAGCTACTGACACTGGTATTAATCCTCAAGAGGCTGCTAAAAGAGTTAAAATGGATTGGGATTCAGCTGCTGATATTGAAGAGGCCGATGTTAACAATGACACAGAGGTTCCTCCAGTTGTGGTTAGTTCTCCTTGCTAAAAATTCTAATGTTTGGTAGTTATGCCATTGTATATCACAGTTAAAACTGACATACTTTGGGTACGTCTTATCAGTCCAGTTTTGATGTCATTGTTTCCTTTAATAGGTACAAGCAAAGTTCGTACTTAAGATATCATAGCAACAAGGAAATAGGGAAGCAATTTTACCGTAGCATCTCTTAACATTCTGTAGTATTGATAGAAATCGGTAATTGCTAACTTTTCGTCTGTGCAGAATATTTTTTCCCTCTGTTTTTTCTCATCTGTAGGTGGGAAAACCCCTGACTGCCTGCAAAGCTGGCAAGCATTTGTCAACAGGACAAATAATTTTAGATAGTTTTTAGGAAATTTTAATTAAAAGCACGATCTACTCCTTGAGTTGCACCTTTCTGTGGCAATCGCATTTTTCCATATGGTAGAAGAGAGAATTCCACTAGCCAATTGTTATAACCCGAATGACTTGACGCTCTTGCAGGGTTATGGAGCTCTTTACTTGGTCACAGCTTTTCCAATCATCATTGGTATCTCAGTTGTACTGATCTTATTCTACAACTCTCTTCAATAGAAATTCTTTTAACTCCATTTATCGAAACTGATTTGTATGGAAATGTAAGTGACCTCATCATGATTGTAAAAATGGCAAAAAATGTACAAAGGTCTTTTACCCCCGTCAAATTGTTTGAGTGCTCTCAGTTGCTCTTTTCATCATGTTCCCTGAAAGTCAACTGTATCAAGTTGAGGGTTTAGATACTGATCAGCGCTGGAACAGATGGGAATTACTCGATGGACTCACACATGCTGACCACGTCTTAACTTAAACATAGCTCTTCTTATTCGTATACGTGGTTTATTGAGTCTCAATTCCTGCGTACAATTTGTGCTCTTCCCCACCATGGTCCTCCCAACTTCAGGTATCTTCCGTTCCACGAAAATATCAGCGCCCAAGAAACAGTTGATGAATACGAGGAGCTTGATGTCCGTATGTTTTATCAGCACCACGAGTTGAAATTACTTTCCAGAGAAGAACATAAAGCATTTGTCAAGAGAGACAACCACAAAACTCACTTCATTTATCAAACCAAGAGCAACACAGTCGTATCTCGGCCATACAGAATACAACACCGACTTGTCTCTCTCTGTTTCGTTTTCCTCTTTTTTTTTTTTTTTGTAATTTTGTATTCACTCTTCTCTCTTGTTACACGGCACACACTCAACAAACAAACATACACACACACGCATATACTTAGGTTAAACAAGACATGATTGTATGTAAACACTCAAATCGATAAATAAATAACACCTAATCTATTTGGTTTAATTCCTAACATAGCCTCCTTTAAACCAAGTCTTCAAGCTTCATCGTGCCAAGTATCCTTTTGAGCTTCAAAAACACATCTACCTTCAATGACTTTGTAGATACATCTGCAACACAAAACTCGACCACAATTTTATTGTCTGTTACCAAGTCTCAAATGTAGTGATACTAAATGTTAATGTGCTAGCTAGGATCATGGAACACATGATTCTTTGTCATTGCAATCGTCGAGATGTTGTCACAAAAAATCTTTGTAGGTTTGACTTGTTGATGCTTCAACTCACTAAGCATCCTTCGCAACTAGACTGCTTGAGTAGCACAACTTGTTGCTGCAATATACTTTGCTTCTGCGATAGAGAGAGCAGCCACCTTTTGCTTTTTAGATGACCATGAAAACACTCCATTGCTAAGATAAAAAACAAAATCAGAGGCACTCTTCCTCATCTCAACATCACCTGTCCAATCACCGTTTGTATATCCAACAAGCTTCATATCATTACTACGAGAATAAAAAATAACATCATTAAATGTACCTTTAATGTATCTCAAGATACCCTTAGCTACATGCAAGTGAAATTGACAAGGACCCTCCATAAATTTACTAATTATCCCAACATCATACATGATATCAAGCCTTATAGTAGTCAGGTATCGCAACTCCCAACTATTTTCTTGTAATTAGTTGCATCAACTAATTCACCGCTGCCATCTTTCACAAGCTTTAATCTGTCTTCAGTAGGAGACAAAATAGGGGTGCACGACTCCATCCTGAATTTCCTCAAAATATCACCTGCATACTTTTTCTAGGAAATAAAAATCTCTACATCTGTTTGATTCACCTTAATACCAAGGAAGTAAGACATTAAGCCCATATTGGTTATCTCAAACTAAGAAATCATAGCGTCCCTGAAACTCACTAATAATTTTGGATTATCGCTAGTGAAGATTAAATCATCCATATACAAGCACACAATGATAATATCACCCTGTGGATTAGATTTAATATATAGAGTATGCTCACAAGGACTCCTTGAAAGCCATGACTAACAAAATAAGAATCGCTAGAGATCATATCCTAGGTTATTCGATGGTAAGGTTTAATTAACAAGCATCTCTTAATTAAATACGATCGAAGGAA
>JANZLC010000202.1:17976209-17992273 GCA_026413385.1 Erythroxylum gracilipes | reverse complement strand
CTGGTGACCCGGACAATATGACGACAACCGAGAGAGAGGACTGATGGGGTTGTGGGTCAGTTTACGGAGGAGGAGTTGTTCGACGGTTGAGGGAGACGCTGGTGACCCGAAGAACAGACGACAACCGAGAGAGAGGAGGGCTAATTTGGACAACAACGACGCTATTGTTTTGGAGACAGCTACCTAATGTCTCCTGTCCTCCGCTTTTAGGAAAGACAAAAAAAATTGTCTCTATTTATCGGGGACAGATCACAAAACCTAGGAGACAGAAACCAAACACGTTCTGGGGGCGGGATTTTTGTGTTCTGTGCGCTGTCCCCGGTGACAGGGACAGCAACCAAACGTTGGGTAAGAAATACTTCAATACCTCTAAATATTTATTATTAAAGCATTTATGTAGATATGACTTAAAAGTTGAACAAGTCAGTATATCATTGCCCATTAAAATGATGTCATCGACATATGTCAATAATCTCAAAAATACACTACCTTTTTTAAAAACAAGAAGTGAATAACTTGTTCGAGATTAAACAAAATCATACCTTTTTAGCATTATGGTCAACTTGGTCAATCAATTTCACGAAGCCTAGTGTAGCCCATAAATTGACTTTGTGTAGTTAACAGACTTTATCTTTATGACCTATCTTGAATCTAGGAGGAAGCTCTGTGTATACTTTCTCCTTTAAATAGCCATTTAGGAATGAGTTGTTAACATCCATTTAGGGCTAGCAATAGGCCAGACCAAGCCATGGACAGGACTACAAGCTGATCGACTCATCACAGGCCTAAGACATGTTGAGCCAGCTAGACCTAATTTATATTTTTTAAAATTAAAAAAATGGCGTCATTTTTGACAAAACAACATCGATTTGTCACTTTTGGTCAGGCTAAGAAATATCGGTCTATGGGCCAGTCAACCTGGCCCTCGCTGAAGCTGTCTTGGGCCAAACTACCATGCCTATATCCATTTAATGCAACTCCTAACCTCGTACAACTAATGCAGATAGAACAACATGAACAGTCATAAGCTTGGTAACTAACGGAAATGTCTCATAAAAGTCAAGACCTTCAATTTGTGTCAAACTACTTGTCACTACTCATGCCTTATATCAACTGTCCCTTTTGACTTATACTTAGTCTTAAAAACCTACTTACAGGCAATCGGCTTCTTGAGGACAAAGTCTTCAAAGACTATATTTTAGTCGCTTTAAGTATGAGAATTTTTTAGCCCATTGCATCTCACCATTTACTCTTTTCATAGCCTTTATGTAGCTCCTACCCTTCAAGGTTATGGCTGCCAAAAATGCCTAATGATCATAAGAAAAATTATCAAATGTAATATAATTCATTAAGGGATAAGGAGTACCTAAAGAGCTTTCATTTTGTGGTGGCTTCAAAGAAGGGGGAGAAATTTTGGCAAAAAAGGCCATAACCTTCTTGTAATGACATAATAAACAATATAGTCGTACAAACAAGCCGATTAATGAGTTACTAGCTACAATCTACTCATTGTTCCTTGAGCTCTAGTAATCTCCTTATGAGAAATACTTATATTTCCCTTTAACTCCAAATTTTTGCTCTCGATTCATCTTCTTTCTCATCACCCTTCTTCGACATATCAAAACTTTCCTCAAAGGAGTGATGAATATCTCAAATAAAACAACATGAGAATAAAAAAATAACCCTTTTCAAGGTCATAAGGCCTCCAACGTTTCTTCCCATGTGGGTATCCTATAAAGATACATTGCCTACTTCTAGGCCTAAATTTATCCTTTGGTCTTAGATTATTATTTGCATAACGCAAGTAGCCAAACACATTAACGTGTTCATAGGATGGCCTCACACTAAACAAAATCTCATGCAGTGATTGTTTGGTCAATTTAACAGTCAACTTTCTATTCATCAAATAAGTTACATTCAAAACACAATTTTCCCAAAAACAAATAGGTAAAGCAACTTGAAATCATAGTGCCTTTGCTACCTCCAAAATATTCATATGTTTACATTTTACTCTCCCACTTTTTTGTGGTGTATCTATGTAGCTAGTTTTATGAATAATACCCTTCTCTCTATAGAATTCTTACATTGACTCCAAATTAAACTCTAACCCATTATCACTCTGCATGTGTTTAACTATCTTCCTGAATTGAGTTTCGACTAATCTATAAAAATCTATTAGGTATCAACTAGCCTCACTTTTTTCTTTCAATAAATAAACTCAAAGTGCACGATTGTTACTATCCACAATAATAATAAAATAGTATGCACCATAAGATGACACCTTATGATAAGGCCCCTACAATCACAATGTATAAGATCAAAGCAACTTATATCAATATTAATACTTAAGAGGAAAGGAGAACAAGTTGGTTTGGCTCAAAAATAGACATCACAAATATTCTTGTTCTTAAAATCTATCCTACTAATATCGAGAATTAAAGATAAGTGTTCACTTGACTGATGTCTAGATGTCAATACTAGACTGTAAAGGAGTCCACCATCTTTGTCTTTATAGTTGAATGCAGCCTTGTAGACTTAACATAATAGGCCCCTCAAAGCTCACCCACTTCAATCGACATCCTCGAGGAATGGTCCTATTTCATACAAAACTTATTAGTGAATATAATACAACAATTTAACTTAGTAATCAAATGATGTATGAAAATCGAATTGCAAGTCAAACTAGGCACATAAAGGACAGTAATTAAAGTTACATCTTGACTTAATATGACTCAACCCATCATCGTCGCAGTCATCTTGGCTCCATTGGGAAAAATTATAGGTAGAGTTGTTGCTTTTTTGATATTACACATAAAATCCAAGCAACTTGTGTTATGATTGGATGCCCCATTATCCAATATCCATGTAAAGTTTGCAAAATCCTTACCAAAAGGCTTCTCAAAGTTATCACAATCCAGAAGTGTTAATAGTTCTAAAACTATTCACTTGACAGGTCTAGAATGTTGGTACTGCTCTCAGATTTTCTTCATGTGACATGAAATGCTTGAGCCCCGCCTAGGGCTCCCCCACCTCCTAAGCTGGCCTGCTCTTAACTATAAGTTGGCTTGGTGTGACCCCGGCCTTGTGGTCCTCTCCCCCAAGAAGGATAGCTGATGATCTCAAACCACTCCAAAACTTTGTGGCCAATCTTGTCGTAGTATACATGCATTGCCTCTTGCTACCCCCCTTTTTTCCATGATTGTCTAACCTAAAGTCTAGGCTTTGGTTTGGTTGTAGTTTGCTCTATTAGGGCCACCACGTAAACATGTTATTCCTAACTTTGAACAGTGAACTTGTGGCATTCTTTTCTAGTAATTAAGGCATAAGCCTTGCAAGTAGTGGATCCATGTTCAATATCTAAGATTGAATAGTTCCAAAGACTACATCATCCAACCCCGTAAGGAATCGATGCAACTTCTCCTCTTTGTGCTTGCAAAGGATTTCGTGTGCAGCTCCACAAGTACAATTTGGGACCTTGGAATAGCTACTAAGTTCATCTCCCATTATCCTTAATTTTGTAAAATAAGTCATCACAATCATGCCCTGATGTCGGAGTGAAGCAAGTTTCCCTTTCAATTCACGAACTTGTACAGTATTCTTGATTTAAAACGATCTCATAGATCGTCCCAATCCACCTTGGTGGTCTCCTTGTAGGCAACATTGGGTTGAATGGATTTATTGATCAAGTTAAAAATTCATGAAATCAGCATAGAGTTGCAAACATCCTAACAACTCATTTTAGGCGAATCAACCATGGGCTTCTCCAAACTACCATTGATGAAGCCTTTTTTTTTTTTTGCCTTAAGGACATTCATCATAGCCTTTTCCCATATGTCGTGGTTTTATCCATTCAATAGGCATGAA
This sequence comes from Erythroxylum gracilipes, assembly GCA_026413385.1. Lineage (NCBI taxonomy): Eukaryota > Viridiplantae > Streptophyta > Magnoliopsida > Malpighiales > Erythroxylaceae > Erythroxylum > Erythroxylum gracilipes. Next base: position 17,988,409 of record JANZLC010000202.1, on the reverse strand, counting down.
ATTTTTTTATGGACACAAGAAAAACGACAATGATAGATCAACCATCTTCTTTGGAGTTAAGGTCTCAGCTGCGGTACCGGCCATTAACAGTGAGGACAGGACAACGTGAAAAGAGAGGAAGGAGAAGAGACTGTTGACCAGTTGACAAGATTGTACCAGTGTGGCAACATAGACAACAAATCTTGGGAATATTAGTTTTAGGATTTATCTAAGCCTGCTCTAATACTATATAAAATTAGAGAAAATTTGAAGAGAGTATTCTTCTCAATTTTTGAAAGATTTTATGTGTGTATAAGGGTAGTTAAATAAGGTAAAACATTAATTTTTAAGTAAGGTAAAACATTAACTCTTATTTATTGCTGTATTTCTAACATGACATGCATACAAAATTGTAAGATCATTTTCACTTTAAAACTAGATGATGTCACTTGGTGGATTTAGAAGAATTAGAATATGCACATGATATCAGCACCAAAGAATATTTCTATGATGCTTCTTTTTCAATATAGTACCAAAACGTTCATAAGCTTCAAACCATTTTCATGAAAGTCCAAAACACCATGAGTAGATTCCAAGTCTGCATAGTTGGTGGATGTGGATGCTTTTGCTCTGATACAATGCATAAGCTCAAGCGAGGACGATCTAATCGTTAACTATATAACTAACAAATCATTACTAGAATTACTTTTATAATCCAAAAGGGCAAGTTTACTTTGGTTGACATTTTTATTTTTATTGGCCGCTTGTACTTTAACTAGTTCATGGTTAAAAATTATTTAAAAAATATACAGCAATCATCTACAGCCGTGCCTTCACTTCTCTTTAAATGACACCTAAATTTATGTGCTCATAAAAAAACAACGACAAAAGGCTACCTGGGGTAGTTGGATTAGTTAAAATAAAGGGGGCACTGCTATAGAGTTAAGAATCGTGAATCATGTACAAGATAGTTAATATGAAAAGAAACCGCATGGGTAGCGCAGTTGATTTTTTGGGAGGGTAATTGAGGTTAAATACTTAGGTTCGAATTTTGGTAGTGACAATGTGAGAGTTCATTCAATGTGGTAGCTCCTTGTGCGCACTAAATATTGAGCCGCTCTCCTGAGAAACTGGCTGGGATCAAATCATAATTCAATCCTCCAGCGGTGATCGAGTCTGCAACTGGAGCCCTTTAAATTGGGATCAACCTGAGGTCAAGTTAATACGAAAAGGAGCTTAAAACATCTCTTTCTGCGTGCTTCATTTGTTTATATGATTTCATAATATTGATTATATATATATATAATCAATTTTGTCATATTAATCAAAACTATAAATTATTAATTAAATACATGAAAATTTACTTTACTTCAAATACAGTACACTGTTTATTATATTGTTAATATTTAATTGACGTAAAACGATAAGTAATCTAATTTTAATATCAAATTAACAAACGCGTATGTAATAAAAATTGTTTTTTAAAAACAATAAAATATAATTTTATTTAAAATTGAATAATTATAATTTTGGAATAAAAAACTTAACAAAATGTAATAGAAAAACTAAAATTTTTGACTAAAGATATAATCATCAATTATAATCTTAAGAAAGATCCATCAATAAAAATCTCACCATGACAATGTATCCGGCAATCTCTCGTATCTTCAACAAATCACAACAATAGTAATAACACGAGTGATAATTTTAGTAACAATAGTACCTTTGTCACCGTCACCAAACACTCAATAACCTTTCTCCACCTTCCAAACTCATAAATATTTTTTGGTTAAACCACCTGATATCAGACATTACATGAGCAACCGATTAGTTCAGCTTCAAGTCGGATATGATCCTTTTGGGCAGCAAAGCGCTTTCCCTCATAAATGTTTTAAAGCGACTCTATTTTTAAAACTTGAACTCGAAACTTCGGTTAAGAATAACCAATCACTCTTGTTTAAGTCAATACCTCGTCCTTCCAACTAGTCATCCAAATGTTGATCTTCTAAAATTATTGTGCCGTCGCCTCATCACAATCCAAGTTATCTGTTAAACTCCGCTCTTCGTATAAAGTTTCTCTTATCAAGACTGGACTATAACAGATAATTTCAAGTTTTATGAACATAGAAACTCCCTTAAAATTCTCAAGATTAACCCTTTGAACTCGTTTTTCGCTCCAAATTATACCAAATATCATAGTCCCTTGAACAAGATTATTATTGGCAATTTGATGAACATTCGACGCAGAACATGAGTCGACCCTTATAGAGAATGAATTTTAGTTTCACCTATCACAACTTGTTAAAAATATTAATTATTTAAGTTTTCATTCTTAAATTATTTTTAAATATTTTCATTATGTAATTTATTATAATTATAATTATAAATGTATCAGTTTATAATGTAATAAATACTTTGTAGATAAATACCAAATAAAGATGAAAAGGTTGAGGATATATGAAATAAAGTTCAATGTCATCTATTTCATTATTGTCAAGAGGCCACATACTTGAGTAGGCTGAAGTTTCATCCACTAAGCACCAAGCAATGATGAAATTAGGGTTTACATTTAGTTGGATTTAATTAAACTTATACAAAAGCAATGATCCACCTACCGAACTCCTGCTTATCTCTGTTTGTTTTTTTCCCCTCTTTCACTCTTTATGTTATTGTGCTTTAAGTCACAATATTTATCTTCTTCTTTTTTTTCCATTTGGAATGTGACCCGCCACTTAAACGAAAATTAGCTCATGGAAGCAGTGCGTGGTAAAACTAGCCCATCAAGGAACTTGATTTTACTCCAAAGGGATATTAGTAGGGGACAAGATAATCAAGCTCCAACATTAATGCCCTGCTACACTATCATTAGATTAGATAATATTAGATTCAGAAACTCCTATAAGTTTCATAAGAAGTGCTATGATATCTTGGGACTTTGCTACAGTCCATAAAGATCAACAAGTCGTGTAGCATAATATATTTTAACTAGTAAAAATCTGTCCTAACTAGCAAGGAGTTAAATCTTAAATTAAGGTATATGTTATATTTAACTAAGCAATGAAGATTTGATCTGATGACATAGTAATTTATCTGATTTATATAGTGCTAAATCAACAAATTTTGGACTCATCCATGCCTATCTAATTTTATATAGGAATGCCCATCTTCAGAAAAGGAGAATATATTAAAGAAAGAGTGGCAATTAAAAGGAAGACCTACTTTTTGTGCAGTAAACCCAAAGTTGAAAACTTCTTTCCCTATATAAAATCAAGTAGTTCTATGCTTAATAATTTTCTATATGAACAATTTGTTTACAGAGGGAATATATATATATATTGATATGGGATAAATTAAGATGATAGATATTAGATAGTACGCAGTTGATGATTAATGTACATTCCATCCCTTTCATGAAATTAAAGGACTCAAGAGTTGGTTGCTAGATTTAGAGTAACAGCTTTTCGCTACTGTAAGTAAGAAGTGTGATGCAGTAGTTATTTCCATGTCTTTCGATGTCGACAGTGAAGTCGACGGGCTTTTGCTTTAGTCATCCTTTTCAAGTTCTGAATCTCCTTTCCAACTATGACCTAAGCTAGTTGTTGTTTTATATTTTTCTTTTTTTGTTGAAAATCTTCCTATTCTTATCTATATGTTTATCCTGAGTTAATAATTACCTTAACAACTTCATCTATGGTCCAGCTCTCAACCTCTGTAAGCTTAAACCTCGATCCGTTCATCAACTTTTTTCCCTTTTAATATTTTGAAACATAGTTAAATATAGTTTGTTGTCATTTTTATTGTATCGTATACTTGTAATCATATTTCCTTAATTTTACTTGTAGTTTATGTAGGTAAAAATTTTGCTACTAACATTAGATAACGAACTATAAGTTAATTTTTAAGGCTTGATATAGATACTAGCTCCTAAAAGATTAAATTTTGGTTTTTGAATTGCTACTCAGCAAAATATATCCATAGTTTTTAAAATTGCATTTCTTTTTGCACTTTAATCTTGTTAATCTTTTACGAAATTCTTCTTAGGATTGACAATAGGACTATAAATTAAGTAATCAAAACCATAGATGAAATAATGCTACCAATGACAAAATTATACATACTACATAAGATCGAATCAACAATCTGCACAGCGCAATCACAAAATTTGTTACCTAAGAAATTAACTTGTGAATTGGATAACATTAACATTTTCCCGAAGAATAAAGGTAGCCAGCATAAAATTAAGAAATTGGTAGTGGCGTGCCATTTCAATCACTTGAAGCTTTTGAAGATTATGAGTACCCAACAGGAAATTATTTTCACGGAAACAAGTTTTAGGATGGATTGGGACTAGTTGCTTCAAAGCTGTCGATATATCACTCACTTGATCGCTTGGTGTGAAATGACAAATCTTCCACCACATGGACAAATTCTAGACTATTAGTATGTCAGAAATCTTCAGAGACTAATCGAACTAATAAGCAAATAATCACACGCCACAAAGTAAAACATTAATGTGTGAACCATTAATTGTGAGCGGGAGTGGGGAGAGCTAGGGCTTTTAGTTGATGATGAGTACGTATGTACGTCAACCAATTATTATTCCCACATTTTTATTTACTTATTAAATAAAATTGGCGGCCCATTGAGGATATAATTGGGTTCCATTAGAATATTAGTTTTCTAATGGAACCAATCGAGGGGCCACGAGTCATGAGCTAATTTAGCTTCCTTGATTTTCAAGAATTGAAATGTGTGGTACAGAGTTAACATAAAGAATCTGTAGAGAATCTATCTTGTCAAAAGAGTGGAGTTCTTCAGATATCCTCATTTGTTAATATAATTTTGAATGGTATAATACATATAAAACTATTCCCGTCATAACTTAATTAAGTAGAATGTGAAATTTTATAGTAATCCTGTAGAGCCTTGATATCCTTATAAAACATTGAATTCCAAATATTGTCAAATACCATAAATACATTTCAATCATTTGTTTTTTTTCTTCCTTTTTCTTACTGTCACAAAAAGTTCTGTAACTTTTAAAAGCCTATCTGTAACTAAGAACATCTAAATAAAAGAAAAGAAGCAAACTACAAGTTTTAAGTGTCACACTTCACATATGAAGCAAACAGCTCCAATTAGGAAATAGGTATTGATAGTAGATTCGACATATATTCATGACTCTTTTATGAAAATGGTTAATTGATGGTTTGTTTCATTAATTATTGTCGACGTCATAACTCTGCTATTGATTTTAATGTAAATGGTGATGAATTTATCTGGAAAAAAAAGATCAGATTTATGATATTTTATTAAATTTTAGTTTATGTAAATATATGGATAAGATTTAATAGAATAAGATTGGAACAAAATAATTAGAATTGAAGATTTAATATGTAAAATAAGAAGAAAAAAAAATAGTTTGGTACTGAAGTTGATGCTGTTAATTCATACTTATTGACACTAATTTCTGCACCTAATACTTGAAAATAATTATCACTTAAACATACAATTATTCATATTCATTATCAATTAAGCATGATGCTAATGACATTAGATTAACATCAAAAACCAACACTAACGGTGATCGTCGCTACACATAAACCATCTCCATCCCATGGTTGTGATTTTCACTCTTTTTCTCGCCTTCTTTCTCTCTGCCTTCTTTCATATTAACATACATGCCATACACATAAGAACAAAACCCCCACACGCAAAGCACAGTGGACACCGCCTTGACGCCGCCAAAAGGGTCTCCGTACACCAAAACTCCTCCGATCACGTTGATGGCTAAGAGGGCAGTCATGCAAATCCCTCCGGTGAGCGACGATGTCAAGAAAACCAACCCCGCTGTGCCCATGAAGCAAAGCTGCCACGTCGCGACGTTGCTGAACACTGTAACCCAATACACCGTCGATCCTTTATCAAAAACCTCAAGACTCTCTCTTTTCATCTCTGAAAAACCGCCGTCCAACCCCATCCCTATGGTGGCTAGAGCGGTGGCTGCAATTTCCATCACCAACTGCATTTCCATTACCATCGCAAAGCAATAAACTTTCTTATAAATCTTCTCCATAACTGGTAAATACAGTGCAAACAACAAGCCAGCCCCTAATGTAGAGAAGAAACCGATAAAGTACTTGGAACGAGTTAAGCCGTTAGGCCTATCGTGTCCTGAGCCAAAGGCCAAAAGGACTGAACTTAGAGTCAAGAGGATAACACAATTAAGATTCTGAAAAGTGATCTTTTGTTTCACAATGAGAACAGAGAGGATGAGATTGAACACGAGTTGAGAAGATAAAAGGAGAGACGAGGTTGACACAGGAAGATAAGAATTGCCCCATGAGATGAGCAGATTGTTGATGCCTAACATGAAGCCAACTAAGGTTGATAATAGCAATGTCTTTGATGTGAAGCCACTAAAGGGTGGTCTGTCTGTGTTTTTGAAGAGATAATAAGGTGAGTAAATAGGTAAGACAAGAAGAGGAAAACCAGCACATTGAACCCACGTAGAGACCCATCTGCTTGAACCTTTGTGAATGAAATAGAACTTCAAGAGTAGACTTGACGAGACCGAACCCACAAAGAGACATACATAGTTGATCGCTAGAAGGAACATATAACCTTTGCTTGTCTTGGACTTCTGGTCTTGTTCTTCTTCTTCTTCAAAAATTTGACTATTATTAATCATAGAAGGTGACACTGGTGAATCATGGCGAAACTGATGCGGGTCATGAGAGGTTCTATTGTTGTGGTTGTGGATGGATTGGAGATGGGGCTTACGAGAAGAATCTGAAGGTGGGACTTGTTGTGAGAAGTCCATTAATGAAGAGTTGAAACTTGGGAGACTTGAAGACTGACGTCGCTCTCTGTCCATCTGACTATTTGCTTCGAGCTTATCGGTGTCCTTAAATAGTAGATTCGCACAACTTAATCTTATGAGTTTTGAGTTTGTCTAAATGTGTGGGGTCTACGAACCAAAAAGCTTTTCGGCTTCTTATGAGCATCCAATGATATATTATATATATCGAAAAATAAGGGAAACAATCTAATGAATTTCTTTTATGTATCCTGAACTTCGAGCGCATGATTGACTTTAGTTTAATTGCAACTGTTCATAGTACTGAAAGATGTGAAGTGAAGGAGACAGATTTTACATAATTAATTGTTAATTATTATTAAATATAATGTTGACAAATGGCTTAAATAAAAAATAGCAGTCCGAAGTGGGATGCAGAAATGGATAGAGAGTGAAGGTTCGAAACGGCTATCTTTGACCGCTTCCGATCTTATGCACACTTCCTCTTGGTAATGCAACGCCTCTTTGACACATATTCACACTCTTTTGCCACATATACTGTGCAGAGCGTTACAAAAGTCATGCAAATGATGCGGTAGTTTCCCTGTCTTTGCTCACTGACGTTTGTCCCGGCTTTCAGCCATTCCTTCTCCATTGGTTTCAAAAACTAGGCAATTCAATGTTGAGTGGAAATAATTATCAGTTTTGTTTGAACAATAGGGTATAATATAGGGATTTTAATCTCTTGAAAACCCAAGATCTATTCATATTAAATCATCAAGAATCAAACAAAAGCAGAAGCTTACTTGAATTCATCGTTAAAATCTGCACTGAAGTTTTATGGTTTTGTCTTCTAAATTAAAACATAGCTCTTTTCTAGAGTTCTTCGTAAATCTCTGATTCCTTTCTGATGACGAGATTTCAGACAAGAATTTAGGTAGTTTAATTTAGGGACCATAATTATTTATATTAAGATAAAACCCAATCTAATTTCTAGTTTGGCCCATCATAAAATTAGAAATCATAAACCCGATTTCTGCACATATAAAGGCCACACTTAAAATAGATGCATAAAGTCCAAAATATCAAAAACATATTAGATCACTTTAATTAATTGAGCTCAACTTTATATGATAGCTTTTATATACAATTGTACACATATAAGCCCACATGTTTGATTAAAAATCTTTACATATAAGTCTCAATTTTTTTTAATTACAATTTGTAGTTTCTAACAAGAAATAATTTAGCTCGTATGCTAAGCTTATTAATATCTAAATTCACTAGAAATTTCAAACGTAAATTTATCTGAAAACTTTTTAATAACTCATACACAATTAGTGTAATTCTTTCAGTTACTAGATTTTTTATTTTTCACATTAGTAAAATATAAACAAATTATGAAAATAATTTCTCAAGTTCTACAGCTCCACCGTAATTCTATACTAGTAAAGCTTAAGCGAAGCAGAGCAGCGCTTTACATTGCTTATTTACTCCTTTTTTCTCTCTTTCTAGATTGTGAATATTGCTAATAAGTTTGTAATTTCCATTTGAATCATAAAGCTTGTGTCTTTCTCCGTCAATAAGCTTTGAAAATGGTTGATAAGAGCTATTTATATCTCAGAATTAGAATTTATTCCTACAATACATCTCAGAATTTTTCAACTAACCCGATAACTTGCCACAAGTCCGACAGTGAACTCGTCAGGTAGTTGCTCGAACACGGTGAGCTCGCCATCATCGCCGCCACCAACACCGAAACTGTGCCCACAATTTCCATGTCTATAAATGGAACTCTTAAAATCTCTACCAGCGCCGAACAAAATGTAGACCAGCTTCTCATTAAAAAGAAGCGTAAACGTCCGGTGAACATCGAGTACATATAAATGATTGAAACAACCACCATCATGACCGCATCCGCACTGTTATCTCTAATAACAGCCTAACCACCACTACTACCAGTACCAGTTAACTCTATTACCATCAAATGTCGTCGTTCCAGGCGCTTTCTTAGTGGTGCCACCATTAACAGGGTCTGTCACAACACTATCCATCCAACCAACCTTAGATATACGTTTTTCTAGCTATTGCATCACCATTAATTAACATAGCTCCGAGGCCCATATCATTTGTGTCATCCATGCAACAAGCTACTATTTCGAGCTCGACTGTTTTTGGGTCAAAACTTGGTAAAGCTACCTTGTTCATAACGCCAAGTTCCAATTTCACAACTAATACGACCATAAATACATGGATCACTCAAGTACTAGAGATTTTTTCTTTGGAGATTTACAAGTAGGAGCTACATTTCCTAACTTGGCAAGCAATGATGAAAGAAAAAAAGCTTCCGCAGTTCTTGATGGTTGAAGTTAGTTAGTGGCCGCTATAAATGGGTTTGCTTGAAGGAAAAGGAAAAAAAAAGTGTTTTAAACCCAAACATTTATACGAAAATATAATTTGAACCTCAACATTTTGAAGCATTCAAGTTCAATCCTAACATTTACGGAGCGTTCAAATTAGACATGTTGAGGTATTCAAGTTCAATCCTAACATTTACAAAGCGTTCAAATTAGACAACACTTAGATGGAAAATCAGATGAAGTTAGGCCTCCTTCACTTAAATGCAATCTAACATTTTTTTCTTGATGTGAAAATTCTTTTTAAAATTGTATAAGAGTACAATTTACTTTAGGTGATGTGACTTTTTTAATTTAAAAAAGAAATGGATCCCACTTTTGCATTTTTGGTTGATAATTGTGGCATTTTTCTCCTTTGCAATACTGAGTTCGTTGTCCTCTTCATCCGTCTAAGCATGCACTACAATAAAATTAGTTTTAGTGACGAAAAACAGATTTACTGATGAGAATTACTGACAAAAAAAGTTCTAAAATAAGCAGAAATAGATAAAATTTAACGACGGATATTGTAAATCCGTAAATAAATTTATTGATCTAATCATAATTTTTGTAAGTAAATTTACTGATGAAATTATAATTTTCATCACTACGATTACCGACATAATTAAAATTTCTATTGTTAAATTTATCGACGAAATTACAATATTCTTCGCTAAATTGTCTGATGGAATTACAATATCTGTAGGTAATTTTAGCGACAAATAACGCTAAATTTACCTACGAAACATAACATTCTGTTGGTAATTTACGGGAAATTTACCTATGGAAATTTTAGCTACCATTTCTCAATTTAGATCGGAATTTTTTGTTAATAATCTATTGATTTTTTCTACATTTAATTTTTCTATATAATATAATCTTGATTGATAATATAATGTAAACATTATCATGATTGGTTAATATAAAAATTATAATGTGTGCAACAATAAGTATCTTGAAAATAACTATAAATTAACAATTTAATGAGTAGCAAAACATCGAATACATTCACTTAAGTACCGAAATATTATAAATCTAGGTTATGCAGTTGGTGAAAGCGGATGATCTGACTGTTGCGATGAGATGTTGCCGCTCTCCTTCAACTCATCTGTCTCATTACGGAGCTGGACTATGTACTTCATCGACTGTTGTACTTGAGTTGCCACATCTCCACTTTGCTCTCAAGCCGAGCGACTCTCTCATTGGATGCGGACCAGCTACTAGATCTAGCTATACTCGATGTGGAGGATTACGAATAGCATGTGCTTGCAAATAAACGTAAGCCGAAAATATTTTCACAGTGGTCCCTACCACCAACTGCATCAAGATATGTCTGACTCTCATCAATAGTTTCAGAGTTTTTAGACTGTCGTTCAATGCGTTCTTGTATTTGATCTTATCATTATAATTGTTTATGTTAAAAAGTGATAATTTTTAACTAATATTATTTATCAAGTCAATATTAAAGTATAAACGTTACATACATTAAGTTGTTTGTATCGGGTGTTGACAAAGGTTACACTGTCATGCTTTTTAGTCTGGATGTGCAAAATGAGCCAACATAGTGTAGGCTTCCTACCCATAGACTTTTCCTGCATCAAAATAAAGTGTTATAAGTGAACTATTATTTACAAAAATTTTGGCTGAGTTTCTTCTATTTTTATAATCTTTACCCCTATTAAACCAAAAAATTTTCTCAACAACACAACCAGTAGAGATCTTGATAAAGTCGTTCAGAGATATACCTGAATCTTATTGGCTCTCCATATCTCGGACACTAGACCTTGTATCATGCCAAAATTGGCATCCATCTTGTTAGAATTGTAGGGTATTATGTTGAAATTGCTGCATACCTTGTTACAATTGCAAAGTATTAACGTTCACAATATTAATCAATTCTTTCAGAGATGCACCTAAATTGTGATAAGAAACTTCCGGTTGATACAAAAATTGTTGTGCATTCTGCAAACTATTATGGAAGTAACTTTGTTGGTTATCCCATCCATAACTAAAGTTAGTTTGACTAGTTCAACCTTGGTTATAGGATCGAGAATAAGAGTTATAAAAGAAATTACTTCCGTCTATGTCAAAAAAAAATTAACACAATAATCACTAAACAAAAGAAGAAAAGATCGAGAAATAACTGAAAAGAAACTAATTAAAAACAAATATGTAAAGAACACCAATTAAAATCAATAACAAAAACTAAAACTAAAGCACCACACTCCCTAACAAAGACGCCAAAATTGACAATGCGTCGTCATGCTAGTCAAAATAAACTAGACCTATTACTACTATAGTAGTGGCAAGTGTAGGTCGATCCTATAGAAAGTGTTCGGTTAACTTTTGAAAAGAAATCAATCGGTGTTTAGGTTTAGGGGGTTTGGTTAGTTTGAAATAAGAAAATAAAATGAAACTAAACTAAGAAAAACAAATTAAAGAAAACATATAAAGTGATGAGAGTGGTGAATTCGTTAGGAATCCAGTTCTTTGATTCTATCTCGACTTACACCCTAATTAAACACATTTTGATGATTTTTGTTCTCAAACCTTTCTTAGAAACTGTTAATTGTAGGTTAACCTATTAACCTGAGTTTTTCCTTAGATTATGTTTAATCAAGATATGATTGTTAATTAAACATAATCACCGAATAACCTAGGATACGGTCTCTATATTCAATTGGGTAGTAGCATTACGAATTAGGAAAATCAATTAATCAAGGCAACAACCACATACGATGCTTCATTTAATCTAGGTTATGTTATCCCTATTGATTACGAACCATTAATCGCTATAAATGAATTTCAACATAACAATTACAAATTATATTGAATATTCTGGCAATAGGTTTGTAATAAAAAGATCCAATGAACTCATTAAAATCATCTTTACCCAAATCAATAAACACAAGATAACATAATCAAATTCTAAAGAGAGAAAGAAACAACAAATACATGGACAAATACACTTAACTGGGTCGTCGACGTTGATGTAACCTCCAAACCAGCGTTGGGAAGCTACCCTT
>JANZLC010000202.1:17962240-17976109 GCA_026413385.1 Erythroxylum gracilipes | reverse complement strand
GGGGATGGATTTCGTGGAGGAGGGGGATGGATTAACCGTTGGATAAAATGGATATCTCTGGAGCTTTTAGAGGGGGGAATAGCCGTCGGATTAGATGGACGGTTGGGATGGATTGCGTGGTCGTCCATCCCAACTCGTCCTTAGTATATATACTTAATAATTGATTTTATAGTTTCATATGTTGTGCAGGCTTTGTTTTTAAAGGCTCATTGGAGCTATGTCTTATTCAAGGTGCAAAGGAAGATCAAGATAGCTCCATAAAGAAAGAGCAAGTAGCTTATTTAGAGGCTAATGAACTTATAGTGATGAAGAAGGATTATAATCTCTACAATTCACCATAATTATGCAACCCAAAAATTAGGACACTTTTTTTATTGAATTGATTGTCTTTATTTTAATTAACTTAATACTTTAGTTTTAGGATTTTGATAATTAATGGCTTGATTAGAGTTACATTTCTCTCTACTTAACAATGATTAAGGAGAGATAGGAACTAATCCTAATGGTGAATATGGAAGGTATAAATTAATTGTTAATTGTGCTGATATAAGGAAGATTTAAACTTAGACTAAGGATTATTTTCTATTGTTGTCTCACATTTAATTATGAATGTTATTAATTATATTTTCACATTATTTTCACTATGATCATAACCCCCACCGTGTTCCTATTTACAAATAATAAATCTAGGTTAGGTACTCTCTATGGGATGGACCTTTGCTCTCACTATTCCATAAATCTTTAGAAATAAGGTGTTATATTTTTATGCAGGTAACAAAATTATAAATCTTTACATTTACCCAAATTTTCAAAGCTTTTACATTTTGGAATGATGTTTTCCCCATCCAATTTAGATGATATGAATGATAGTTTTTTAATATGACAATTGATTAAATATGCATCTACAAGACAAGTTTCCAAAGGTTCTTCTTGCAATTTCATATTCAAAGACATCTTTAGTTAGTGTATCAAGGCAATCAAATCATTTTAAAATACGAAGACATCCTTGGTGTGTTAGTCTGAAGCGAAAATGCAAGTATTTAAGATTTAGAATCTCATTTGACACTACCATACGTCTAATTTGGAAAGAAAGGAATATGAGAGAAATTCAAGGTACCATGAGGAACAATCTATACATGAGATGATGAGTTACATTATTGAGCAAACTTTAGTAGCTTTAATGTTATTGTTAGGTGTTGCATTAACAATAGACTCTTTTACTAGCCTATTTTGTTTCGTTATGATTAATTAGAGATGTATTTGGTAACTTTTAATATTAATTAATTAATTCCTTTCTTTTTCAAAATAAAAAGATAATATGATTGAATTACGATGCAATTGAAATTTATGACCATAATCATATTAATCTTCATCTTCAATTTTTCCATAATTATAATTCCTTTAACAAAATGCGAATATGTTGATTTTTTTTCAATTTTGTGGGGCATAAATTAGTTATTAGATGATGTTTAACATATGTTATATCACAACTCAATAATGTAGTTAACATTTAAATTTTTATAAATATTTATGTTCAGTTAATATTTCAATAATCTATATTTTAAATAATATAAATACAAATAATCATGTCATTTAAGTTGTAAAATAATTGCATTCACTACAAAAAAAAATATCTTTATCTTTTTAACAATATTTTTTGGACTATAGATTACATAGCTTTATTAAATAGCTTAGAACACATATATTATTTAGAAATAAAAGTACATCTCGGAAATAGTCATCCCAAATTCTAATAAAGATTGAGCGAAATAGTAGGAAGATATAAAATCTTATTGTTAAAGTTTGGGATCTTCTTATTGTAATCTTTTTTATTGTTCTGTAATATTATTTCTTTAATTTTTCAAAAATAAAGATTGACTGAAATAATAATAATAATAATAATAATAATAATAATAATAATAATAATAATAATAATAATAATAATAATAATAGCCCTTAATTACCCCTATATCTATATGGACCAGATTGTGTTAAGTGGATGCCTTACAAATAAGGCTTAAGATGGGCTTCACTGAAGGCGGTCTTGGGAATGCAAATGCTGCCGTCCTAGCCTACTAAGAGGCCCATAAGATTAAGCCGCCTCTGAAAGATTAGGAACATTGATTTTGAAAAAGATAAAATTCAGATAGAGAATAGGCGTTAATGAGGTGCGTAGCCAGGGCCGGTTGGTGGCTGTGTCTGTGACTGCTGTTTTCTCGACTACCCTAATCCGTCAAGGTAAAAGAAACAGGAACCTGATTCCAATAATAATCTTTGTAAATGGCTTTCGTGGGGCTCTCTGTATGTTCCACCTCCAAACCCTTAATAATGGCACCACCGCGTAATTCTGCGCCTGCGATCCACCTTTGCCCGTTTTCTCTTGCATTCTCCACCACTATGTTTGGCTCTGTGAATCGCTTGCGTGGAACACGTCGTTTTAGTAATCAAGTGGTCTGTATGGCCCCCGACGAGGAGAAATTGACTCGCCGCAATCCTCTGGATTTCCCTATTGTATGTGTCTATCTCTCTGTTTTGCTCTATATTTATGTATAGACATAATTCGTTTCTGTTTATTTATTAATATATTGTTTATTGCTGTAATTGAAGTTTGAAGGTCATTTCGTCGATTGGTTGTATAGGTTATTGAGGAAGCTATTTTGATGGTTAAATACCATGGATGCTATCATGCTTTCATTATAACTTTCCGAAGCTTGCACTTGAACTTTGAAGCCCTTTTTTTTTTTTGCATTGTAAATGATATGATAAGAAGGGTATATGTGGGAAAGTTATATTGACTTCATCTATTATAATGTCAAAAAATCTGAATACCTCCACCTTCACACTTCAGAATTGTAATTGGTGTGGAATTATGTGTAAATAGTTGAAGACATATTGTTTTAGGGCAGCCAACCTGTAGCTATATCTTCTTTGGGTGACACTGCCCTTATGTTTGCAATAACATTTGGTTGAAGACTGAAATATTTTCTGTATCCATCGAATTCACATCAATCTTGGATATCCATCCTTGGATCAGAAATTAAGAGATGAGTCATGACTAAATACCCATTCAGTTCTTTGAAACAAATAGTCTGCAGTTTGGTATTTTGAATTGTTTTTTTCAATTCACTATATTTTCTATTTTACCCAATTGGCCATCATAGCTAGCCTATAAAACTTGCTCAAACAGGCACCTTGATTTTCCAAGGTGTGTGGAATCAGAATCTGGTCAAACTTGTGGAGAGCACCTTCACTTACAATTGTTGCATGTTTGGAATTGAGTAGACTTGAAGAATGTGTTTAGTGAACCTACCTAATCTTGGCTATATCCAACTTAGGACCTATTACTCGTTACAAATCGTTGCTAGTTCCAATTGTAAAATTGCGATACTGCAAATATGTTCATCAGGGAAATGAATAAACTTTATTGTCAAAAGCAGCCATATTCATAAATGAGACATGATTTCTGGTCTTTAGTGCTATTGAGCTGGGCGAATTCTGAAAATATCAAGCATTTAGCTTTGGATGATTATCCAACTTTAATTGACTGCTGCTTCTTCTTTGGATTGCTCTTAATATAATCTACTCAATAGAAAATATCTTTAATATATTTGTATTCCTTCTGTTTTTTGTCCTTTGTTATGAAGAATAACTTAAAGTGGCTTGCAGTTGGTTTGTTATTACCAGAAGTTAATCGTAATTAGAACTTCTTCGAAGAATGTTTACCATTTATTGTTAGTGTGGTTAATAATGTAGTTTGATTCATCCTGCAGGAATGGGAGAGGCCAAAGCCTGGTCGTAGGCCTGATATATTTCCACAGTTTAGCCCTATGAAAACACCAATACCACCTCCGCTGCCTTATGATCCTCCAGAAGAAGACGAAGAAGAAGAGGAAGAAAAGAAGAAAGAGGAAGACGAGGAAGACCCTGGAAAAGAAGAAGATCCGGATAAGCCTGACAAACAGTAGTGGTAGTATTTATTCACAAGCTTGTAGTTTCTTTTATCTGTGTAGCACCAAGTTTTGGATGAGCATGTTTACGTGAAATGCTAGTGAATGCTATCTTAAGATCACCTTCCCATATTGCCTTTTCGGTTTATTACTAATAGTCTTGTGAATTATTCTAGACTCAAATTAGATAATAGAAGCTTATTTGCTCTGTATAAGGAAATTTGACTTTTACAATTTTAAGTCTAACATTATAATGAAGTCCTTTTTTATTTTGTGTAACATATGAATACCAAACATGGAATCACTATTTAAAAATATAATTGCTGGACATGTTTATTGAAAGTCAATTGAAGTGTCTACTATAAAGCATTTTGATTCAATAAGACCTTTAGTAGAGATATACAAAATAATTTAAGGGCCGTTCCTGATATGGTTTTTTTAGTTTTAGTTTTTAGTTTTTAATTCTTGTTTTTCTTTCAAATAAAATTTTGTTTGGTTATTATGCATTTTTACTTTTATTAATGATAATAATTACATATTAGATAAATTTTAACATAAATTATTTTAATTAAATAAATTAAATTAAATCTCTTATATAATATTTATGAACAAATTATTAATGAAAATTATTTTATTTTACTAAAATAAATAATTTAAATATTATCTTTTTTATAAATCAGTATTTATTTTAAATATATTTTAATTACAGTTAAATTTTATTTGACATTTATATATTTTAAAAATATTTTAAATTTAATACTAATTTATTTACAATTATTAAATTAAATTTATTTAATTTAATTACATAATATTAAATAATTCATAGTTCTTATTAAGAATTAATAAATTAAATAATTATATATTATATATTATATATTTAGTTGAAAGTAAATCAAATTATGAAAGCATAAAATAAAAATTATTTTTTATAATTTTCATAATTTTTGAAGACCGGAAGAAAACAAAAAGAAATAAAAAGTTTTTATTATAAATTTGAAAACAAAAAATAAAAATAGAAACAAACAGGCTCTAAATTAATTGATCACATTTTTTCAGAAACTATAACATTAAATATAATTGATATTCTAGGTGTTATATGATTAACTGAATATTATTTATATTGAAACAAAATTACATTATGTCATATTATATGGTGGGCAATAACTAATAGCTTGGGCAATTTGATTTACTCTTTTTTTTCTTTGATTTTTGATTTTGATTATGTCATATTTGTCCATTTGATCTTTTATATGAGTTATTGCATCGGTGGGGAATTTATTGCCTAAGTTGATTTATACGGCATGAGAGCTTTGCTATTGGTTTTTATCTACGACCTATCGATTGATTGTAGTTTAGTAAAAAAATAATTTAATGGCATTCTTTATCTTATACGTATTTAGATGTATATATGATAAAGTTCATGGAAGAATTATATATTGCAAATAAAATTATGATGATATTATAATTATGATATTTATATTGCATTTATATATTATCCTTAAATTATTCCTAGTTATTGTTTTATTATGACTGGACATTAATAAAATATACAAGAACTAACACATGTTATGTTTTTCTTTATAAAAAAAACAGTCGATCTTATAGGCTAAGTATGAAGATACTTAAACGAACGTGTGTGCATTTGTTAGAGAATAAGTTTACTAAATTGATCCTATATGAGAATTCTATTTGAAATATTAGTTATATGTTTATGAAAATCCTCACCTTGGTGATTGTACCAACGATCCTTTGACTTGAGCTCTCTAAAGTTATCTTGTGTAATTATTGCTATGTTTTGATACTACTTATAACTTATTTTAATCATGGTCAGCTTATTAGGTTAGTCATTGGATGTAGCATAAACTATATGGAGGTAGTTGAGCGATTAAAATAAGATTCATCACCCTAAAGTAATTAAAGAGAATGTTTTGTTATTTTCGATTAGTATTAATTTGACAAATCCTTAGCTAAGGTGGAATGGAATTTTGTAAATAGTTTTAAAATATCATTAATTGAATCAATAGCTAATGGTGAAGAACTAATATGATTAGACTCAAAATAGAGTAGATATTAATTTCATGCTCTATGTATAATCAAAACATTGTATAATAAAAGGATTTAATTATATGAAAAATCCTGCACAGAAAGATTAGTCAAAACCACTATTATATTCCTAAATATATTGGTAGTAATGATGCGTGGCTAAATGTCAATCTTAATATATAAATATAAATTATTTAATTAGATAATTAAAGATAAAATAAAGGAGTTTAATTTATCTAATCATAAATATAATTTAGGATTATAATTCTTTAATTTATTTAATCTTAAATATAATTTAGAGTTATAATTTGTATTCATTGCCAACATATTTGGGAATTTTAATGGGTCTCACATAAAGAACTAGTAAAATAGAGGAGATATTTTAATCAAGTTGAACTTGATTGTAAAGTTTGAGAAACTTTATGATTAAATATAATATATTTAAAAAATAAGGATCAATAAGAAATATTATATCTTATTTGGGCATAATTGGTAATTAATTATAATTGTTTTTAATTTAATTAATGTTTAAATGAAATTAAAATTTAATTTCAATTAAATTACTTAAATGTTCCAAATTTATTATAAATAAACTTAAGCTCTAATAGAGCTAACACTTCTTGCTTAAACTTCTTTATAAGAGTTATAGAGTCCTCTCAACTCGTTCTATGAATATCATTAAAGGCTAAACACTCATACGACTACGGTGGTTATGATGGACTAATTTTGGAAATGGTTCGAGGGATACGACAAAAAATATCAAACTTTTAAATAAGATACGATTTAAGATTCATGTTTAATTATCATTTATGTATTAATCATTTTATAGAATTAAAGTGATCTTGGTTTTCAAGAAATCAAAATAAGAAAAAGTTTCGTAATTCTATGATTTCCCAATAGCGATATCAAGGTCAACTTATATTTTATGATTTAATTAAATTGATTAAATTTTATTGATTTTAATTATGGAATTAAAAGCACAAGTCTTAAAAATCATATTAGATTTGGTTAATTTAAATATGAAAACTTTAGAATGGAATTTCTAAACCCTATAATTCAATTTGGAGTTTAATTGAAATTATTTAACTATTAAACAATATATGAAACAAATTCATTGAACATTAGACATCTGTAAATAATAATAAGCCTATAATTTATGGAAAGCATGTTGTTTGTGGCTACTGGAAAACATGAGAAAACTAGTGGAGACTAGTTGTGGTTTTGAGATTTCCAGAAATTTCTGGACATGGTGACCTGAAAATTGTGATGACTTGCGATTGTTATTGTACGTAAGTGATTAGATGGTGAGTAGATAGGCAAATGCTCGTTGTCTCCTTGTTTATGCCATAAGATGGCGTGGCTATTATGGCAATAACATATGTTGATGGAAGAAAACATAAAGGAACTGATAGTTGTAGTTTATATCATGTTTTAGTGTGTTTTCAGGTGTTGATTACATGAATTGTGCACGTTTAGGATTATAATTATGCAATGTGATTATGTGTCTATGTTTTTGAGTATTATGTGGTTTAGAGCATGTTATTGGACTTAAATTTTTGTGTTTGAGGTATTTTGATATATTTGTTAGTGTTTGAAATCAGATGAAAAAGATCGAGTGAAGTTGGAAAAAATTTGGAGAAAGAGCCAGGTTACGATCGTGACATAAGTGATCCAGCCAAAGGTCACGATTATGACTGAATGCGCCATGATCGTGACAGAAGCTATGTTTAAAGATCACAATCGTGACAGAGGGAGATAGACGCGGGGACCTGCTTCAATTTTCATTTTTAGAAGGTCATTTTGGACTTTTTGGCTTGGGTAA
Source organism: Erythroxylum gracilipes (assembly GCA_026413385.1). NCBI lineage: Eukaryota > Viridiplantae > Streptophyta > Magnoliopsida > Malpighiales > Erythroxylaceae > Erythroxylum > Erythroxylum gracilipes. The sequence goes on along the minus strand of JANZLC010000202.1, from coordinate 17,968,297 downwards.
AGCCTAGTTTTTACTCGAGAAGAAAAGAGAACTATAAAAGGAAATAAGATGACCCTAATGAGAAAAGCCTCCATCTTACCAATTAGAGAAAGAAGCCAAGGAAGAAAGAGGAAGAGAGAAGAGAAGAAGAAGAAGAAGAGGAGTTGTTATTGCTAGCCACTCCTTGTCATTTCTTTCCAAATTCGTTTCTTATTCCTCTTATTATTTACTTCATATGATGAACGATTTGGATATGAGGATGGTGAATACTTATTTAAGGATGTTATAAACTTTATTTGGGATTGATTCTTGAATCAATTGTGATTTGATTTCTTTTGATGTTAGTGTGTTTGGATATTGTGACTGTTTATCGTTTTTGCATACTGCAATAATAAATCGAGAGAGTGAACCGATAGTAGCATGATTAGTTTGGGTATTGAGAATTAACAACCTAGTAGATCACATAGACATCAAATCAGTATTATACGAAGAGAGATCTTGTATGAGAACTCGATTGTCTATTACAGTGCCTAATAACTAATTGGAATGTGGGTTGTTTTGTTAATTGAGAAATTGCAAAATCATAAATTTAGATTCAATTAGGGATTATGATTTAGGATTTAATGATCAGGTCTTAAGAGAGAATAATCAACCTTTCAAAATTCTAGGATCGATACTTATTAACTCAAAAATAATCAAAATAAACCTAAGTTATGTTATCGATAATGATTACGAACCATCACTCACTACAAATGAATTTCAACAGATGGATTACATTGAATATTCTAGCAATAGGTTTGTAATAAAATGATCCAATAAACGCATCAAAATCGTCTTTTCACAATACCCAAATCCATACACAACGATAATATAATCAATTTCTGAAGAAAGAAATAAAACAACAAATACAATAAGAAATACACTTAAATGTGTTATCAGATCGACATCCCTGTTGAACTGATGTCGGGAAAGCTACCCCTCCTTAAGTCTCTTATGATTGAGAGCTCCTGCCACTCTCTTCATTTTCTCCCAAAGCTTCCTCTCAGTTCAGCCCTTATATGAAAACTCTTTTTATTCTTTCATCCCCTAGCCTCACCGTCACATGTCTTTCTCTTATATTAAAAATGCTAGTCTAAAGTTTGGTGAGGTGTCCCTCTCACACTCTCAGTTTTTCTCCAGCTACTTTTGCGTTTTTTTCCCAATGTCTGCATTTTTCCCCATCATTTGGGTGCATGTTTTGGCCCAATGTATGTGTTTCATGCTTTGTTCTAATTATTGCATGAAACACAAACATTGCTTGCGTTTCATCCTCCTTGCTTTATATCTTAAACACTTGGCAATTGTCACACACATCCACCTTTATTCTCCTTTTGGCAGTCGTCCCTCACACATGTATTGAATATATAGCTAGGTTTTTAATGTAACAAAATAGACAGCTAGTGTGTGTGATGTCTCACTCACGTGAGAGAGCATGCAGTCCCATGCAGTCGTTTTGCTCCTTCCCAGCTGCTGGCATTTTCTTCATCTGTTGTTGTCATTTTGTTCTTCCTTACTTCCCATATGTGCTGCGCTTTGGTCCTCCCCAACTGCTGTTGTGGTTCCACTTCTTATCCTCCTTATATGCTGCCATTTTCTTCTTCCTTAGTACTAAAATTTTTAGATTTTCTTCTAACCTAAAAAACGTTATTTTGAAAAGCTTTTCTTGTCTTCTTCTTGCTCTAATTTTTTTCTTCTTACTCAACGAAGACAAGTGAGTGTGATTCTTCGGAAAGCAACCCAAATATTGTATTTTCAACTCACTTTAACTTTTTTGCTTTTGAATTGTGCCTAAAACCTCATATGAGTCAAAGTGAGTATTTTAAGTAATTTCATGTCATAAATTGCTAAGTGTTATGGAATAATTATATAATCAATTAAACACACGTCACATTCTTACATGGTTGTCGTAAAGAAGTGGTAAGAAGGGATTGTGAATGTGATGCAAGTTGAGGTCGACGAGGATTAAGTAGTGACAAGTTACGATCAGTTAAAAAATAACACATCCCTTTGAGTACTACATTTTGGGCAATATTGATGATATAAACGTGATGTAGATTGATCACTACATGGAGCTGTGGATTTTTTGGAAGGATGCAAAAAAGAAGGAGATGATCATCAAGATTGATTGTTGCATTGGTTGACATAATTAGCCGAGGAAGAAGTATAATGATCGTGCTTATGATTGTTACTTTTTGATTAGCTTCTCATGAATTCCAAAAAAGGAGATAGGTGTTTCATAATCTTTAATCACATCGGCAATATCTTTGTACTCTTCCCCAAAGCCATCAATAATCTCATCATTGAAATCCTCTCCACAGATTTTTCATGGAAAGCAAGTTAGTATGGTTCTTGAAAAATTACATATAATCAGAGAATCTCTTGAAACCTTTGACAAAAATTTTCAATCGATCTTGATGTAACCACGAGATGGAATAGTGCCTAAGAAGAACATAGATATTTAGAGAGGTTGCACCAAAAAATACATTAAAGAGAAGAAGATTTTGGTGATTCCATATTGTATATGCTAGATTTGGATTAGGCTTACAATTAACAATGATGGTTGATATGGAATAAGGATTAGAGCAGTTAAGAAAACCATACATATTATATCCTTCTACATAATCTCACTTTAGAGTCTACATGTGATGTAGTTAGTGTTGGTTAGGCTTATAATGTTTGAAGTATTAATGGTAACAAAATGATTATGTGATTCTTGAATACTTTAAATGATAAATTAAAAGAAGTTTCTTCGAAAGTCATTATAATTAAAGAAAAGCTTTGAAAATGTGAGAAAGAAAGAAAATGATGACAAATTTATTGAGCGAAAATAAATTAAACACATATATAAGCACGAGATGAAATTATATGGTCAATCCAATATTATAAATTTCGGTATTCATCTTAATATATAGAATTTGCATGTAAATTAAATTATTTATAACATTAAAAAAGAAACTAACCATATGATTATACAATCAAATGAGTCTTCTAATAATGAACAAAATTTCTCGTTAGTTAATGTCAGAGTACCAACCATTAAAAAAGGGAACAAATTACTTGTTCTCATTGTTTTGTGTTTACTATTCCCTCCTATTCAAAATAAAAATCGTTTTAGAGGAATTTTAATTATTCAAAATAAGTGTTGTTCGTGACTTTTCATGCATTTTTATAATTTTACTTCCAAAATTACCCTTTCATTTTTCTCACATCTTAATTACATATATTACACAGATTATATTTTCAAGGCACTTCAACATGCAATTAATAAGGGTATATCAAACATTTCATTAACTTTCTTAATAAATATGCATCCTTCTAAAACGACTTTTATTTTAAATAGGAGGAAGTATATTTGATGAGCATTGATCTATTTAATGAATGAGATTCACAAAAATTAAATATGCGAATACTTATATAGGGTAAGAAGAGAATAACGGAATGAGATGATTTAACGAAAAGAGATGATTTAAACCGGTTAAAAAATGTTGGCCTTGATAGCTAAGGCCTCTTGAATGTACGATATTTTATATATTTTTCCTCGTCCAGTCGTCCTCGCTTTTCGCATATTGGTTTGCCTTGGGAATTACGTACAAAGACATTTACATCCTCCATGCGAAAGATTCGGTTCCGATACTATGTCATTGTCAAAGGTAAATGACTGTTTCCCGCCAAAACAGCTTCTAACTTCTATTACCGCACTTTTAATATATAGTCCACCATTTTGCTCCGTTCCCAACGTTACAGAAAAAAAGAGAGATATGAAAGGGACATCCAAGGTGATCATGGGAGCAACCCTGGTAATGGTGGTGACTCTTGCCATAGTTTTGGGCCTAGTCCTTGTGCTTTTAGCTGAGCTATACTGCACACTCTTAGTTCGCAGACGGCAGCTTAGATTTGCCTCCTCCTCCGCCACAGCCTCCACAAACACCGCGGTGCCTATCGCCACCACAATCACTTCACCAACCATTTACAACTCCAATGCTCAGCATGCAGGTCCCCAAAATCAATCGTTCTCTCGTCATCTGTCAAGTTACTATTGCCAAGGTGTTCTTCAAGCTCCAAGAAGTTTCCTTTACCCATCAATTCCTAGAAAAGGTAACAATCAAGCAGCAGAGACCAGGAACAAACAATGTCATCCACTTCATCATGTCATTCAGGTTCTTATCCAAGAATCAAATGCCAGCCCCCAAGAGATGGGTATCATAAAACACTCTCCACCATCAACTTCCTTGGAAATTTCGCCTCGTTCTGAACTCCCAGCACATACAAGAAATGTAAAAACGTGTGCTGTTGCTGGAGAACAGTTAGTGTACATATCAAATCCTATTTACGACAACGAAGCAAGCAAGCCAGGCATGGCGGATACACCATTCCAAACTCCAGACACATTTCCGTCGTGCTTGGACTACGTTAGTTCTTCCGGCGAAGAGGAGATCACCAAACATTCTCTGCCGCTCACTCCTCCACTAACTCCGATGAAGAAACTCCCAGCAGAGGCTTGTTCAGTCCCCATGAGAGACGCAAGGTCGTTGGGCACTTCAGGAAGCGACTCTGTAACTAACAATGGCCTCTCATCGTCATCATCAGGGACTCCGTGCACATCACCTTCATGGTAGTTTGCATTCCAATCAAAGGTAGATCGATGAATATGGCTGCACTTATTTTGACCGGTGTTTATTTTTTCCTTTTTTCACTTTGTTGTCTGTATCCTTTTATGTGGAGTAATAGGGGGTATCTGGTAAAAAGAGAGTAAAGATTTGAGAAACTGTGGCTGTGGCTCCGTCACCCAAGTTCATGCCAATGCAAACCAATGTTTAGTCTTACATCGCCTTATGTTGAGTGCAGAAATTGTTTGTTTCATATGAATGTGTGCATGTTAATCGCACGTTTGCTGTAATAAACAGGACATATTTCTGGAAGACAAGCACTCAGCTTTACTAGTGGCTTTTCTTTTATATATTTTCCTTACCAGAGAGATGATGAAGATGCATGTGAACTTGGAAGATATTTACCGACAAACAACGGGTAAAAGGAAAGTAAAATTAAGAAAGATTACAATGTTCTCTGTTTTTCAGGGACCTCGAATTCTGATAGCAGTGCATTAAAAGCCAAAAATGGGATAAAAAACAAAATGCCACCTGCGAGGCTTTTTGTCTACTTTAGATCATGACCAGACCGGTTATTTACCTTGCCTAAGCAACGTGGTACAAGCTTCAGCTTATTCAAATTCAAGGCCTCCATCCACTAAGAAGTGTTGTAAATTTTTCATTTTTTTTGTAAATAATAATGGAAACTGATTACATAGTCATTATTTTAGCGTATCAATATATAAATAATTAATAATTATTAAAATAATAGTTCTATAATTTTTTTCATGTTAAGTTGCATTAATAAAGAAATAGATATATATAACATCACCAAACTCTCAAGTGAACAAAGGCTGTTCTACCATACATAAAGCTATAAATATATTCCAACAAAAATCAACACACTAAATCTTGAGTGAACTCGACCGTGAATGGTTTGATAGGTTCAACAACTCTTGAGTGTGAGGAGGTTTGTACGAGACCAGAGATGAGCTTAATGGAGACAAGGAATTGTATCTTTTAGACAAAAAGGCTATTCCGCAGCGTTTGATTACTGTCTTCATTAGTAGGGACAGAAGACAAAATATAAAAATTCTGTCCCTCTCCTATGTTTGATTGCTGTCATTAAATTTTTGTCCTCTGTCTCTGAATAACAGGGATAAACATTTTTTTTCCTCTAAAAAATGAAAGACAAAAATTTTTGTTTTCGTCTTCGAGACAAAACACATAAGTAACTTCCAAAAATACCCCTTCTCTTACATAAGCAAATGTTTTATTCTTAATTAATAAACTATTATTATATTTTTATTTTTATTTTTATTATACAAAATTAATTATCATATTATCATCATCATCATCATCATCATCATCATCATCAATTTATTATTATTATTATTATTATTATTATTATTATTATTATTATTATTATTATTATTATTATTATTATTATTAT
>JANZLC010000202.1:17924241-17943606 GCA_026413385.1 Erythroxylum gracilipes | reverse complement strand
ACAAGTAATATACCTTTGAGGAAATTTCGTGTCTTATAATTTGACCAATTGAAAAATTTCACGGAAAACAATATTTCTTGTTTTTTTGGAAGTCTGAAGATTGAAACGTTCCGGGAATAATAAGAACTTTAATTGATTCAGGAGTTCGAGCTCTTGACAGAGCCACATATAGTTGTCCATGTGAGAATACAGGTTGACGGAGATAAATTCCAACATGATCAAGTGTTTGACCTTGGGATTTGTTTATGGTCATTGCAAAACACAGACGAATTGGAAATTGTGTTCTGATGAAAGGAATTCCATTTTTTCATTCTTCGAAGATTGCAAAGGAATCTTAGGTATAAAAATGATTTTTCCTTTGTGATGTCCAAAAATAATTTCAGAACGAAAATTGCAAAGGAATCTTAGGTATAAAAATGATTTTTCCTTTGTGATATCCAAAAACAATTTCAGCTGAAATTGTATGATCCTTTAGTTGTCTGCATATCAACCTTGTTCCATTGCATATCAACCTTATTCATCCATTGGCTCAGCGCCTTCTCCAACGCGCAATAAGAAATCACAAAAAATTGGATTTGAGACAGCTCTCATATTTGTCGTTAAAGAGAATTTATAGATGTGGGGCTGAAGACATGAATTTACAAGACTTGATCAATGAGCTGTTGTTTCGTTGCTTGGTGAATCGACTACCTCTTGCTATCGTCTTCTCCATTTTTGACCCTTCAGACGATAAAATCCATCCTCAAGGTTTTCATAAAAGTTGTAGATCTCGAAGTCCTCTTTCAAACCGTCCTAAGATGATCTTAATCTGATACTCCTAATGCTTTTTCTATTCCTTCTAATGAGGGGTCGTTGAAATAACCCTTCAAGGTAGTACGCAAGCTCAAGGTTTATGATTCCGGATGTTGGGTTCCGGAAACAGGGTCCAACAGGTATCCTGCAAATCACAATGAAGGAACATAGAAAGAATCAATTTTTCCCAAAGTGGTATACTGCTCAGAGATTCCTTAGCCACTCAGCAACCTGTCTTGCCAATTCCAAAGTCATAAACTAGCCTCCATTGTTGATCTCGCAATACACGTTTACTTGGATGATTTCCAAGACATAGCAGCTCCTACTAAGGTAAAAATATAACCACTGGTAGAGTGTATATCATCACTCTCCCTAACCTAGTTAGCATCAGAATATCCCTCCAATAAAGGAGGATGACCACCAAAAGATAATCTTTAATGCATGGTACCTTTCAAATACCTCAACAAACGAATCAATGCATTCCAATGCTCTTAACTAGGATTATGAGTATACCTACTAAGTCTATTCCCATAGTATGCAATATCAGGACGAGAATAGTTCACCAAGAACATCATACTACTAAGAATTTTTGCATACTCAACTTGGTCACACTATAACCAAAATTTTTCTTTAAAGCAACACTAGCATCATAGGGAGTCTTGGCTGGATCAACATCATAGTAACAAAACTTCTTTAAAATTTTTTCAACATAATTAGTTTGATTCAAACTAAAACTAGAGTCAATCCTATCAACTTTGATTCCCAACATAAAGTCCACAGGTCCAAGATCTTTCATATCAAATGAAGACTTTAGCAAACTCTTGGTAGTATCAATGATAGATGAACTAGTACCAAAAATAGGCATATCATCCACAAAAAGAGTTATGAACACACGACCATTGATATCAGATTTCACGTAAATGTAAGAATTAGAACCACAAGAGGTGAAACCATGTTTGAAAATCTCACTTTCTAATTTCTCATGCCACTGTTTTAGGAGCTTATTTAAGTCCATACAAAGATCTAACCAACTTACACACTTTTTTCTCTTGACTAAGCACTATAAACCCCTCAGGCTAGACCATATAAATTTTCTCATCTAGATCACCATTCAATAACTTTCTTAACATCTATTTGATACATATGAAGCTTAAATACTGAGGCAATATCGAACAACATCCTTATAAATGCAATTTTGGTAACAGGAAAGTAAGTATAAAAAAATCCAATCCTTCCTTTTCTTTAAAGCCTTTAATCATAAGTCTTGCCTTAAACCTCTCAATGGTTCCTCCAAGTCTCAATTTCTTTTTGAAAATCCACTTACACTCTAGAGGCTTACACCCTCGAGGTAGATCAACTAAAACCTAAGTTTTATTAGACATGATTGACTCTAATTCACTATCTATAGCATCCTTCCAAAACATAGCATCCATAAATCTCATTGCTTCCTCATAAGTTTTGGGATCTTCCTCAATAATATATGTCACCACAAAAACATCATCTATCTCCTCAGGTTTTTTCACCACAAAGGAAGTAATAAAGTTAGAACCAAAACTAGTGGGTACTCTAGCTCTTTTGCTTCTCCTTAATCCAACAATTTCCTCTTCCTTAATGTGATCATTGGTAGAAGAACTAGGGACAAATTCTCTAGGGACTTGTACATTCACTTTCATAGGTAATATATCCTAGAAGAACATTGCATCTCTTGACTTCATTATTGATCTATAAGTGCTAGACCCTTCTTCCTTAACCATAATTCTATAGGCAACATTATTATAGGCATATCCCACAAAAATTGAATCAATGGACACCCCCACACTTTTAAAAAATGCAAGTTAGGTGGATAACCTTTCCAAATTTCATATAGGGTTTGTTCTAGTTTCTTATGAGGGACTCTGTTTAGAACATAACAAGCTGAAAGAATAGCTCCCCCCCCCCCCTAAAATTAGGTAAACTGGAAGAAATCAACATTTAATTCATCATATCCTTAAGTGCTCGATTTTTCCTCTCGACTATTCCATTTTGTTTAGGTGTATAAGGGGATGAAAGCTGATGAATAATCCCAACTTTTTCACAATAATCAGTAGGAAAATAAATTTTATACTCTTCACCTCGATCAAACTTTAATCTCTTAATTCTCCTTTCTAATTAGTTTTCAACCTCAGCTTTGTATTTCATGAACATTTCCTTTGCATCACTTTTATTTTTGAATAACTAAATCTTAGTAAATCTAGAACAATCATCCATAAAGGTAATATAATATCTCATTCCTCCTTTATTCATATAATTCTTAAAATCATCCAAGTCTGTGTGCACCAAGTCTAACAATTATGACTCTCTCTCGGTCACTGATTTAAAAGTTTCTTAGAGTGTTTAGCATTAACACAATGTTGACATTTTTCCATTTCATTAGTGATTTGGTTAGGTAACAAGTTTAAGCTTTGCATCCTCTTAATTGACCTCACATTCACATGCCCAAGTCTAGAGTGCCATAGGTCAAAAGATTCAATAATATAAGTAGAAGAAGTATAAGCATTCATTTCAACATCAAGTATAAATAAGCTCCATTACAAAACTCTTTTCTAACAAAGTTCCTGGTACTACTGTCGCCTACAACTAAATTCAAAAAGAAACCAACTTCCGTTAATACAAATTAATGTAGTAGTGGTAAGTGGATATCGCTCCTACAAGGAATTTTAATGGTAAAGAGTTTACTAGTTCAAAACTGACATAAAGTAACGAAAGGGGGTTTGCAATTCACGTAAAAATTAAGAATGTAGAAATAACAAAAATCAAAAATTAACAAAAGTAATTGGATCTGAAAATTTAATAGAAAAACCTTGGTTTCGGGTTACCGATATTATCACACTAAAATGGATCCTCGAAACATGTATTCTAAGCATTCTTATTAATCAACAACCTACATACTATGGTAGGTTCAATTGAATAATAGCTTTAAGAAGTAAGAAACCAATGAACAAGATAATACATGTATGACATGCAATTAATCAAGATGAGTATCTTCTTAGAATTTCTGACTATAACGTAAAGAAGGTAATCCTAATTGCTACTTATGATTAACAAAACTGAACATCATATTTCATTAATCTACCTATTAAACGAATCAATCCCTAGTTGCATACCTACAAATCAATCAATTCAATTAGAAAAAGTAATTTGGAAGATACTCAATGTTTATTAACAAAACAAACTTTATTGAAACATCTCACACATAATAGAAGATAACATGGTTTCCCTCAACCAAGAAAAGGGGTTTAGCTACTCATAATAGAATTGAAAATCAAAGAAATAACAAAACACATAGTCTCCATCCCTGGTCTTTCGTAGAAATATGAAAAATCCCTAAAGAAATACTACATAAATTGAAAAACTAACGATGGTTGTCGAGAAAACCAGAAGAAGAAAAATGTAGAAAAACGTAAAACTACTGCTAAGGGCTGTCATGAACAGTAACATGCCTAGCCTCATTTAATGCCTCCTAATTCCTTGCTTTTCCATCCTCTCTTGCAAATTGCACCTCCCATGTGTTCAAATTGCAAATCTCTAGCAATCTAATTTTCCAAGATTATGAAAATCTAAAACGAATCAGATTTGAATTTGAAAACAGATCTGCAGGTTTTTTCCATCTTTGCACATGCCCACACTTAGTCACTAAATTTGTTGCCAATCTAGAATTTTGGATTTTCTTTGTTTCTTTTACTTCTTTTTGATTCAATTTCATCTCTAATGTGTTGAAAATCATCTGAGAACAATTAAGAGACAATTCCATTAATTTTGAATAATAATTTCAACACATTAAAGAGAATTAAATACAAAATAAGCACAAAATGACAACTTAACAAATTCTTCCACACCAAACCTTTGCTCGCCCTTAAGCAAACATGCAAAACCACTACACTCTATCAATTCATCCTTCATAAGATTAAGTGCACACAATCCATTAATTTGGGCCAGCAAGACTTAGGTTACAACATGCATTAAAATCACTTTTCACAGATACAAATAAACAAAGTCAAAGTAAGACATTTTTTTTTCAAAAGGCAAGTATGAAATCAAAGTGAATCCTTCTCACAAATTTCTCTCTTACACTTAAGTGTTTAAGGTTAAAGTGTTTCTCTCAAATCTCCCTATAACAGATTGCACTACCATAGGCTTGCAAATTCACCCGTTATCATTCATTCGAATTATATGAGCTCATAGATCATAAAGACTTTATTATTGGTTGTAATGGGGCTAAGTTCGAAGGTAAGGTAAAAATGATAAAGGGTTAATTACAAGCATTCACAAAGTATCAAGTAAAAGGAACATTCAAATTCAAATTCTGAGATAAACACATGTATACAAGAACTACAACTACTCATTACTAACTAATGCTACTATCCTTTATTCTTTTTCTTTTCTATTCTATTCTTTAGTTTGTTTGTTTTCTTTCTTTTTCCTTTTTCTCCCTTTTCTTCTCTTTTCTTTTTTTTACTTGACTAACGCTAAGAATAAAGGAGAACAATAAAAACAAGAGAAAATAAAAGTAGCATAAATTAATAAACACATGAGTAGAAGTACCTATAAAAGTATCTCAGAATATAACATAGAACAAAAGTCCCAAATTACTCAATGTTTCATTCAACTTGTGATAGGGTAAGGCTACTGGAGTTTTTGGGTTTCAATGTAAGGTGATTGATTCAAAAACAAGGTTAAAGGCTCAAAAGTATTTGCAAAGGGAAAATAACTAGGTAGGTCATTTTTAAGCTAAAGGGTGTTACAATAAAGAAAGCCATAATCATTTTCATAAACCATGTAATCAAACAAATTCAATCCGGTTCAGTGCAAGTTCTGAAGGCAAACATGATTAGAGGAGCATCATACAATACAAAGAACTAGAGTGACATAAATATGATGCCATTAAAGCTCAATTCCGCTCTCAGGTTTAACTTAAGAATTCACCTTAATTCCACAAATTACCTAATCACTCAAATGTCAAAATTTTGACTAAGTGTACAAGATCGGTTATTGCAATTAATCCACATGATTCACTTTAGACTCACATAGCCCAATTTAATTTCATGCACACACTCAATCTCATCCAAACTAATATGACAAAGCTTCATGGCTTAACACACAACACAAGCATGCAAAGAACAAAAAAGAGAATCAAAGAAAGGTAAGACCATATATTCACACACATGTACTCCATATCCTTCCCCCACACCTAGAATGGGCATTTTCCTCAATGCCCAAAAACAATAAAAGTGCAAAAGAGCAATGGAAATAGAAGTACTCCCTTAGATTGAAGACGCCATATGTAGCTTTGAAATGAATGATTACAGTTTCCTTTTCAAATGCCTACAAACAAAACAACCCAAAGAAAACAAGTAAAACACTCAAAAGATATGCATAAAAAAGAAAAACATAAAAAAGAAAGGGATATGGATGGGGTACTTCCCATCAAGCGCTTATTAAAGGCCATAAGCTTGACCCTTGGCATATGTACATCATCCATTATCGAATGGATGCTTGAGCCCAATAGGAAGCATGCTCAAATTTCGTGAGGTAGCCTGGAGCACCTTTCCTCGAAGTAGGATCTTTATCAGCACGATGCCTCAAGGCTTCTGAGGAGTGGAACTTAATCATTTCACCATCATACTCTAATGTCCACCCGTCTTTTCGAGCATCTCCCTTCTCACACTAGGGTGGTCTTCAAAAGAGTATCATTAATGGGTGTAGAGACTCAATATCCTGCTTGCCACCTTTGGTCTTCAGCTCGCTCACCCATAGCTCATTCAACTAATATATGCTTAGTGGCTTTTCTTCTTCTTGTTGTTCTTCTTCTTTTACTTGTAAACAACTAGTAAAAAGAAACGAAATTCGATCAACGATAACATGAACTACATCACTTACTTTAGGAGGTTGCACATCCTCCATCTTTTCCCAAACTATAACCTCTTCCTATTCTAACTCCACTTGCTCTTCCTTTATTGCTTTTGGGTTCTCTAAATGATCTCCACTCTCTGAAGGAATGCACAACTCCTCCGCATCACTCTCCTGTTGGCTAAGAACTTTTGCAGACACTTGGGCTTCCAGCCTCTTCGATAAGTGGCTCAATTGATCTTCCAAGGTCTTCAAGCTACTCCTCGTTTCCTGTTGGAATTAAAGTATGCTCGTCGCCAAACTCATTACGATCTCCTCCAAAGACATCTTGTTAGCTTGTGGTGGTGGTGGAGCTCTGGCTGGAAGTAAGGCTGCTTTTTATAGTAGCTTGGTGGAGAAGCAAATCTGTACTATGTATCCTGCAAAAAAGGACACATATAAAAAGAATAACCCAAAAAAATGAGCAAACTTCACATATGTAACACCTCGTGTTAGAGGTTAGAAAATTGAGAAATTTCAGTACACTGTATGTTTTGCATAATTGAGAATTCGTTGATATGCGCATATGTAATTTTGACGCATACAAATCAATTGCGCATGCATTTACATATTCCGGTAAAATGGACTTATAAAATGTGAATAAATTGTGAAAATTTTATTCGGAGACTATTAGTATTATTTTAAAATTTTTGGTGAATTTTGGAAAAATATTGCAATTTAGACCAATCCTAGTGTGACATTTAGACTGATTAAAGATTGACAAATAGCTTACATGCATGGTGACATGTGGACTGATTAAAGATTGACAAATAACTTACATGTATGGTGACATGTGGTAATGAGTTAGTAATACACATAGTCACGTGTTTAGGAAAGAAAGTTCCTGTAGTTGGAGTTTTGTTCTTCATTTGGTTTTGCTCATCACCGAATATACAAAACTCTCTTCTTTTTCTTCAGCACCGAAAAAGCTTGTTGATTAGGTTTGTGTAATTGGTTATTGATTCTTACATTAAAGTAAGAGTTACAGTCCTTAGAGGGTGTTTGTTCTGTTTATTCACATTGGTTTTCAACCACCGCAAACTCTATTGTTGGAAATTGAGCTAAATCAAGTAAGTTGTGGTTTAGTTTTCTGGGTATTGTGTAAATGAGTTTTGATGATCTGATAATGTTTTGCATGATGGAAATAAACACGTGTGAATTATATAAGTTTAGTAGTTTTGGTGTAAGTGATGTTTTCATAAAACTTAGTGAATATATGCTCTGTTTCTCACGGTATATGCATGGATATTTGAGTGTTCATAGAAATGAATCAGTGAGTTTGATGATGCTTGAATGGTTGAAAATGGAATTATGCATGAGGGGTGTAAGATGGGTAGCTTTGGTGGTGTTCATAATGGGTTAAATGTGAAATTAGTGAAGTGAATAGTGTCAGAAATGGAACAAATGTAGAAAAATAGAATTATACATGAATGAGAATCGGATTTTTGATATTGGATATGAACGTTGGATCTTTGTTTTGTTTTATGTTGTTGAGTTAAAATGAGGATAGATTGGAGTGTCAATTGGGTTAAATGAAGTGAAAGCATAGGGGAAAATGAGAATGGAAAATACACAGTAGTGAGAAAAAGCTTGTGAAAGGAATCAGTTTTTAGTGTTTGATTATAAACTTGGTTTTGAATTGTGTTTAGAATGAATTGAGATGATATAGAAGTGAAATAAAGTGGTGCATGTAAGTGTACAAGTGTGTGATGAAGGATTGAAAAAAATGAAAGAGCTGTTCGGTGAAGGAAGAAGAAGATGGAATGCACTATCATGCACTTGCACGATAGTGAATTTTCTGAAAAAGTTGGAAGTTCACCGTCGTGCTTAAGCATAACGGTGACTTTACTGGTTAAGTTAGAAAGTTCACCCTCGTGCATAAGCACGACGGTGACTTTGCTGAAGAAACTTGGAAGTTCACCCTCTCGTGCTTAAGCACGACGGTGACTTTTGTTGGGTATGTTGCAAGTTCACCTTCGTGCTTAAGCATGACGATGACTTTGCTATTTTTCTTGAGCACGATGGTGCATTTGAAGGATTGTTGACTCACCTGAACAACCTTGATTCTTTTGGGCATAACTTTGTCATCTGATATCCAAATGACTTGATTCTTAAACCAATAGCTTCATAAGACATTGATCTTTATCTCCACCAAAAATTAGGACTTTTGGAAGTGTATGTTTTGATGAATTTAAGATGGAAACGTGACTATGCTGAAGTATGATTACTAGAATGATTTTTACTGAACATACTTTGGTAATTGGACTATATCTTGATCTGTGGACCTTAGAATGAGATGATTGTTAATTATGATTAAACTAGAGACATGAGGATACAAATTGTCTAAAGAGATTAAATTCTAATTCTACCTTTGAGAATTTCAGAATCTGATTGGAATTTGAGATAAGAATTCTGCTGAAGCTTAAGAACAGTCCAAAATCTTTGGAGTATACTTTCAGTATTCTAAACCAAATTGGATGAACTTGGTATCATTGGAAACCTAAGAAAAAGAGGGAAAACTTTATAGAAGGAAGTATTGCCTAATTACCTCACCTTCCTGATGAGAATAATTGAGCAAAGTGGACCTGAAGGTGGATTGTGAAATAAATCTGGATTGAGGGATTGAGTATGATTTCACATGATCGATAATGTGATAAGATTAAGGATAAGAAACATGGAATTTTGACTTGAACATGCATCACACATATTCAGTATACATGAGTGTGTATAATTGATTTCATAATCATGCACAATAGTGACGTATGTTTGTATTAAATGTTTTAAAGGAACCCTTACAGCGACCGATTCCAGATATGGCCGGGACTTCGAGGCAATAAAGAAACATGGAGCTTTTGTAAGTAATTTAGTTGGTCAATTCTGTTTGTAATTCAATAAGTAAATTTTGGATAGTTCTGCTTTTACTATTTTGTTTGTTATTTGAATTTAATCCATTGAATGATTTGCAAAGCTGTTAGATTGATATATTTGAATTTTGGCATGAAACCAATGATGGGCTACTTATGTTGTCCATGAAATGAATTTGTTGGGTTTTAAAAATGTCAAGTCCTAGTCATAGGTAAATAGGCATGCCTAGAAGGGTCTGCAGCTGCTCCTCTAATCAGACACTAAGGTGTCTTCTGTAACTTGACACTAAGGTGTCTTTTGTACCAGACACTTCGATGTCTTTTGATTTTAGGCACTTATGTGTCTTCTGTTTCAGAGACTCAAGTCTCTTCTGTTTCAGATACCAATCATGGTATCATCTATTCTGGTCCCGTTACCCACTTCTGTTCATAGATTTACAGTCTGATTCATTTTGTATTTTGATATATGATAAGATAAGATTTGATATGAAGTAAATTTGAAATTTTGATATGATGGGTTAGCCCCTATTCTGTTAATCTGTTATGTATTCTGTAAGTTCAATTCTGTTATTGAATTTCATTGTGTTTGAGATGCTTATACTATAACCTGATTTAGTAGCAATTGTTGTTACACATAGTTTAGTTATTACTCACTAAGCTATATGCTTAGCACAGTGGATTTGTCCTGTGTAGGTTCAGAGAGAAGGACGTAGGGACTGGGACAAGTCAACCACAATGGCCAAAGGAATCTGAGTTTTGTGTTGCTCAAAATGTATTTTGAGTTTGTTTGGGGCTTGTATATGACTTTGGATTTTTGTTTGACGGGTTGTAATAACCTTAATTCAGGTTTATGACATTATGATATGTAATGTATGTTATTTGAGATTCTGGAAATGCATGTATAAAGTGTTTTGTATGTTTGGAATGTTTATCTTTGAATGTTATGCTTCCGCAAAATGTTTCGTAGTCAGTATGTTCTGTGTGTGTGGCACTTGCAATATCCTCCCGGGGGTATTAGGGCACTATAACATACCTTAGATTGTTGGTCATCCCTTGATACTTGTGCGGCTATGGATGTGAAATCCGCCACTTGATGGTCAAACTTGGAAGTAGTAACAGATAAAAACTCATCATTATATTAAGGATAATAAGAAAAATCAGAATCAAAAGCATACTGATAATGAGCCATGCTGCTAAAAGATAAAAAAATTAGAAAAAAGCTGTGAAACTAAAACATATAGAAGACCAGGTAACCAAGAACAACGAAACCAAAAATAAAAACAAAAAAATCACTAAAAAAATTGTCAAGAGATTCCCCGGTAATGACACCAAAATTTGGTACTGTTGTAGCCTGCAACCAAATTTAAAAAGAAACCAATTTCCTGCAATACAAATTAATGTATTAGTGAAACGTAGGGATCGTTCCCACGAGGAATTCTAACGGTAAAGATTATACGAATTCAAAACTAAAACAAAAAGGGGGCTTAATTCATGGAAATTTTAGAAAAAGATGACAAAAATCGAAAATTAACAAAACTAATCAAATCTGGAAAATTTAGTAAGCAAACCTTGGTTTCGGGTCACCGACGTTATCACACTAATATGGATCCTTGATATAAAATTCAATTCATCAACAAATATTCATTAGGTAATGTTTTCTTTTATGTTTAAATGAATAGAAACATGTATTCTAAGAATTCTTATTAATCAACAACTTAGATACAATCGCAAGTTCAATTGAGTAATACCTTTAAGAACTAAGAAACCAATGAACAAGACAACACATGTACGACATGCATTTAATCAAGATGAGTTTCTTATTAGAATTTTCAACTCTAACGTAAAGATGGTAATCCTAATTGCCACTTGTGATTAGCAAAACTGAACGTCATATTTTACTAATCTGGTTATTAAATGAATGAACTCCTAGTTGAACATATTAGTCAATTCAATCATAAAAGCCATTCGGAAGGCACTCAATATTCATCAACAAAACAAACTTTATTTGAACATCTCACAAATAATAGATGATAGCACGGTTTCCCTTAATGAAAGTAGATTCTGCAGATGGTTTCCATCCTTACATGTGCCTACGCTTAGTCAATGAATTTTTTTACCAATCTGGAATTTCGACTTATCTTTACTTTCCTTGCCTCTTTTTGATTCAATTTTATCTCCCAAGTGTTGAAAATCATTTAAAAACAATTAAAAAGCAAATCTATCAATTTTGAATAATAATTTCAACACATGAGAGAGATTTATATACCAAATGAGTGTAAAATGAAAACTTAACACATTTCTTTACAATAGTAATTTATGGAATTCTATATCTAGCAGATGTCTTTAGCTAAATCCTGGGAACAGCATTACAGAGATTGTGCAAAAATTGTCCAATCTCTCAACCACCGAAACCCAGATAGGCAAATTCATGTCCTATCCTTAGGGCTTTGTGTATATGAGTTATGGAAGCAAAGGAACCTCAGACAAGTTAGTAGAACCAGCTCGTCCAAAGATGTTCTTGCATCTGATTTCCTAAGAGAACTTAGAGAGCTCATCCTATTGGAAAACCTCAATCAAACATGTAACAGAAATATCCTAGCATCTCTAAATGTATAAGAGACTAAGTACTTCAACACAAGAGCGTGTAAGACAATCAAAGGACATAAACAAAAGGAAAGTAAGAGAAATTAGAAATTACTTTGGGGATAATTTATTGTACAAGGTGTAGAATGGAAATACAATTCAAGAAGAATAGCTATAGTACCTGATTTGAGATCCTCCTCCATCCCCTATAGGTAGGCCATATCCAGTGTCAATAGTTTTCTGTGAGAATCTCAACATTAAATCTGGCCTGAGGAGATATGAAATAGATTAGATGAAGAAGGAGCCAGGAAAGAAACACTAGATAGAACCTTATCACCTATGATTGTCTGCTGCAAAATGAGGCTTCCATTGGCATTGGAGATTCCAACCCTAATTGGGGAAGATTTCAAGCATCGGGTTGCAAAGGAGGGGGAGTTTTACCCCTTTTATCCATATCCTTCTTTGATTCTTGGAATGTTGTCGTCCTATGTGATGTAATGTCTTTGATACATTGTCGTTTGATAACTTCTCTGTGACTAACCAATGTATGATGCTACGTTGTTGTTTTTTTGTCAAGGGAGAGTATTAATCTCCTTAAGTTATATATTTGACTTCAATATTTTCAATAAATACTCAATTTATTTTTTCAAAAAAACAAATCAAGTTTTTGGTATGTTTGTTGGGAATAGTAATAGTAGGAATCCTAGATTCTATTAATCTAGCCATTATCTTTTGTATTTATTTTATTTACTTTATTTTAATTTTCATGCATTTTATTTTCCTTTTGACCTATTTATTTAATTATCTTTTAACTTCTCTACTTTAACTTTGAGTTTGTGACTTATTGTTAGGATATTTGACTCATTATCATAGACATAACTCACAATGGATGGATGAAGAGATAATATTCTTATAGGAGCTATGATGTGTCATAACCTTTAGCAACATCAACATATTAGAAAGAAAGGTCTGGTGACATGTTTTCATAAGCAACCGAATTCTATTTTTTGTTAAGACATTTATGGGAGTAACCACAATGATCATCAATGTTAGGCACTAACCTACATGTGGGAGCAACGATACCAACCTCAAGCTGCACCATACAAGAATATTTATAATTCAAAGTGGAGCAACTCTTACTCTTATGGATGGAATGATTACGCTCCAATTAAATATTTACAACAACAAGCACCTCAAGTTGAGAAGGCAACTCTGAAGGATATGATGGCAATTTTTTTCAAGAATCAAACATGAGTCATCAAACAACAAAGGATAATGTACATAACTTGGTGAGTTGAGTTACAAGCGGCGAGAAAATTATCTGATAGACTGCGGGGTAGTTTGCCTCGTAATACTAAAATAGATCCTAACAAACATGGAATAGCAATCACCCTTAAAGAGTGGGAACGAGCTTCCAGAAGAAGAAGACAAAAAAGAAAAGGAAGCCTTTGTCCAAGAAGTGGAAGTAGAGAAGTTGCAAGAGATAATTGAAGAAGAAGATGAGCCAGAAACCTTTGTCTAGGAAGAAAAAGAAGAAGAATGGATAAAGTGGTTGAGGAAGAACTAGTAAAGGAACCAAATAAGAAAATTACTGATGAGTCATTGGTAGTCACCTTGAGTACAAATGGTGTTGAGCAAGTTTTACCTAATATAAAACTCAATATTCACAAGTATACGGATTGTAAACTTGTAGTAATTGTGGCATCGATCCCACGAGGAATTAGCTAAAACTAAATAAACCTAACATTGTCTAAGATTTTACAATGTAATTTGAATGAAAAGAAATAATCAGAAATCAAAGTGATCAAACAAAATTAAGCACTTAACCACTTAAAAAATTTGCCGCCACAACAAAACAAGAATGATCAAATATGAAAGTCTAGGATTCGTTCTATCATTATTTTGTTCTTTTAACCACTTTTGATTCAATTTAGTGTCGATCCTAGATTTTCGAAAGGTTGATTATTATCTCTCAAGACCTATTTATTTAACCCAAATTAATAATCCCTAATTGATAACAAAATTCCAGATTTGCAATCTCTCGATTAACAAAAACAGCCTAATGTTTTCAACTAGTTCTAATGTTCTCACACAAGATCTTTCTTCGTATGATTATCACTTGGATATTTTCATGAATTATTAGGTTGATAACTCTCATTACCCAACCTAATTAGATTACTTTCAACTCTCCCTCTCTCTCTTGATTTATTGTCGAATTATAAGAGAACACAAATATCACAACACCTAAAATATTGCATTGAAATCAAAAGTGTTCGAGTCACAAAATAAGTCAAGAAAAAATCCTAATTTGAAATTAAAAAATCATCAACATGTATAACGTCTTTGAATCTAGTTCACACATCAATTTTAATGAAAAAAAAGAAAAGAAAGAAAAACTTGAGTTAGAGCTGAACCTGCAAATCTAGAAAATGTTGGACAGCTGATGCTCCTCTTAGTCTTCCTTGGATTAATCTCAATTTGGTAAAATGGAGGCTACCCTTTTTTGGGTGTTTTATGTTCTTAAATAGTTCTTGAGGCTTTTAGGGTTTTTTCTAGGATTTACCCACTTAATTTGGTTTTAAAATAGCCTAAAAACATTAAAATTACAAAAAGAGTTGCGTGCTAAAAAAGCTAAAATTCGTTGGAATTGTTGTTTACACTCTCTGTCACCATCGTGACAAGTAAGTCATAATGGTGACCTGCTTACATACTTCCAATTCTTCTCTTTTGTTCAATTTCGTATTTCCATACACTCAAACACACATCACACACCTCTTGAAACATGTAATTAAGATCCAAAACATGCTTAAAAGCACATAAGCACTTAGAATATAAACGAACACTATTAATGACATAATTCTAAGCCTATATACATGATAATCATATAACAAATAATCAAAAGAACACTTAAACATCTATGACAACATATTATAATTTACACCCATCAAAGGGTTCCCACTTCCTACATGACAAATTGTTTGTGTCAATCGAAGAAATGGGGAGTTTTGTTATCCCTCAGTTTATTAACAGTTTGTTATTAAAAAGGGAAATAATACAGTTAATTGGATTTATTAATTTTATATAATATGTCCTTACTATTATCTTGCAACATGTGACTTATTTACAGGCTACTAAATATCCTTGGGGAGAAAAGGTGGACACAAGCAATTGATTATAGACCTAGAATGACAGTAATATGTAGGGTATGTCAAGCTAATGACGTTAAGAAAGCTTTGCATGAAAGTTAACCATGAATTAGGCTATGTTTTATTTTAAATTTTATGTTTATTCTATTTTAATATTTGTATTTATTTTCTTTTTTTGTTTTATTTTTATTTTTTCTTTATATTTTGTGAGGATTATAGTATCTAGTATCAGATGTGTCCCTTGTCGAAATTAGAATATGAAAATCTCATTGCTCAGGAAAGTACCAATTTCCTCCACTTTTTTACTTTTTATTCATTTTTGTTATATCGTGTATATTGAGGACACTGTACAATTTTAAGTGTGAGAAAGGGGTTAAAAATTTTCTTCTGTTTATTATAATCTTTTTTATTAAATTTTATTAACTGATATTCTCAGTTAGTTGAAATCTGTCTGTAAATACTTTATTTCATTATTGTATATTGATTTAAAATAGTATGCAAAAGGATGATAGCTAGAATAAACTTGTTTTTCTAAGTCATTTTTTTAATAATCATTGAGATAGTCAATTTAGATGAAAATTGCATATTATTTACATACATAAGAACATTTTTATTGTGAGCTTTTAAGCCAAAGAATAAATTTTCATAAATTTTAATACTCTTTTATTATTTCATGTTTGTTATTATGCATAGTAGGATGATTCCAGAACCTGTTGTTATTATAAAAATTGAGACCATAATTATTAAATTAGCGGCATTGAAGTGATAAAGGCACTTAAGTTCAACAATTGTTTAGCATATTTCTTTGATAATTACCTTACCATATTTTATCCCTTAAGAATAACCAATTTTGAGCCTTAGCATTTGTCAATGATTATAACCACATTATTAACCTTTATCTTAATTTCTCTGAAGCCTTTTTATTAGTTTGAACCTTGAAAGTTATTTATATTACTTAAATGTTTGAAACTTGAAAATTTGAAAGGTCTAATATTTCTTTAATTATGGTACATGATGAATGCTCGAAAATATTAATACAAACCAAAAACTATTTACCAGTATAGAAAAAAATCTAGTACCGATGGATTTATAATGAAAGGACATGTGTATACTATGAAGTAACAAGTTTCTTGTAATGTTTCCTTTGTAAATTTGCTTTAAATTTATCACCATTTTATTATCCTAATCATATGTTACCTAAGCCCCATAACACCCTTATAAAGACCTTTTGATTTTTTTTTCTAATCTACTTATAAGTGGTGGAGATGTGATAGTATTGCAGGTTTATGGTTAAGAGTTTTCCTATGCATTGATTTGAGAGTTTGATCGAGTGCAGTTAGAGGAACCTTAGTGAGGGTTTTTGATTTCAAAATGATTATTAATGTAACTATTATTAATATTGACTTATGATGTTAGTTTTCGGATAACCTGAATCTACTTGTTTGTTAATTTGATTAATACGATTTGATGATTTAAAGTATGGATGGATAGGTTAAGACTAATAAAGGATGGATGTGTGTAAAGTTGATAATTTAGACTATGATTTGCTTGAGGACAAGAAAAAGCTTAAGTGTGGAGATATTTGATAGATGCTTATTTGACTATAATTATATACCTACATTTGATATATTTTGCTTGATATTTCATAATTTTGTTGTATTTTTGATACTTAGTTCTCTCCAAGTGCATTTATAGGTGACAACTTCCTTCAAGGATAAAAGGAGAAAAACTTGGATCAAATCGTGTCATAAACAAAGATTTGAAGCAATTTAGAGATACACGGCTGTGTAAGTCTTTATAAATGTGTAAAGTCACATTTTACAGATTTTTGGAGCTACATGGTCACCTATATGGTCTTGTAAGTGACCGTTTATGTCTTAGTAACCCTAGTTTTCACTATAAAAAGATGTGAGCAGAGGAAAAATAGGGAGAGCTAAATTTTGTAGCAATTTTGGGACGTGCAACACCTATAGAGGCCACAATTTTAATTAAGGGATAAGGAAAACACGAAGAATATATCAAGTCCATATATAACAACATCAAATCCAAACTTGCAAGAAGATTCAATAGAAGAAAAAGAGAGATTTATAATTATGATGTCTTTGTCTTTTGTTAGTTTTTCTGCATATTTATCTTTCGTTTTGTTTCTTATAATCAATAACTAATTGTGTTTAGTGTCTAGATGTGATGAATGCTAAGCTGGTATAACAATATGATTCAATTTTTTATTTAATGTACTGATATTGATCGATTTATTGTAATTCAATTATGTGTTTTATTCTTGTGTTAATATATGTAGAATATTAATGCATGATTTCATTTCATATGATTGAGATTGCGAAATCTTCTATTATGAATATATCTACCATAATTGAAAGAAGTTGTATGCAAACCTAGAGATAGGCCGAAAAAAATCCTCTAGATTATGGTCATACTTCATAACAAAATTCATAAATCAATAATGCAATCCTATGAAAGTAGGAAGCGTATAGGAATGACATATTAACGAAAGTAAATGGCTTTTGAAACTTGTTTTGCACATGAAACTCATCTTTAAGTGTTGGTCCTTGTTTTTGGAGCCCAACATCTAGAGTCACCAAACATGAGTGTATTACTCTGAAGGGATATTTTAGTGACACGTGCCCGACGTCCTAAGTCCGACGTCCTAAGTGACATCCGAACGTGCATCCCACAAGGGTGGCGTGCCTACACCAGTCAGTCATCATAATTAAACTCATTTCTCCTATTTTAGAACAGATTTTGGGAACCCCCAAACTAGAATTACAATTTGAATTCTTCAGAACATTTGTTTCCCATTTTCTTAAGTTTCTAATGACACCAAAATCATTCAATTTGGTTCAGAAATCTGAAAGTTAAACCCTAAACATTTTCGGAATGTTATTATACTGAAACAGTATACTATACTTAACTTCCATCAAGAAATTGAAGGTCTTAGAGACTGAATTAAAATTTGATTCCTTCAAATAATTTGCATCACTATATCTCTATTTTATTTAGAAATAAGAATCATTTCATTTGAAGCTCTAAAGATCAAGATATCCTAAAAATACCGAAGTATATTCAGTAAAATATCCAATTCATACTCTTCCAACCCATACTCTTACTTTGATTCAATCAATCCTTTCCAAATCAATACCAAAAGTTACCAATTTTTATGGAGAGATAGAGGAATGTGTTAGGAAACTATTTCTTCAAATCAAGTCATTTTAAGGTTGGATGACAAAGTTATGTCTAAAAGAGTCGGAGGTGTTCAGGTTTGGGAGGACTTGCGAATCTATCACAATCGAGTGATGTCGCAATCATTTCCTTGTTTTTCTTCCTCAAACCTGTTTTAGTAAAAAGGGCATAACTTTCACTAGAGATATTAGAGTAAAGTCATTCAAAGATGATTTTGAAGAAGACTTCTAGGCCTACAACTTCCATGAAGACTCCAAAGAAATTTTTTTCCTCTAAAAGGGTAAAATTTTCAATTTAATGTAGTTGTCCTGTATGTACATCTCATGCAGCATTACTAACTTATAATGATCATATCTCTCAATTACAAAATCCAAAAATTTCATACTTTAAATTATTGGAAAGCTAGAAAGATAATCTATAACTTCCAAGAAGACAACTTTGTCTAATTCAGCCTAAATTAGTACAATTTTTTCCCTAAAGTCAATATTTTACCCCCATGAAAGACTTGAAAAAAATGCATTGTACAGTTGAAAGGTCATAAGGAAAAGCAATCATATTTCATTAATGAATCTAAGCAGAGTTTGAGCCTAGCTTTAATTATATATCAACATACACATCAATAACTTAATACAAATACAAATGGATGCTCAATGTTTGATATGATTATAAAGCTATCCAAAAGTGATCGAACTAACTTACTACAAAAGTCTCTAACTATCTTGGAGTTTCCGAATGCCTTATAAGGATCAACGATCGTCTTGTTCTGCACCTTAGGAGGGAAAAATGACAGATTAAGCTACACAGCTCAGTGGCTAATATATTTATAGCCATCAGCAATGAGCCACACAATCAAACAT
>JANZLC010000202.1:17889274-17900392 GCA_026413385.1 Erythroxylum gracilipes | reverse complement strand
CCGAAGTGTCATTAAACCAACTTACCCGAAAAATGCCATGAATGCATGCCAAAATTTCAAAGAGACAGAACATAAATTGGACTAAAGTTGCTTAATATACTAACCCCTAATTTGGGGCGTTACATTTATTGTTACGAAATACAAAAACGAATTCTATAATCCTCATCAATTGCAAAGAAAATTACATATGATTCAACAACTCTTCATCATTTATAGAATTCAAAGTTAGTGTCAAGCTTCTTTACATCGGCTTTGTAACTTTTCTCAAAGTCTTTTATAAGTATAATGTATCTGTTCTTTCGTACTACATGCATTCCAACTTCTTGATAGATACTGCAATCTGTAAGCAAATATCCAGTTATGATGAGAACGAGATTTTATTCAATATGAGATATTATGGTGGAAACCTGCACATTATTTCATATGGAAGAACTTTTAAAAATACGTGTTCATTACATTTAACACAAGTATGTAAGGACTTCTTATAAAAAACATGCATATAATAATGGTAACAAAAGAATAAATTTTTGCTTTTATTGTTACAAATTATTGCCTAAAAAAAATTCACTTTGTTACTTTATAAGGACTTAAAATTGTTACAATATCTATTTAACATTGTTACTATAGTTTGAAACTAATGTATTGCCTTAGACAAAACTTAAAGTAACATTTTTGTTTTGTTTCCTAATCAAAAAATTCTGTTACTTTATACTTATTACAACACCACTTTTTATAATGATATGAATTATATTGGCTTAATAAAAAGACAACGATAATTATACTTATAGCTACGCTTTTATTTATTGCCTAAAGCACTTTTTGCTATCTTAACCTGTTGTTTATTACGATATTGACTAAGTGACAAAATAAGTCAATCAGTTCTTTCATTTTTCCATAAATGGTAAAGCAAAGATAAACCATTATAGTTATTCAAGACAAAACCTTTATAGCGTAGTCAACAAAACTAAGATAGTTGAAGATTAATCATCTATAAGATCTTATTCCTCCAATAAAGGAATCTATTAGTTAGCAAATTAAGCAAGATAAAGTTACCCTTAATACAATTTCTCTAAGCCTTGATACTATTAACAAATTGACAATACAACAAAATATCATAATTGATAATCTTCCAAGCAGTCATCCACATTATAAGATAATGAGAGACTTATACACTCTTCAAAATAGTGATACCTATTATATTAAATCTTTCTAGGATATATCCTATATTAAACTTTTTACAGGGAGCTTATCCTCTATGATTTTGGAACAATAAATGCTATCTACTTAATTAATCTAGAGTTTCCTAAGATAACATTACTTTCCAAATAGATTCAAAGGCTTAGGATTGTTACCTAAATAACCTTACAATGATCCCTAAAGATACCTTAATACTAAAGATATTATCTGTTGATCTAGATTTTCGTAAAGAGGAACGATATAATGCCTATCATTTCATTAGTTTAGGAAGCAGAACACTTTGTTATTACCGTGGATACTAACTTAAGAAAAGAATTTTCTAAATACATTGAAAATAATATCCATTACATAAAAGGAATCGACAAGGAATGTTATTTTTGGCATGGAGGCAGCATTTAAGAAAGAATTTTGAACCAATGCCAGAAAAAATAAGTTTTCTTCTTTAATGATGGTTCCAACCAAAAAAACATCATCGGTTGTTGAAAATTTTGTAAAAATGAAGATAAGCATGATTGAAAGAAGAAAGATAAGATCGATCCTGATGCACAAAAATCCATTATCAATAAAAATAGAATCTACTTCCTAAAAATTTGATATGATGTAATTTTTGTTAAGTTAAAATCTAGACTTCAAGTTTGCTTGTATAAATAAAACCCCTAGGTTAGTAGAAGGGTCATCAAGTGTTCTCTATTTATCTCATCTCTATAATTTCCTTTGCTATGAAATAAAATTTTCCTTTTTGCAAATACAGTTCATAATTTTCATCTTAAACCTTATTCTTCTTCTAAATCTTTATTATATGCCTTCAAGTAAGAAACAAATTAAGGGTTGTGCTGGACTTTGCTGAACTAGACTTTGTTGAACGAACGTCAAGGATAGCTACTTACTCCAACGTTGGAGCTGGATTACAGTGTGACATGCACTCTTTTAGGTCAAATTTTTTATAAAAAGAATATTGTGCTTTATATAGACAAAATAGAATAGAACACATAACATAATTAATAAAATGTTGTCATGTATTAATAATTCATTATATAAATTAACATAATTTATAAAAGTCATGTATTTTTATTAATAATTTATTAATAAAAATAAATTAACATTATATATTAATAATTTGAATATAGTTTTTAATATAAGTAACGAGATATAAATATGATTAAATAAATATAATATTTTTATATTTTATTTATTAATTGAAAATTTAAATAAATTAATTATTTATAAAATATGAAAATAAAATTTTTAGTTTATTTATTAATTTTTAATATAAATAATAATATATAAATCTAATAAATCAATACGTTTGAAATATTTTTGTGATTTGCTATCTTTATCTCTTCTATTATATGACTACACTCGTGACACAATATCTCGAAAATGTTATGTTAGTAAAAAAAAAAAATTAAATCTAAACTTGCAGAATTTAAAATACATAAATTAAAAGTATTACTAAATTCAATTAACTTAGCAAGTAAACGAAATATAAACAAATGGTTTTGATGGTTTCTTATCAGAATCGTACTTTTGAAAAGTTGAAACAAATTTGTTATTGTTTTGCGATAGATGTAGACGTGCCTCGTAACCATAAATAAATATACAGGAACACACGAACAAAAAAAGATCTGCTACAGGGAATAATATCCCCGTTGCGCTAATATTCCGATTCATTAATGGTGGACCACACTAAACAAATCCTTCTCCCTAGACTTTTCCTCATCGTTCAATGAATCTACTTCAAATTACAACTTTGTCCCTGCCACAGTCTAACCCATCAGCGTTCGGCACGTTCTTGGATCTTCAGGATTCAACTGTCATTAGGGCAGTAGTGCACTATCCGCCATAGAAACGAAGAAAAGAAAAGAAAAGGCATGTATTGGTTGGTTCTCAGATTTTAAGTACGTGTAAGTGCAGAAACAATCCATACTAGTTGTGCACTGGGCGTTGGGAGCTCGTTATCTAATCTAAATGGAGCACCGCGACACAGTTACGGTGTCCTTCAAGAGCTGGGCGCAGCAGATGGAGGAGAGCTACCAGCTGCAACTGGCGCTCGCTCTAAGGCTATCCTCGCGCGCTGCTTCAGCTAACGATCCGCATGTTCTTGATTTTGATTCCGATGGTCAGAGAAAGTTCGCCTCCGGCTTTGACTCGCCTGAGGCTGTTATTTATCGGTTTTGGGTACGCAAACAGAGGATTGTTTTTTTAGTTTACATTTTCTCGATGAAGTATTGTTTAGTTAGGAATGACATTTGAATTTTACTGCTGTTAATGACAGTTGAGTTTTACACGTAATTTGACAAAGTTTGTGGTTTGTTGTTTGAGGATATTCTTTTCCTATGGAATAATTGAATTGGAGTTTAAAAATCTAGCGCTTCACTTCCTAGTAGCTAGTTTCTGACATTGGGATTTGAACTTCATGGTTGGATGTCGTTTCGTCACGTATGTAGTGCTAAGTTTGCGGTTTATATCTATCAGGTGAATGGCTCACTGTCTTATTGTGATAGGATTCCAGATGGATTCTATGTAATCCATGGTGTGGATCCTTATGCCTGGACTTTAAGTAGTGACGTTGCTTGGATCCCATCTTTTGAGTCCTTAAAGGCTGTTGATCCTCGTACCGAAATGTCAGTAAAAGTGGTTTTAATT
Source organism: Erythroxylum gracilipes (assembly GCA_026413385.1). Taxonomy (NCBI): domain Eukaryota; kingdom Viridiplantae; phylum Streptophyta; class Magnoliopsida; order Malpighiales; family Erythroxylaceae; genus Erythroxylum; species Erythroxylum gracilipes. The sequence continues at coordinate 17,896,549 of JANZLC010000202.1, read as the reverse complement.
GACAGATTCAAGGATTCTAGTCTAAAGGAGCTCATAAATAAGGTTAGTAATCTTTCCCATAGCTGGATCAATCCTGAGACTGCAATTGGTCAACTTGCAAAGCTTGTCGTCAACCATATGGGGTTAGTTCTTCCCTTCCTAGTTCCAGTTTTCTTCTCGCTTAATATCATGGGCCTTGTCATGCTAGTATCTAAATGAATTATTTATCTATTTTCTTGATTATTTGTAACAGAGGTCTACTAGTGGCTGAAGGAGAAGCGTTTGGAAAACACTGGATGGAATCTGCTGAAGTTCTAAAAGAGCGCTTAGGCTCTGTCATACTCCCAATTGGGATCTTATCTGTTGGCCTCTGTGTCCATCGTGCCTTACTGTTTAAAGTACATCTCAATACTTAGTGGTTGATCAATTTTTACTTCAATCAACCTTTGGCTGTTTATGATCCTATCACCCTATGTATATATGCTGTACTTTTAAAAAGAAAATGCAGATCCTAAAGGTTATTGTTATGTTCTCTTTGGTTATTCTTACTAACGAAGTTTTAGATACATACTTAATAATTAACAATATGCATATTATGTACTTGAGAAAATGATACACGTATCCTTTTTTATGTCCTAGAGATGTCTACAAAAGATCTGACACAATGAAGTTGGGATTCTGTAGGTGCTAGCGGACTCAATCAACTTACCATGCCGTGTTGCTAAAGGCTGCAAGTATTGCAGAAAGGAAGTTGCTTCTTCTTGTCTTGTGCAAGTTGGCAATGATAGGTATATACTGTGACTCTATAGACAGTTTGCTGGACGTTATAGTCTGAATCTGCGGACTATGTGGGGAAGTTAAGCTGTGAAGCATGAGAAATATGGAAATTTGACTACTGCGACAAACTTCACATTTGCTAACAGGGAGCTTAGGAACTTGGAATGTAAAACTTAGTCTGCAAGATCAATGCTCTATGTCATCTATCAAGTTGAGCTCTTTAAGATGCAAACAGCTATTCAGAAGTAGGAAGTTATGGCCTATTAACTGGCATTTGATGGGGTAGTTAGACTTTACAGTTGGTATCAGTATGGCAGACCAGTACCTAAATGTAGTAGGGATTTCTGAACTGATATGCATGCTTTTGCAGGGAATACTTGGTTAATTTGTTTGATGATCCAGGAGCATTGAATAACCCAGATTCATCGATTGATTGCGCTTCGTCAATCTTTATATCTTCACCATTATCTCATCCAAAGTCTAGACCCATCCAAAGAGCTGATAACTTTAGGATGTTGGCCAATATCTATTTCTTTCAGTGCCAGCCACCTGATTGTATATTTGAAGATTCTCCTTCAGGTGATTCTTGCTGTTACCTGATGTATCTCTCTTTCTAATAATTTTCTTACAAGTGACTGCTTGTGGATCATTATATCTTTTTTGCTTTAATTAAAGAGCATGTCACGTTATATTGCATATTTCCTTGTGAATTTTTTTCACTTTTCCCACCCCATTGCTTTTAGAAGTTTGAGATGCAATGTACATGTTCTCTGCCTGTAAATTTTAGAACTATTGTTTGTGCAGTTAGCTCTAAAGAATTGGATGTATATTGATGACTAAAATTTTAAAACCTGTACAATGCTGGTTGTTTGACAAATGCACTCAGTGTGAACAGGGTTTTTATCACTATGACTATTCATTTTTAAGAGTAATGGTTAACTCACAGAAGCTCTTGATTTCATCAAGACAGACAATGATGATGGTCAACATGACAAGATTTGTTCAGGGCTTGGTAATGACAAGAGCAACCTTCAACATACTTCAAGCAAACCTCTGGTAAAAAAGGTTGCTTGGAAGATCAAGGACTTCACATCTTTTTCACATCTCAATAATTTGAATTCAGGACATGTGGTCAAGGGTCCAACTTTCCCATCTCATGCATCTCCATTACATGTCTTTCATAATCCAAAGCAAGATGGAACAAATATCCTGCCATCCCTGGAAAGAAATCAGCTGGGTGCTAGTAAATCAAGTGGTGAACTACATCTTGAAGAGGAAGATTTGGAAATCCAATGGAGTGAGCTTGATTTGAAAGAAAACATTGGGGCAGGTGTTTTTCTTACTTCACTTTAAAGGACAATAACATGTGTTTATTGCTGGGGGTTTGCAAATTGATTTGTATGACCTCTCAGATTGAAGTTTTTCAATTTTCATAGAGAAGGGCATTTCATTAACAAATGCTTCTCAGGTTCATTTGGAACTGTCCATCGTGCTGATTGGCGTGGTTCGGTAAGTTTTCTTTCTTTAATCTGTCTTACTTTTGATTTCTATTCTGGTATATGAGAGTATCTATTAGAAACTCTATCAGTTAAATGATGTCTTTTTTCATTGGCACATTCTTTTTTTTTTAATGCTAAGCATGTAACAGGAGGTGGCTGTCAAAATTCTTTTGGAGCAAGACTTTGATGCAGAGCGATTCAGGGAATTTCTAAGTGAGGTATAAATAAACTAGTATCATTTTTCTAAAGGATCAGATGCAGCTAAAAATTATATATATCAAAATATTTCCTTTTATGGTAAACATTGATTGCATATTCTTTTCTTGGCAATGTTTCTCTTAATTAAATTTACTTGTACCAAATTTGTTGCCAGGTAGCTATCATGAAACGCCTGCGACATCCAAACATTGTCCTTTTTATGGGTGCTGTTACTCAGCCCCCTAACTTGTCCATAGTTACAGAATATTTATCAAGGTATTGAAACTTTATATGATGAACTGGTAGATGTCTCTCCTTTATGTGCTTAACAGAGATTACTTCCTATCAGTGTAATCACAAATTTTGTGTGCAAATGTTAAACATAAAGTTTATTTGACAGGAATGGATCTGTTCATTCTCTGTTATTGTGAATAGTATAGGTAGCAATCATTTTAAAGACACAAGATAGTATGGAAATCTTGTAGCAATGCATTTATTTACACATATAACCATAGATCTCTAATGATTGGAAGGTCATTATTACTAACAACTAAACCATAGAAATAACTCTTAACCAAAGGCCTATCTGGGAAGTCAACTTCAAATGTTTAACCGAATGATCTTTCTTAATTGCAGAGGCAGCTTGTATAAACTTTTGCATATGGTTGATGCGGGTTTGATGCTTGATGAGAGGTGTCGCTTAAACATGGCATATGATGTGGTACGGTCTTTTTTTCATAGATTATTACTGATTTTAATCAAATGAATTGTGGATAACTGCTACCCAAAAATAAAAGAAATGTTGATCCTTAAATAAATTCTTTCATTACAACTTATGACTTCCCTTGCTCACAGGCGAAGGGCATGAACTATCTTCACCTGCTTAGACCTCCCATTGTTCACAGAGATTTGAAGTCTCCAAATCTCTTGGTGGACAGTGCATTTACAGTAAAGGTAAGCACCATAAACCATCACACTCTAATTAATATTTCTTTCATTTTCAGTATGCTTTCTTTTATTATTAATTTTTAAGTTATTCTTAAAGGATTATATATCCAAGTATAAATCACCACGTAAGAGCTTAACAACCTAACGTGTCGACCACTGCAGAGAAAGGGAGGGACAAACTGAGAGTGAGAGAGAGGGAGGGGAGAGAGAGTTGACAAGCACTAAAGTAGAAAGTAGAATGCACTACAGAACCCTATTGATCTTTTAACCTGGGTGATCCTTTTGCAATGAAGCTGTTGATAGTAATAGGGATAGGTATACTGACAAGTGTTTCTCTTGGAATATGACCTGGTCATCCAGGTTTCTGATTTTGGTTTGTCACGTTCAAAAGCAAGGACGTATCTCTCATCAAAGACTGCTGCTGGGACTGTAAGTTCTACTTTGATATCGATATAACTAAACTGTAAGTCTCAGACATTAAGCATTAACTGTTCTTGCTTCTTTCTTTAGCCTGAGTGGATGGCGCCAGAAGTTCTGCGCAATGAGCAATCAAATGAGAAATCAGATGTTTATAGCTTTGGTGTAATCTTGTGGGAACTTTCTACTCTGCAACAACCTTGGAGGAACCTAAATCAGGCACAGGTTGATACAAAAGCCATAGATAAGATAATTCAAGATACAAATGGGGGATATACTTTATTGAAGCATAGAAGCTAAACGATTTCATTACTTGGTTTGATGGTATAAATAGGGCTTTCTTCATAATGGTTGTTTTAGCTTGTATTTGACTGAAGGGTAGTTTGGTTGTCACCATTATTGGATATGCTATTTTGGTTTTGATAAGATTTTATATGATACATATTTTTAAGCTCATTGATTTTCTTTATTTGTCCAGGTAACAAATATAACTTATTGTGGTCATCTATTCTCGTAAAGAAGGAAAAATGAACAGTATTAAAATCATGGCTATCAGAATGGAAGAAGAGATTCATGAGAGATGATCTTTTGTAGACATCACATGGTATTATGCATCAACTGATTAGTCAATGGTTTGTGTATTATGCTGCAGGTTGTTGCTAAAGTTGGTTTTAAGGGTGAGAGGCTCGAGATTCCGAGCAATGTCAATCCTATGGTGGCTGCCTTGATTGATCTCTGCTTGGCTCAGTAAGTGGACTAATTTATCTCATTATTCCTTTTCACTAAACGTGACAGAAACTAAATGGTTTCACGTCTCACTTCGTTCTGCCTTACATTTTAAGAACTTGATATGTTGCAGGGATCCCTCTGAACGCCCTCCATTCTCATATATCAAAGAAACTCTGCAAAAACTCATTGACAGTATGTATCCAAAACCACGTAATGCATGGGGCCATGAAATATGGCGGAACACAATCTCCTTTAGGATGTGTTGATTGAGGGTGCCCCATTCTTTTGTTTCCCATCTGACAACTGTTCCAGGTAGGCCTGCATTTCATAGTTCTTAGATGAAAGCTATTTACAAGTGTAGCTTGGTCTAGTTACATATGGCTTACTTGAATGGTGTTTGACCTTTAATTTGGTTAGCATCCCATTGAGTAGCTTTCAGCGGTGTCTTTGAGTTGAGATATGATCGCCAACTACAAACCATTTCCATTGTGAATCTAAATTTATGTAGCATCAACTGATGTACTGATTTGTGTTAGAATTAGTTCAAATGGCATTAACAATTGATGTTGCCGGCACAAGTTTGAATCTATTTTGTGGTTCTCACTTAGTCGATGAAAAAAGCCATGTTAGCAAGCATCTTAACCAAGCCATTCCCTTTCATTCACTACATCGCAACTAGTATGCAACCATCCACTCCCCGCTTCCAACTGAGGCCTGTTAGAGAAACATTCTCTTCGTGTCCATTGTTTACTGTTCCTCTTCCTTTCTTTCCTTTTATATAAATTCTGATAGTGATAATCCGTTTTGAAACTGCAGATAAATTTCATCTTTTATCTGGATGCTTGAGGCTACCTAAGTACATGCGAGGCCAATAAGTGTAAATAGCATGTATGATCTAACAACTCTTGTGGAAGTACCATACAAGTCTTCCAATGTTTATTGGGAAGTTCCAAGAGTGGATTAGTTACTTGGTTCATAGCTGAGATGAGATTCTATCTGTTGTCCAGTTTCTTTCTTGCCATGACTATTTGGTCCATCAGATTGTTGTACATTTTGTCTCTGGTGTAAAGTCTTACGGGTCTGTCTGATGATTGGATTGGGCATGTACTACTTTGACGAACGGAGGCTGTAGTGTGGAGCTTTTCATCACACTGTACCTCTAGCCAGGGCGTTTGCCTTTAGACTTTGTATACGGACTAAATACCTCACTAATTGTTTATAACTATACATCAGAACTCCTGTGACATGTTTGAAGAATTGACGCCGCTATTTTGTTCGATCTAGTGAGCACTATCAATGGAGTATGTATGACACATCCATCTACTTATTTGTTTTAGTTTCTTCTTTTAAAAACATGTTCGAGAATAGAACGTATTTAACCCACTTTTTCTTTTTCTTTTTTAAAATTACTGATGTTAATAGAAATGTTGTGGAATTCACGAGTATCTGAACGTAAAAAATTTAAATTAATTACCTGGCAAGTTGGATGAGATGTACCTGATGGTCCTCAGGAGCGCGGCCTCTCTCTTTTATAAGAATAATAGCATGAAATATTTGTTCAATTTTGGAAATTTCATATTACCAGTTACCCGTGTCGTGACGCCAAGAATCATTTGTCAAAGCAAATGAAAAGTTAGGACGCGTTAATTCCCTCTGTTTTATCTAATTGGCTCAAGTTGTAGATACTGATTATTATTTATATGCATAATTATCTCAATAAAGGAAACAATCACACAGTACACTGTTTTTAAAGAAGAGTAATGAGAATGAAAATAAGGAGAGCAGCAATGGAGGAGTACTTGAGAGCAGCAACCAGAATGGCCAAGGAGACAATGAAGAGTTGCCACAGAACTTGAACACTTGCCCACGTCAGCAAACCCGTCAATCCAACGGCCAGGATGTTATCAGGATCTGGGTCCACAAATAACTCAACCCATCTCAGATTAAACAGGGGCCGTCCATCCTTCCCCGTATCATTGTCGCCCCCGTCACCGTTGCCGTTATTGTCAACCGGGTTATTTTCCTTTTCTTCTTGTTCCGTTCCACTGGGTTCTTTGCGTATTCCGTTGTTGTTGTCGTTCTGCGCTAAAAGAACTAAACTTGACTGGGGTTTGCGGATATTCAGTTGAGTTTTGAAAAGAGGAATCGACGGGTGGAGGGAATTCGTTGAGTAAAGAGGAGAAAATGGCCTTGGAATCCTTGGGATTGAAGGGTGGACGAGAGATTTGAGGGTTAACATTGTTTACTGTGGCATATCTCAAGTCAAGTATGAGTTTACCCGTGCAGCCAGGAAGACAACACACGTATTAAACTGAAAAAACCAAACAAAAAAGGGAACACCGAATCAAAATAATAGGACGACCACAGTGGGAGTCGAACCCACGACCTTTTGATCCGAAGTCAAACGCGCTAATCCACTGCGCTATGCGGTCCGATTAAAGTCCTTGCCTCGGGTTTTATTTCATCATGTACTTTGTGTTTAATTGTCCATCCTCCCTTACTAAACATTCGAAGAGATTAAATTAAATGTAATGTAAGAGCTGGTATAATATTTTTTTATATTTAAAATAAAAAGTAGGTCTTATCATTATATATTTATTTTTAAAAACAATTATATTCTGCATATTTTACTTGTTATATATTTGATTTTTTATAACCCAACCTCATCTTGCGTATGTTTGTTTTATCATAATTTACGAAGTATTATTATTTTTTATTTTTTCTTTAT
>JANZLC010000202.1:17874432-17889174 GCA_026413385.1 Erythroxylum gracilipes | reverse complement strand
TTAGAAGGTACGAAGTATTATTATTTTTTATTTTTAAAATAAATAATAATAATACTTTGTACCTTCTGATAAAGCAAATACAAGTAAGATTGAATTATGTGTGACTAAAAAATTTTACAAGTTATTTTTAGTTCATGAAATAATGACAAGAGGCTGTCAATAGTTAAAATAGTAGGAGCACGTTATGCGATATGATGTTGTTTAAAAGAAAGGAACCTGTTAAACAAAAAGTCATGTTAAAAATAATTTTAAACAAAAGGCGCTTGTTAAAATTAAAAGGAACCATTTTTTAAATTAAAAGCATTTTGTTAAGATAAACACATACAATATAAAGTGAAAATATAAAAGTTAAGAGAGAAGAGAACAAGCACGCAGTCGGTTTATATTGATTCAGCTTACAATTCAACTTGAGTATTTCACTATAAAAACAAGTAGTCATTTGATGAACTTCTCCAAGCTCATAAGTTAATATTTTTTTCAGGTTCTCTAACTTTCCAAACTAATAGTATTTAGCTAGATTCTATAAGCTCTCAACAGAAAATGAAGTTTGCTCAATACGGGCTACACCGATATCTCTAAAAAATATTTTCACTTTCTAAAGAACAAAATTTTTTTCAATAATATCACTTTCAAAAGAATTGATTTTATAGTTATACTTCAAAAGTTTAATCTGTGTTCATAAAAACAACGGCTTTTTTTAAGTAATAATTTATTTCAATTAGCCGTTGCTTCACTTGCATCTGGAGTCAATTGAATGGCCTTAATTATGAATAACTTGGATGTCATCTTTGTAAAAAAATGCAGACCTTTACAATTAATAAGATCCTCTCGAATAAGTCGTTCTTAATAAAGAAAGTTTATAAAGAAAGTTATTTCATGATTTTATTTCCTTTTTTAAATTATATTGTTATTTATATATAAAGAAATAAATTTAATTTAAATTTTAAAATATTATAAAGTTATTGTCAAAATTATTAAATATAAATCTTTAGCTAAACCTTTCTCTTTTTAATGAAAATGTTCCATTTTACCAAAATAATTCAATCATTTCGATAAATAATCATAACTTCAACAAATTGTTAAATTCCGCCAGTTGTAAAGAAATAAAACAATCTCTAGATCAACTCGTAACATATGAGTTACTTAATTTTCAAAACAAGAAAAAAAAAAAAAGCATATTAGTTACAAATTAGTTGTACAGAATCTTTCATGGGGCAAGATGAGCCTCAACCGTCCGATTAAACGATCTGAACCGAAAGATTGAGGGGCGGCAAAAGGGTAGCAGGAAAATTTCGCAATAATAGGTAGCAAAAAGAGCCCCCCCTTTACCGCCCTCATCAGAAGTCAGAAAAATGATACATACACGTCCCCATCATCGGTCGTCCATTCCAAAGCTCGGCTCCACCAATTGATCATTCCGTACGATTTCATGGTTTGGCATGATTTGGCGTGTGAGATACAGCTGTGAATCGCAAGGGCGAAGTAGACCCACCTTCCCTTTTGGGCAAAGACAAACTTCGCTTCCCTCTTTAGGGTCCCTCCAGGCAATCGAGCTCCAGCCCCACTCCAGTCTTTCCTGCTAATTACAGGTTAATACCCACTTTGGTTACATTATTAAAGTCTTTAATCATTCATTTTATGTAATACGTGTTGGTTGCCATTATTTATTACTTACTGTCCCTTTCTTTAAAGAAATTACTTGATTGATATTGGGTCGTCAGACTGAAATACGAGTATTCAATTCATTAGCCTTATAATTTAACAGACAAAAAGATCTCCAAAGCCACGAGGAATCACTCACTAGTGTAATTGTGGGAGGATGGTAATGCTATTGCTAGCTACCAAAGCAAACGAAAGGGTCACTTCTCATTCAACACGAGGAAAGGGATTGGGTCAGCAACGTCTGGATCAAGTAATCAGAGCTGATCGCTGACAAAGTGTGTCTCAGGGAAACTCCTCTTTCGATCCCTTTCTTCTCAATTCCCATGTCACTTACGTACGTACATGGGAAACACTGGACATGCACTAGACACTGCAATCTTAAGCCTTGCAATTACTAATTGTTATATATGATTGTCGTATCATCATTGGTTGTACCTTTTCATTGAGGATAACATATATTAAAGCAGTTTTGGTGCTTATTTTGTGATCTTTCATCGCAGACAAAAAGTGATTTATATTGAATTTATATCTATAGACCACAGAATAAATTCTCGACAATGTAAAGGTAAATTCCAGCAACAACCAATGATGCTCCTCCATATCATAAGGATTAGTTGGACGCCATGCATCTTAGACCATACAACTTAACTATGTTCGTATCTGGGCTGTGAGTGTTTTCTAAGTTGTAACTTCTCACAGGAGACGGGACTTACCGAGAGAGTTTTACTCGACGAAGTTGTTTACACTAGTTCGACGAATGACAGTAAATTCAATTTGACCTAAGAAGGAAGAACAGGTGCCGTTAATTCGAACAAAATAACGTTGGAGTAACTTAGGTAATCATTAGAAGGTTCAAACGACAACATGCCTTTCACCTACTGTCTAATTAGAGAGAGCAACAGCAACCACCTTTAGACTTAGCATTAGCCTTAGCCTTAGCCTTAGCCTTAGCCTTAGGCTATCCAAATCCAATAAGGACAGGATCAGCAGGAACCACAACTCGGTCGGTGAAAAGGTCAAAAAGAAAGGAAAATCACTGTACATGCGTCATCTAATCAGTGCTGGCCCTTGTTAACCTTCCTCGTGTAATGCTTTCCCATTTGTCTGCCTCTCATTGGTCCTTCACGCCTACGTATGTTCTTACACATACCCTAAGCTAATCTCTGTCTGTACCTGTAAGGGAAAGAGTTTGAGATAGTGATAATAGAGTGATGAAAGTTGCGGTAGACTCGGATCCTGTCTCCCGAAGAACAAAGTTCCTCCTTGGTCCAATTGATGTTTGTTTTTCTCTTTTTATTTCAACCCAAAACACGCATACATAGTCTTAACCTCTCTCTCTCTCTCTCTATATCTATCTATATATCTTTGATCTACAAAACGTAGCCGTAAGAGAGACCTAGAAATGGGTGACCACCAGTACGGCTTTTCGGATCTTCGGCAACTGGTGGCCGGAAGAACCCATTTTCAGGGAAGCCCACAAGCCACAGAACCAATATTTGGTAATCTTGCACCACAAAGGCATCACCACTATGACTCCATCATGGTTGGCGAAGTTGTGTTACCTAGTGGCTTTGTCAAGCTTGGTCATGATCATTACTGCACTAATTTTACTACAGCTACTACCACCACGACAACAACTATAAGTGGTGGTACCGTTGGTACCAGTAGTCCATCAGGAGCTGGTTTACTCTATGGAGCAGAAATGGATAGTAGTGGATGGATGGGAAGTAATGATGGCAATAATAGTAGATGGCCGAGGCAAGAGACCCTCACTCTTCTTGAGATCAGATCTAGGCTTGATTCCAGGTTCAAGGAGGCCAATCAAAAAGGTCCACTTTGGGATGAGGTTTCTAGGTACATTTCAACTCTATTATTGCACGAAAACCATCAGTGTATTTCGTTTTTGTTTTTCCTATAATGACTAGCTTCCACTTCTTGCATACGCGTCATGAATAGCAAAACCCTAATTGGTCATTTGAGATTTGATATAAAAATTCTCTCTCTCTATCTCGCTCGCTTCTTCGTAGAACTGAGTCGATCCCCATGTTTAGTTTTTCTGAGTTTAATGCTTGAAAATTACAAAAGCATCCAACTGAATCAACAAAGAGACTCGGGTGTTCTTTTTCTTTTGGCCATTTATTGGCTTAATTCTGTGCAAAAGTAGTTGTTCCCATAAATAACCATTAGCCACTTACTGTTTTTCTGTGATGGAATAATTTGATTTTACCACCAAGTTCTCTCCATAACCACATCTCTTGCGTCCTCTAAGGCTACCATCTTAGCAACAACTTGGCATCTTGAAATTAAGAAAGTTATGTCTTTGATGCACCCGATAAAGGAATGCTCTTTTTCTCAAATTTGTGGTTCTTTCAGTCCAAAAGCCTTGATCAAGGAGGAAGAAACAATGATAACTGATAATGGAACTACACCATGAGGACGCACTTTTGTTTCAACCTCGCGTAGACTTATCATACCATCTTCTACAAGATCCACGTTATGGGAACTTAAATATAAAATGCATTTGCAAGTCAGCTTTTAGTGCTCAAGTGCTTGTGGACATTTGAGTTATAGTTTGCTTTGAAATAATGAGCTACATATTGAATTTATTTCATCATATTTGTTTTTCCCTCCTAACTTTGGCTTTCTCTCTTGATATAGGATTCTGGCTGAGGAACATGGTTACCAGAGGAGTGGCAGAAAGTGTAAAGAGAAATTCGAGAACTTGTACAAATACTATAAGAAAACCAAGGAAGGTAAAGCTGGAAGACAAGATGGTAAACACTATAGGTTCTTTCGCCAACTTGAAGCCCTCTATGGAGAAACAGGCAATCCAGCTTCTACCTCAGAAACCAATTTTGTTAACAACCCTCCCCATCTCCAAGCACGAAGCAGCACGATCAACCAAGAAAGTCAAGAGCTTTTGCAGGAAAACAAGCTCAGCGAGAGTCTAAGTTTCTCCAACACGACTGAATTTGAGACATCGTCTTCGGAGAACAATGATGATGATCTTTCTGCTATTGCCTCCATGATGAACAGGTCGAAGAATCGCAAACAGAAGGGGACAAATGAGAGTCAAAGTTACGATGTGACTAAGAAGCCGTGGAAAGTAAAAGTGAAGAACTTTGTGGACTCACAAATGAGGAAGCTGTTTGAGACACAAGAGGCTTGGATGGAGAGAATGCTCAAGACCATTGAGGATAGGGAAAATGAGAGAATGTCAAGAGAAGAAGAGTGGATGAGGAAGGAAGTGGCTCGATTTGATAGGAAGCATGAATTCTGGGCCAAAGAGAGACAATGGTTCGAAGCTAGAGATGCTGCCCTAATGAAGACCTTGAAAAAGCATACAGGAAAAGATCTACAGCTGTCACTTTCCATGGATCAATTTGCAGTATCAAGCTACAGCAGGAGCCAAGAGACTAAGAAAACCAGCGATGGTGATGAGACTACTAACATTAGATGGACTGAACCCGAGATTATAAGTATAATACAGTTGAGAACCGCCATGGAAACAAAATTTCAGGAAAGAGGGTATTCAAGAGAAGGTTTGTGGGAGGAGATAGCTGCATATATGGGGAGTCTGGGGTATCATCGAAGTGTGAATGAGTGCAAGGAGAAATGGGAGACTATGAATATCTACTTCAACATGACAGAAGAGTGTAACAAGAAGCGCAGAGAGGATATGAAAACCGACAATTTATTTGGGGAACTTGAGAGCTATACTGGTCAAGAACTTGAAAAACAAAGACTTGAGAGCACTAACAATTCGTCTTTTGATCATCGTGCTGGTAGCTTCCAAGTTGGTAGGAATGAAGGAGAGACTTGTGGGAAAAGTGTGGTTTGAAGCTGGGTAATAAGGAGAAGAACATGCAAACTTAGCTGATCTAATTAACACATGCAAAGATGATATGAAATGCTTGTCATTTGTTGGCGTGTAGGTGTAACTTGTGGAGAAGGTAACACTTACTGCGGTATCAGTTTTTGACCATGGGGTTGGGGTCTGTTTGAACGTGTAGTACAACTGAATGGGAGTCGAGTTGTCGTCATCAAAACTAAAAAGCCTTCCACAGTCGTAACAATAAAAGGCAAAAAGGCCGAGCTTTTCTTCAAAAAACAGTACCGAGACATGGATTTGGGCTTTTGATTTAAAAGTAGCTGATTTTGATTCTTCTTGGATTTGGTCAACAAATTCTTTTTCATCAACACATGAATGAATTAATGTTAATGGGACGCAAATTTTAATTTCAATGACCAACTTTCTTGCGTCTTTGTTTAAAAGGTTGACCCATAGAACCCACTTTTTGCTGACTTCATTCTAATTTTTCAAATGTTGTTTCTTTCTCATCGAAATGTTGATAACACCATTTCCCACACCTTTTGGGTCTCTTAACCTATAACTCAACAAGTGCAAGTAATCCTCCGGTAAGTACGCTCCCGTGAAATCTGTCGCTGGAATTCTCGCCAACCCAATAAGCTTCTTGTTCTTTGAAGACGTCTTTAGTAAACTTCAAGCGTTAGAAAACCCTCGTGCATGGGCATATCCATCACAAGAATTTTCCAAGAAGGGTAGCTATTACCTTCCATCTTCGTAAAGACAGAGCTGAGTGGATCGTTTTTTACGAAGACAAAAACGTTCTTTTTCACTAATCTCCGGTTAATCCTTAAGTCTTCACAGGATATGACTGCGACTTCGAGTGTGTGGTACGTCGGTCCCGTATTGTTGAATATTGGCACTTTAATTCCAAATCATCTCAGCAGATTTTTGTGGAATAAAATCAGCTGAGATTATAAAATAAAATCTTTAGTTTGAATATTTAGTTGTTATTTTATTTTCAACTGTAACAGTAGATTTTGGGTATCAAATTAGGATAGAAGTTGCTTCTTATTCTATATAAATAGCCGATGATAAATAAGAAAAAATATCAGAAAACTTTACGAGGACAGAGTTTGCACAGAGTACAGAGTATCTAATAGCTTATAAGGACAAAGAGGTACTACAAAACTCAAGAAATATGCGAGCTGGAAGTGGAACAAGATAAGACAAGAAGGAAAACCATCGAGAGGTATTAATATTGGTAGATCACTTCAAGGGGAAAAGATCACCTATTCCACTAAGCCTGTGCCACTCTGTTTTCATTTAATGACCTCCACTTCAAGTACAGTAAAATTTTGATAAATAAATATTCGATAAATTAATAATCTAGATTAAATAATAATTTTCTTCGATTTCGACTTGGGTCAATAGGATAAAATAATAATCTCGCTAAATGCATAAGATAATAGTTTTAAAAAAATTCTTGAGGCTCACTGAAAATATAAAATAATAATTCATTAAATAAGTATGAAAATTATATATATAATTCATAAATTAAAGCACTTCCTAAATAATTTTTATTTCAAATTTTATGTTTTCCTAAAATATGTATCTATAGTCAATTGATTCTTCTTTTCATGCGAACTGAATTCAATTTTATCTTTAATTTTTTGAAGGGAATAAACTATATTCGACACATTCTTCTCATTTTGAAGTAAGTAACTTTTCAAAGTCTCTACGGCAAGAAAAACTTCTTTTAGAGAAACATGTGGTATAGCGTTACTATCATCTGGATCTTGAAACAATTCACAACACTTCGTATTCTAACACTTCATATTATAATGTACCTACATGCACTCTATTTTCAATCACGCTAACCTAAGATTAATAAATTTATTTTTGTCAAGATTAATAAACTTAAATACAATGCACCATCATTAATTAATTGTTTATTTATTTTCTTTTCTTAGTTACGGAAAAAATTAATTGTTTAATTTGACAAATATAATGTACAAAATAAAAATTATTCTACAAATTAATAAATATTAATTATTCTACAAATTAATAAATATTAATTTATCAATAAATTAATAAAATATTCATTTATCGATAAATTAATAACTCTGTATAAGATAATAATTTTTCAGGTCCCAAAGATATTCATTTATAGAGGTTTTACTGTTATCTTATCATGATTACAAGAGTTTTAGATTGGTAAGTCCAATTGAAAAGTACCTATAACAGATAACTTGTTCTCATTACTCTATTCCTATCCTGATTCATTAACATCCATCCATTTATTAAATGGGACCCACAAAAAATAGATCTATAGATGTTCATATAATAGGATAAAGACAGGGTAATAGAAATAAGTGATTTGAACCCTAATGAGTAAGGAATTAACCATTTAGGTCAATACTCGTATCACGTCCATTAAAACGTGTTATGGAAGAACTTTTGAGAACTCTGTTATTGGTCTCAAACAAATTCGTACCTTTTCCTTCCTCAATAGCATAGACATCATAACTTAATATCAATTTTAAAAGTTGCTAAGTTACCTTCAGAAGTGTACTTTACTTGTCTAACCTAAGGCAAGAATTGTGCAGTTGTTCCATATTTGAGACTAAAATATTTTAGTAAATAGAAAATTCACTAATAGAAGATCTTGAATTTCATAAACTAAATAATATAATTTGGAGGTTGTATTGATTAGATCATAGTAATTATTTTTGTCTTTGCTAATATTTATGATTTTTAAGAAATTAAGAGTGAATTAATTTTAAATCATTGAAATCAATTTAAAACAATAACAAAAATTATATTATGAAATTCGGCGGATTAGTTATATAACTTACCTATCCATGGAGGTACTTGAGCATAACATTACAATGAAGGAAATATGGAATTTTGCTTAATAAAATAAAATTTTAAAAAATGGAATTTCGTTTGTGTTTTTAGAAATGAATATGTAGAAAATATGACATGGTATTGAGGTATGAGTAGAAAAGTTGGTCCATTTCTAAGATTTTGTATGATGCTAAAATAATAGTTATGACTCTCAAATAATAGTTTAATTGGTACAAAAGAGTTTCTTTTTTAAAATTTTAAGAAATTATAAGTATGATCTGTGATAGGCCTCTCATTCGACTCACTTATACCAGGAGGCACAAGAGAGAGTGACAGTTGGCATGATCCAGTAATTACAGATGGCAAGCAATTGAATAAGTTTGTTATAATTAGTTAGAGAATGTTACTTAATAGGGAATACGTTGTAATGATGGGTATCGAGGTCTTTGGAATTGCAGGAGAGTAGGCCCTCTCGAATTGGCTCCTTATTACTTCTTCTTCTGTCATTTTTTTTCATTTGATTATGGAAAACGCTACTCTTAAAGGGAATGAAAGAAAGATAGCTTGTGTATTGAACTATTGAGAGTAGAAAATAGAGAGATTGTTTGTTTATTGAAATCGAGAACCCAACAACTTAGTATCAGAGCCGAATAAAAAAAATGCCACCCAAGAATGTCGAGGGAAGAATGGAGGTATCAGAGAAAGAGATGGAAGGGGCAAATGTCAGATTGAAGGAGAGTAATGTTAGGCTCCATGGGTTGGAAAAGAAGATAGAAGAGATGGAACAGAACCTGGCACAGATTGCTGACCTCATAGAGAAGTGGGGACGAGAGAGAGAAAAAAGAAAAGAGATAGTAGAAAAAGGAGTCTCGGCAATAGGAGTAATTAATACTCTAGGGGAAAGGAGGCGACTAGTTGAAAGGGAAGTAAGAGGCCTGGAAGCTCAGTCCCATTTGTTGAATTAGGTAATAAGGAAGACTCATGGAAGGGAAGTCGACGTTTGGAGTTACCAATATTTAGGGGAGACAACACAGATGGTTAGATCTTTCGGGCATAACGATATTTTGAAATGAACCGTTTAGGTGACATCGAAAAGCTTACGGTGGTGGTTGTATGTTTTGAGGGGCACACCTTGGGGTGGTATCGGCGGAAGGATGTACATCAACCCTTTCAAAGTTGGTTTGAACTTAAACAACAACAATTTAATCATTTTGGTTCATCACAAAAGGGAAGCTTGTATGAGTAATTTCTTGACATTTGGAAAGATGGATCGTTTGCAGATTATCGCCGGAAGATTGAGGGGTTATCGGCAGCATTGCCAGATTTACGTATCGAAGTGATGGAGAGTACATTAAATAAAAGGTTGAGACCTGATATTAGAGCTGAACTTAGGGTGTTGATTCCTATTGGGCTCCGACAAATGATGCTTATAGCCTAAAGGCTGGAGGAGAAGAACCTAGCCTTGAAACAAATGAGGGGAAATTCATTTAGCTTGTGGAACAAACCTAATAACCAGAATGAAGCTAAAAATGGCTATGACAGTGGTGGACTAAGGGAGAAGGATTCTGATGGGAGAAGGGTTGACTCAAGCAATTCACGAGCAACGAGTTATGGAACCCGATTTGTACCCCAAACCTAAGACATAACAAGACTAGTGAGGGACATGCCTAGGTGAAGGTTGCGACTTACAAAGGCAGAGATGCAGACAAGGAGGGCGAAGGGCCTTTACTTCTATTGTAACGAGAAATTCAGACTTAGGCATGTGTGTAAGCGAGAGTTGCAAATTTTGTTGATTCATGAATACGACAAGGATGCTCATGAAAGTATGACCAGTGATGAAGAAGAAATTTAGGAGACCATCAAAGCAGAAGTGCCAATTGAGGTACGTGCTGCTGAGATTATTGAACTCTCCTTGAACTCTGTTTTCGGTCTTCCCACCCTTAGTAACATAAAATTAACAAGAAAAATTTGGGAGAGAGAAATTCTGGTGATGATTGATTGTGGAGCAACCCAAAAAATTTTATTGGTGGATTTGGTGAAGCAGCTGCAATGTCCTTTGGAAATCGATTATAGCTTTGGTGTTACTATAGGGATTGGGGTTTTAGTGAGGGGCAAGAGAATTTGTCGACGATTGAGGATAGAGATCCAGAATCTAGAAGTGATTGAAGATTTCCTTCCAATACCCTTAGGTAACCTAGATGTGGTACTAAGAATGACTTGGTTGGGCACTTAAGGATGGACGGAGGTATTATGGTCGAGTCATTTAGTGAGATTCAAGGTGGGTGATGCCACGGTGCTATTGAAGGGAGATCCAACATTTACTGAAGTTCATAGTAAAAGAAATTCAGCGAGAGGGACATGGAGTAATGATTGAATTGAATTGTGTAACTTGGCTTCAGATTCTACAGATTCTTTTAGCCTTGACAAGGTACCAGGATGGATTGGGGTATTAAAGAAAAATTTTTCGGAGGTATTCATTGAAAAGATGTGGCTACCACCGGAGAGAGAGGTGGATCATGCCATTTGACTAGAGTCGGGGACACCACTTGCTAGTGTGCAACCCTACCGATATCCACGTTTCTAGAAGAACCAAATCGAGCGATTGGTGCGAGAAATGTGCATTTCAGGTATCATTCAGCCATCCAATAGCCCTTTCTCCAGCTCGGTGTTACTGGTCAAGAAGAAAGACGACAGCTAGAGGTTTTGCATAGATTACCACTCCTTAAACAAGATGACTATTCTGGATAGATTTCTCATTCCAGTATTTGATGAGATTTTAGATGAGTTACATAGAGCGACTATATTGTCAAAGCTCGAACTTAAATTTGGGTATCATCAAATCCGAGTAAAGATGGAGGATGTACCTAAGATTGCCTTTCGAAGTCATAAGGGGCATGACAAGTTCCTAGTAATGCCCTTTAGATTATCCAATACACCGACAACATTTAAGTCTATGAATAAGTTATTCTGACCCTATCTCCGAAAATTTGTTTTAGTATTTTTTAATGTCATTTTAATGTACAATAATGGTGAAAAGGCACATGAACAGCACTTAAATACAGTCTTCGTAGCATTATCCGAGAATCAGTTGTTCCTAGAAAAAAATGCATCTTTGGCCAGCAACGTATTGAGTACTTAGGCCATTGGATATCTTCAAATGAGGTAGAAGTTGATCGGGAGAAGGTTAAAGTGATGCTTGAATGGCCTTCTCCAACTAATTTAAAGGAGCTTATAACATTTCTAGGATTGGTTGGATATTATCGTCAATTTGATATTGCTTGGCCACTCACTCAACAACTTAACAAAGATGCTTTTAACTCGAATGTAGCAGTTGAGGAAGCATTTTAGCGCCTAAAAACAGCCATGACTATGATTCCAATCCTTGCCTTACCCAATTTCAACCTTCCTTTCAATATAGAGACTAGCGCATTGGGGATCGGAGTAGGAGTTGTTCTTGTGCAACAAGGAAGACTGGCGTCTTACTTCAGTCAAGCATTATCTTCCCACAATCGTTTGACGAGTATATATGAGAGAGAAATAATGGCGGTGGTGTTTTCCGTTCAGAAATGGCGACATTATTTGTTAGGTAAACACTTCACGATCTTTACTGATCAAAGGAGTTTAAAATTCCTCTTGGAACAAAGATTGGTGCATCATAAATACCAAAAGTGGTTGTCTAAGCTTATTGGTTACGATTTTGATATACAATACAAGGCGGGTAGGGACAACAAGGCAGCAGATGCTCTTTCTAGAATTCATACAGTAGATACCCTGCCATTGACAGCCCTCGTCATCCCACAGGTACTGGAGGAAAAGCATAGCAGCTCTAAAGTAGATGGGGACTCTAAGATGGCACAAATTAAAAAAGAAAAGACATTGCAGATGGTTCTACAAAATGGCCTAACTATTCAATTTCTCACTTCATATTACTATATAAAGGAAGGTTGGTGATTCCTAAAGAATAAACAATCATTCCTCGTTTGCTGTATTAACATCACAATGGTGTTGTTGGAGACCATTCTAGTTTTCTACGTGCTTATAAAAGATTAAAAGGGGAGTTTTATTAGATGTGAATGAAAGAAGTAGTGAATAAGTATGTAGCTGAGTATTTAGTTTGCCAACAAAACAAATACCAAGTGATGTCTTTGGCTGGGTTGTTACAACCTTTACTAATTCCAACTAAGATATGGGAGGACCTTTCCTTAGACTTTATTGAAGGACTACCCAAATCTGATGATTTTGTAGCAATCCTGGTGGTAGTAGATCAAATGAGAAAATATGCTCATTTTCTTCCTCTAAAGCATCCATTTATTACAAAATTTGTTGCAACAATCTTTGTAAAAGAAATTATCAGGTTGCATGGTATTCCAAGGTCATTAGTCTTCGATCGCGATAAGGTATTCTTAAGTCACTTTTGGGAAGAAGTCTTCAGATTACAAGGCACCAAACTACACGAAGTACAGCTTATCACCCTCAAACCTATGGCCAGACATAAGTGGTTAATCGATGCTTAGAAACTTATCTTCGTTGCTTTGCCAATGGGAATCCTCGAACATGGAACCAATGGTTGGCTTGGGTTGAGTATTGATACAATACAACGTACCATGAATCCACTATGATGACTCCCTTTCAAGTTATCTACAGTTGTGACCCACCACTGCTGATCAAGTTTGGAGACCAATCAACCAGAGTTGATGACTTGGAAAAACATTTGCAAGCTAAAGATATTCTCTTGGATGAATTAAAACATCACCTTTTCACGGGCCCAAGCAAGGATGAAATCTGATGTGGATAAGCATGTGCGAGACCTCCATTTTTCTATTGGAGACCTTGTTTTCCTCAAATTGCACCTATATCGCATGTGTTCCCTCTTTAGAAGACTGAACGAAAAACTATCCTCGAAGTTTTTTGGGCCTTATCATATTTTAGAAAGACTTAGACAAGTGGCTTACAAATTAGATCTTCCTCCCTCACAGTCCCTGCATCCTATTTTCCATATTTCCCAGTTGAAGAGGGCTCTTGGCACCCACCAACAAGTCCAGCCACTTCCACCACAACTCAACTCGGATTTAGAGTGACTGGTAAAACTTGAAGACATTTTGCAGACCAGAGTTTCAACACGTACCACATAAGTATTTGCTAAGTGGAAAAGACTGCCAGCGTTTGAAGCAACTTGGGAGGCTTATGATGTGATGCGAACACAATTTTCAGCCTTCCACCTTGAGGGCAAGGTGACTTCAAGTATTGATAGGCCTTCCATTCAACTCACCTGTACCAAGCGACACAAAAATGAGTGACAGTTGGCGTGATCCAGTAATTACAGATGGCAAGTAGCTGAATGAGTTTGTTATAATCAGTTAGAAAATGTTATTTAATAGGAAATACGTTGTAATGATGGGGTATCGAGATATTTGGAATTGTAGGAGAATGGGTCCTCTCGAATTGGCTCCTTGTTACTTTTTCTTCTGTCCTTTTTTTCATTTAATTATGGAAAACACTACTCTTGAAGGGAATGAAAGAACGATAGCTTACGTATTGAACTGTTGAGAGTAGGAAATAGAGAGATTGTTTTATTATTGAAATCGGGAACCGCCAATGTGTTGTAAATGACATTTAGGTGGATTTCAACACTTAATTAGAAGTAAAAATTATATAATTAGGAAAGAAAATACTCAACCAGTTTGGTTGGCGGGAAAGTAAAGTAAATTTGGAATATGATTTCTCGGAAAATAAATCTATGGAAAGTAAAGATATTCATATATTTGGATACTTATAAGAATTCTAATAGGTTGGGTGGATTCTTATTATAGTGTTTAATATGCAATAGTATTTCATAGAATGTAACTTAATTTTGACATGTGTTTTCAATCATATCCCTACAAACCGAATAAAAATTGAAATCGTTAAATAAGGAAAAATATGAACTTAAAGATTGTCGATTGAAACTTTTGAGCAAAAATATTCAAAATCCTACTAACGGGAGAACAATAAGAATAGTTGAAGACAGTATTATGAATACCGGTACGTACCAGACCAAAATCGGTACGAAATAAAAGGTAGGTCGTATCGGGTTTAAATACGGGTCAGTATCAGCCCATTTTGGATAATACCGACCTGTATTCAAAATACCGGCCAAATACTGACCGATACTGAAAATTTTGAAAAATATGGGGACATTTTTGCAAAATTTTCAAAAAAAATTAAAATTTCCCCCCTTCCCCCGCCTTCTTTTCAAAGTTTTTTTAATTAGTTATTTTATTTATTTCAACTTATATAATTATTGTGAATTTTAATTTTTGTTTTTAAAATAATAATAAATATTTTATTACTAATAATAAATATAAATTAAATAAAACTTAAAAATAAATTATTTTATTTAAATTTTATTTAATATTTTATATAGTATTTATTAATAAAGTATT
>JANZLC010000202.1:17840464-17850716 GCA_026413385.1 Erythroxylum gracilipes | reverse complement strand
AATTATTATTCTTAAACTAATATTTAATTTATATATTTTTAATTATTAAATCAAAATTTATTTGAAATATATATTTTAAAAATATATTTTAAATTTAATTATATTTATTAATAATTATTAAATTAAAATTGTCATTATTATTTGTTATTATGATTTTTGGAGACATGGTTAAAAACATACAGTACAACTGTATAATATAAAAATAACTATTTTGTAATTTTAAAAAAAAATTAGGTACTATTTCATAAATTTAAAAAATTACCCGAAATAATATTTAGTATTAACCGGTACTGGTACAATACTGTACTAGAACCCAATCCGGTACCAAATTCAATACGGTATTTGTAACATTGGTTGAAGAGGATGTAGGATTTTATAAAAGAGTTGTCGTGGAGTTGAGAGAGAAGGAAGGGTTAAATTAGCTAGCATATTTTTAGATTAAATTTATGAGGAAAATAATCTAAATACTAGGGGATGCTGAGATTTAAAATTCAAGTAAGGTGCTACTACTTTTCTAAATACTCAAAAAAAAAAGAACCAAACTTAATAATATAAATTTTAAGAAAAAAAATTACTTTCTCAACCAAGAATTAATGCCAACCAAACAAGGCTAAAAAGTAGCGGGAGAGATCTCTCAAATGCCTTCTACCACAAAATTTGTAAGTTCGGGATGCAATGGCAAAAATATTTGTAACTCACTTAAAAGGGATGGCCGGCTTCATCTTTGAATACCAACCAAATGAAAAAGAATATCAGAATAATTTGTTTTCGAGAGGTCTTATGAGAACAATCAACGGGAAATCTCGAGGAAACCTCAAACTGTCGATTCGAAAGCTTTCATTGACTTGGTAAAAACAACTGGTTAAAGACGTTTTCCAAAGAGAACAAAAAAGGTCAACAAAATGATACTACATTTGTCATAATCTGTTCGGCCAATACATCAACTTCCTTCTGGGCGGAAAAGGAAACAGTGTCATGGAAATGGTTCTTTGATACGTGAAAGAAACGAGGAGCACAACTGGAGAAAAAGACTCAAAAGCAGGAGCTGTGCTGGGCCAATAAGACAACAATAACAGAATAAATGTACAAAAGCACCTAATTTTATGGACTTAAAAAGTTAGATGGCCCTTTCAACTCAAGGTTGGCCTGGCCCTCTTATATGCTTCTAATACGCACGACGACAAGGCACAGTGGTGAGAGCTCCACGTCGAATATGGACCAGAAACCACCACGCCGACGTGGACCAGAAACCACCACGCCTCACCTTTGATCGTGATGAATCTTACTTTTAATTTCTCCTTTTTCCTTTTTTCGGTTTCTTATTTATAGTCATGTATTGTTCAACATCTCCATGTCCATTTAATCTTTTGGAGCTACTTTCGTCATTCAAATTGTCATCAATGCCAAAGATACGGGTCAAAGTTACGCTTACTGTTATCTGATGTTTGAATGTGTTTATATTTTCTAGTGAGATACATTTGATAAAAGAGGACGTGAGCGTCTTGCTCTTTTTTGTTAGGGAGAAGGGAAAGTAGCCGGCCCCATCAAGTTTTCTGATGTCACTCACCAACCTAATCACGTCACAGTTTTTAAGTTACAGTAACAAATTCGCCAAATCCAACCCAAGTGGCCCTGAAAGACACTAACAAACATGCTTGTCATGTCAGGTAAGCGGAAAGGGCATATACTTTTAGCTCCAACAATAATATACCCTTTTTATTTCAAAGAGTTCAAATTTTTTGTTTAATATTATAGTATTTTATTGTGTCCAATTAATCTCAACTATTTATTTATATAAAATTCGTATAAAATTTACGTAAATTTCGTAAAATAAATAATTAAAATTTTATGAAATAGAATAAAACTAAATAAAACTGATTTCAGATTTCACGCGCATATCCACACAAAACTTTTAACCCACCAATTTCAGGCACACTAATGTTTGATCCATACGAAATTAAATGAAGATCACACGTGTTGGGCAGTCAAACCCCATCGGAACCTATCTTACCGTATCATTGCTCCGGCCAAAACTCAACCATCTCCCACTTTCCAGGTGCTTTCACATTGACAATTTTAACCCTGCAAATTGTTTTGAAATATTCAAAAAAAAATAGTGGAATCTAATTAAATTAGTGAAGCCAAATTGCCAATAGTAAAAACTAAAAGGACTAAAAGAGGAACCGGAGAGTCGAGAGAAGAGTCTCACATGTTCGCAGGCCCCACGCGAACCCTCACTCTCTCCGCCGTCAAAAGAAGGGCACACCAATATGGACACCACAAACACAAGTACACCAAATATATATATATTATACATTTACGCATATATATATATATATTGGAACGCAGCAATTGTACAGGAAAAACATGAATAGTTGCACTTATGGGTGCGTAGATTAAGCATCTGACAGCGCATATCAGCGCAAATCGCCACTGATATGCTTGGCCTTGGAGTCCTCTGTGCACGCCCTAAGCCTTGGATACTCAACTCCCTCATTCACTTCCACGCCTTCTCGGCGGCTCACCAAACCCGTCTATCATCCACTCCGTTACAGTTCGCCGATTCGAATCTCCACCGCCACCATTCCAGCGCGTGCCAGCTCGTCGGCACGTGCGGCGGAGCCGCATCGATCTGGCATGTAATCCAGCCCTCAAGTTGCCGGATACGGAGCAAAGTCCGGCGGCCGGCGGAGCCGAGAGGAGAGGGCTCTTGGAACGTGGCATGGGACGCCCGGCCTGCGCGCTGGCTTTACAGGCCGGACTCGACTTGGCTGCTGTTCGGAGTGTGCGCCTGCCTCTCGCCGATTGATTTGTGGATCGAATCGAGCTCGGAAACCGCCGTTGACGAAGAGGAGGTTAACGAGGCGTGTGGAGATAAAAGTTGTGATGTGAAGAGTGAGAATAGTTCTGCTGATTACAAGGTTACAGGTACTTGCAGAACTACATAAAATTGAACTACATCAAAAGCAGAGTACATCAAATTTCATAAATGATATTTTTACAGTTTACGAGGACAGATTGTGATGGTTTTGGTAAAAAAACAGGGGTATTGGCGGATGGGAGGTGCCTATTCAGAGCAATAGCTCACGGGGCTTGTTTGAGAAGTGGCGAAGAAGCTCCTGATGAGAATCGCCAACGAGAGCTCGCTGATGATCTAAGAGCTTTGGTAATATTTTTTTCTCAAATTTTTTCTTTAATATTTTTTGGTATTAATTTTGTAACTGGTGTTAGTTTTGATATAATAGGTAGTGGATGAGCTCTTAAAGAGGCGGAAAGAAGCTGAATGGTAAGTATAAGTTTCATCTTTTTTGATTGTCTAATTGTTTGGGGTTTTCTTACGCAATGGAATTGGCATAGGTTTATAGAAGGAGACTTTGATGTTTACGTGACGAGGATTCGACAGCCTTATGTATGGGGTGGAGAGCCAGAATTGTTGATGGCTTCTCATGTTTTGAAGTGAGTATACTACTGGACCCTTGTCGGAGTACTACTTTCTGTTTCTTTAAGAGTATGCCTTAAACATTGAATGCTAGATTATTATCTTTTACTTGAATGTAAGGCTTCATTTGCTTCAAGTTCAAACGTTCTTGATACCCTCATAGCACATTGCCATCATTTTGCTTTCCTTGTAGCGCTCCATTTAGAACTTCTTTGTTTGACAAATGCTCTCCATTGAACTGTATTGATCCAGTTTTGTAGACGATCTATATTGAAGTTGGACCGTGCTAATCCAAGTTTGATTTGCTTTTTCAATTGTTATAACAGGACAATGATATCGGTCTTCATGATAGATAGATCGGGAAAATTGGTAAACATAGCAAATTATGGTGAAGAGTACCAGAGATGTGAAGTTAATCCTATTAATGTGTTGTTTCATGGATATGGCCATTACGACTTACTCGAGTCGTTGTCATCCCAAAGATACCAGAAAGTAAACTTGTAGAAATTAGTTGACGCTTACAAAACTACGTGTTTGTTTCAATTCAATCAGAATAATCAAACTTATATTTTCTCGCTGAAGGTGTTTCAGCTATACATTACTCTGCCTGAAGTTCAATTGAAGTATTGCTGTAACCACAGTTCAAGCAATAGGCTTGCTAAATTTTGTAGCTCCTGGAATTATTGTTTGAAAATTTTGAGGTTATTCATCATACTATGATGGTAAATCTATTTTGCTCTTTTTTATTTTTGTCAATCATGTAAGCTGTGCCACCGTTTTGATCATTACATAAAGGAATTCGTATAGTTTTTTGAGTTAATTGGAGCAAGCAGTTGATTCATTTCAGGTCATGTAACTTTGAAAAGCTTTTTCTTCATTTCATTTGGCGTACAGTTAAGATAAACTCTTTAAGCATTCTATTTTCTTTTAGTTTAGCCTTTTTATAAATGGATTCAAAGTATTTTAGGTTTATATTTATTTCTCCTTTTGTTTAGGTGATCTATATTATATAATTTATTTTCTTATTTCTAATTTCTCTACCATGTATATATATGTATATCATAATGTGCATATTTATTTCAGTTTAAACCAAAGAGTTTAAAATGGAGTACAATCTTGTCTAAGATAACAAAAATAAAATCAAATAAATAATTGGGGTTCATTAAAATTAGATTTGGCCATGGGTCAAATTCAGATTGAAATTTAGGGGTTGTTTAGTTCCATTTTTGTTTTTCTGTTGTTATTTTTTGTTTCTTTTTCCTGTTTTTTGTTTCTGTTTTTTCCTTAAAAAAATGAAAACCTTTTTAGTTAAGATTTGTAATATAAAAATTGGAAACAAAAACCTGTTTGGTTGAGATTTATAATAAAAAACTAAAAACAAAAACGTGTTTAGTTTTATTATCATGTTTCTATTTTTTTGTAATTATCCTATGATGTGTAATAATTATAATTACATATTAATTGTATATAATAAATAACATAAATTAGAAATTATATTAAATCATTCTAATCAATAAAATATCTCCATCATAATTACCAAAAAAATAAAATATGTCCATCATACTATAATTCTTGAAAACATAATAGTACTGTCATTTACAAAAAGAAACATAAATCAATTAGAAATAATATAATCACTCCACATTTGTCTAGCAATTTCATCTCGCTTCTAAGACATACTTCGATGTTGTGCTAGAGTGATATTATACTTCATTTGAGAACTTGCATCTTCATTTTCACTTCCATTAATTTGTTCTTTATTTTCAGCACTACTTTTAAATAATTCATCGTTTTGTCCACACATTCTAATATAATTGTGTATAACACAACAAGCAATGACAATGTATTTTTTGTTTCTGCATATCATAACTCGTTATATTTTTAAGAATAGGGAATCTTGTTTTTAAAACGCCAAACATCTTTCAATTACATTTCTTAATGAAGAATGCTTGTAGTTAAACAATTCCTATGGACCTTGAGGTCTTCCTCTGCCCTCTATAATCTCGCAAATGATATCTTTCAAGGAGATTAAATACATCACTATAGTATCATTCCATACCCCCATCTTTTTCATTTACTTCTATACAATCATTGTCATCATTTATATTGTTCAAGCCTTCCATAACTAAATGTAATAAAATATAAGTGATATCAATCACAATAATATTTATAGAGTATTAAATGCTAAATATAGTTTAAAATAAACATGTGACAATGCATTGTACTTTACACTAAAAAAATATCGGATCTTTACATTAATAAGAGGTATTACGTGAAGATAATAAAGTCATGTGACAGAGTAAGTTTACTTCAGTAACAATACGAATTCACCTGAAGACAAGAGGAGCTTTAAATTCACGTAAAAACCAATAGTTCAAGAAGAGCAGAGAGAACCAACGGTTTTAAAAGCTCACATAAAAACCACCGAGTCCAAAAAATATATAAAAAAGGCATGTGTTGGTTCTCTAACACTCACGAAAAAACCAACAAGTCTGCATTAAATGTTTCAACAGAGAAATGCATTAAACATGAATAGATGCATTGAATGAATGCAAGGCACGTAAATAGATGCATTTAATGCATGAAAGGCAACATGAAAAGCTTATTAGTCCACAGTTCCCATCTATCTGGCTCTCGTTTTTATCTTTCTCTACTTCTTTCAGTATAGTTCGAAAATGAAACCAAGCTCACGGTTGCAATGTTTTTTGCAATGGCCTTAACATCCCTCGATCCATTGTATATGCTCCTGCTCCGTGTGACCAGCAAAAGGTGGTCATCATTATGATTAAGAACTGAAGGTAGCACATCAATCATCGTCCTCTGCTGAGAGTGTAAGAGAACATGGAACTTGTTCAGATGGGTGCTAAGCGAACCAAGAACGTGTTGATCCTTATGAGTGACATAGGTGGTGGTCATCGTGCCTCTGCTGAAGCCATTCGCGACGCTTTCAAGCTCGAGTTTGGTGATGAGTATAGGGTGATTGTGAAGGATGTTTAGAAAGAGTACACAGGCTGCCCTTTGAATGACATGGAAATATACACACTAGCAAGAGCGAAGACATAAATAAACACAAACTTAGATGAAGATTTGGGTCAGAGAGGATGAAGATGCGATGCAGAGAGGATGAAGATGCGGCGTAGAGAGAAAACAGTGCAGAGAAAAAAGAACAGGTTTTTGTAAACGTTATATTTTTTGTTGTGAAATATCACAGAAACGTGATTTTTCCGTTTTCGTAAAAGAGTTGCAGTTTTTTTATTTTTAAAAACAGCGTAATAAAACAATATCAACCAAACATGATTTATGCAAAAGTTTCAATTTTTAGACAAACCGCAACAAAAAACGAGAAAAAAACGAAAAAAATAGGGCCTTAGTTTCTTTGTACTTGACTCGTTGATTTCAGATAAGATCAAGCAAGATTATTATATAAATTATAATGGCCTATTATAGTTAGAAGTAGCTTGAATAGTAGTCAATTGACAGTATATAAATTTATATTCATAAACATATGATTTATCACTTCAAAGTAATTGAAAAGAATGTTCTAATTAGTATTAATTTGATAAAACCTTAAGCTGGAATAGAGGGGAGAACATCCGGAGGGAGCTGAGCTGCAAAGAAGAGTTTGTCAGAGAAAGGAGAAAAAGTGCCTAGAGATTTGGGGTTTAGGTGAATTAGAGCATCCCTAATTTCCCCGAACATTATGGTGGGCCCCATATTTCATGTTTAATTTTTATATGCTATAGGGGTTAGTGTAAAAAATAAAATTAGGGGATATAAAATTTTGATGGAGTAATTTGATTTTTGTTAAAGTAGGGGCTTTTTTAAAACATTTATCATATATTAGGGTTTAATTTAAACGTTCTAAAATGTTTAGAACATTTATCAAATGTTAGGGGCTTTTTAAAAAACATTTATCATATGCTAGGGTTTAATTTGAATGTTCTAAAATGTTTAGAATATTTATCAAATGTTAGGGTTTAATTTGAATGTTCTGAAATGTTTAGGTTTAAATTAAATCTTGATTAAAAAAAACTTTAAAGTCCATTTTGACTATAATGATACTTAAACAAACATATCAGTACTTACTAGAAAACAAGTTTATCAAACTAATCTGACACGAGAATTTCATATGAAATATTGCTTATGTGTCTATGAACATTCTCATGATAATGATTGTATAAGTGAGATCATTTGACTAAAGACACCCAAAGTACCTTATATAGGGATAATTATATTTTAATCCTACCAGTGACCTATTATAATTAGAAGTAGCTCGATTAGTAGTCATTTAATAGTATGTAAATAATATTGAGGAAGTCAAGTGATTAATTTAGGATTTATTACTCCAAAATAATTGGATAGAATGTTCTACTATTCTTAATCAGTATTAATTTGAGAAATCCCTGACCAAGGTAAAGTATGAACTTTGAAAATAGTTTTTAAATGTTATTAAAATAATCAATTATCAATATTGGAGAATTAATCTGGTTGAACTCAAATGGAGTAGACATTGATTCTATTTTCTATATCTAATAAGAATATTATAAGAAGAAATGAATGAATAATACGAGAAAACATGCTTAGAAAGCTTATTTAAAAACACATTGATATTCCTAATTAAGAATCACAAAAATTGTCTAGGTTGGCCTAACTTGACTCAAAGTTGAAAACCCAGCCTGATTTGACTGAGTTTGAGTTATTTTTTTAAAAATATACTTAAAGCAATGCCCCACAAAGGTACATGTTTGAGCTTAGACTGTTTGGTTCGACCTAAAGCCCAAAGTCTAAAATTTTCAAGTAAAATAACATTATTTTGAGTAAAATGATATGATTTATGATATCGTTTTAATTTTTAAAATTTTAAAAAGATATTTAATTAAGCTTGGAATCAAACTTAGAGCCTCAAGTCCGATCAAGCTTTGCGTCAAAGTTAAAGTCAAGCACAAAATTTTAGGGTGGGCTTAGGCCTTGGTAGGCCCGCAGATTGTCCCATTGCCAAGTTTATTTTTAATATTTTGATGGTGATAATGTATTACTAAACGTTAATTTTGATATAAGGATATAAATTATTTAATTATAGAATTAAAGATAAAATAAAAGAATTTAATTCATCTAATCCTAAATATAGTTTAAAATTATAATTTCCATCCATTGCTAATATTTTAAGAACCTAATAAATCTTATATAAAGACTTGTTGAAGACAGAAAAGGTAATTTATAAAGTTAGACTTGATAGTAAAATTTAAGAAACTTTAAAGCCAATTATAAGATTTTTAATAAATAAAGACTAATCTTAGATGTTGAATCTTATGGAAATCTAATGGGTATTTAATTAGAATTATAATAAATATTAATTAAAGTTAGAATTATATTTAAATTAAATTATTAAAATGTCTAACCTTGTTACAAATAGGTGGAAGCTATACAAGAGTTAGCACTCTTATCTTATCCTTACCACTTGTAAAGTTCTCTCAATTTATTCGTGTAGTATTGTCAGAGGCCAAACACTTGAATAACTATACTAATTTTTACATAATTTGTGAATTTGAGGGGAGATTAAAAAAAAAGGAAACTAAGCTTTGTATTAAACTATAGTTTATAATTAGTGCTTTATTATAATTACAAATTTATCATGTTATAGAATTAAAATGATTTTGATTGTCAATAAATCATAAGAATTTTTGTTTTCTTCCACTACATACAAGATAAGATCTCCTCCTAATTTTCCAACAAATAATTTCCATCCAAACTCATATATAAGAAAAATTCCATTTGATAGTTTTATATAGTTCCATGTCCAAATTCTTATGCTCTTTTTTTTAAAAAAATTAACAAGAAAAAAAGGTTAAAAAACCATTATCAAGAAAGAATCAAAGATAGATTTTAAATGTCGTTTAGAAAATCAAAGATAGATTTTAAATGTCATTTAGCAAAGTTGAATCGAAGGGAGCCACAAAACAGAATTTAAGTTTCATAATAAAGTATAATTTATGATTCATATTTTATTATAATTACAAACTAATCATGTTATAAATTTAAAGTTATCTTTATTATAAAAAATTTTGTTTTCTTTTGCTGCTATCAAGATGAGATGTCCTCCAATTTCCCAACACATAACTCTCATCTAAACTTATATATAAGAAGAAAAAATCCATTTGATAATTTGCTCATATAGTTCGGTATCGGAGCCCATATTCTCTTGTTTTTTAATCTCTTAAATGAAGAAGAAACAAACTGGAAAGGGCATTAATCTAGAAAGGATCAAGTACAGACTTTAAATATGATTTGGCAGAGGCCATGGGCTACTTTTATCAGTTTTGGTCAGGGTTTCGAATACGGGATTGTACTGGCCAATACGTATTATACCGGATCAAAATGGATATGGCATAAAAGGTCAATTGTACCAGATTTGAATATCGGTTAGTACCAGCCTATTTTAGATGTACCGGTCGGTACTGGCTGGTATTCAAAATACCGGTCAGTACTGAAAATTTTAAACAATTGAAAATATTTTTTGCAAAATTTTCAAAAATTTTCAATATCTCCCTCCCTCCTTTCTACCTCTCCTTCCTCTCCATTTTTACAAAGTTTTTAAAATAATATTAAATATTTTTATTACTAATAATAATTATAAATTAAATAAAACTTAAAAACACATTATTTTTATTTAAATTTATTTTAATATTTATTAATAAAGTATTAATAAAAATATTTTATTTTTTAAAATAAATAATTTAAAAATTATTATTTATAAAATAATATTTATTATATATATTTTAATTATTAAATCAAAATTCATTTGAAATTTATATA
>JANZLC010000202.1:17783103-17794414 GCA_026413385.1 Erythroxylum gracilipes | reverse complement strand
CCATTATCATAAGGTATGTACTTGAATGTCCTTCGGGTATTCGGGTATTTGCTTTATGGTAGTGGGATGTTGCAGTTGCTGTGGTGTTGTTGGCTTCGGTGTGCGTGGGTTGTTGTGGAGTGGCGTTTGCTGTAGGAGTGGAGTGTCTATGGTGGGGCTGTGCTGGGACCTTCAATGTTGCCTACTAAAAGAGAAATATGACAAGTTTATATTAAATCAAAACAAATTACTAATGTGATCACACCTTATAAATGTTAGTATTCTAGAATTTTAAGGTTTCTATTCAAGAAAGTTAAATCACATAAGGCGTAATCTCGCCTTATAAGATTTAGTATTTTGGAATTTTAAGGTCTCTATTCCTAACAACTGAATTACATGAGACATAATCATGCCTTATAAAATTTAGTATTCTAGAATTTGAAGACTCATTTCCCCCTTAAGTCAATAAACTTACATTTAAAAAATGATCAAATGGTAACTATATATAACTAAAACAAAATTAATAAAACTATCATATTTTGGATTGCCTCCCAAAAAGTGCAATTGTTTAATGTCATTATATTTAACGGGGCTAATTCTTCTCAAACTTCTACATATGATGGAAGTACCAAATCAAAATTCACCACACTAAAAATCGTCATCTCCTCATAAAATGGTTTCAATCTATGTCTATTAACTTTAAAAATCTTCTCTGTCTCCAAACATTTTATTCCTATTACACCATGTGAAAATATATTAGAGAACAAAAGAGCCAAGCTATCTAGAGCGTAATTTATCAAACATAAGCTTTAATAGAGAATTATATAATAACACTTTTTATCCCACCTCAAATTGCTTCCTCAAGATCATATTATCGTGGAACAATTTGGTTTTCTCTTTGTAGATTTTCAAATTCTCATAAGCATCTAACCTTATTTCCTCTAGCTCTTGCAATTGCAACTTCCTCTCCTCCCCAACTTTTTTTCAAATCCATGTTACAACGTGTAATCACCTAATAAACTTTATGTTTAATCTTCATCGGTAAATGACAAGCTTTACCAAAAACTAGTCGATAAGGAGACATTCCTATCGATATTTTGTAGGCTTTACGTTACACCTAAAGAGCATCTTTCATACGTAAACTCCAATTCTTTCAATTAGGATTTACAATCTTTTCTAGAATATATTTCACCTTTGTATTTGATACTTCTACTTGTCCATTCATTTGTGGATGGTAGGCGGTAGCTATTTAATAATGCACTCTATACTTTTTAAACAAAGCTGCCACTGCTCTGTTGGAAAAATGCTTTCCATGATCACTAATAATATTTCGTGGAACTCCAAATGTATTAAAAATATTAGACTTTATAAATCCTACAACAGCTACAGACTCATCAGTTTTGGTGGCTTTTACTACCACGCACTTGGAAACATAATCAACAACTATAAGTATATAAGAAAAATAACAAGATGAAGGAAAATGGCTCATAAAATCAATACCCCATACATCAAATATCTAAACTATAAGAATTGGAGTTTGAGGCATTTCATTTTGATGAGATAATGTACCTATCTTTTGGCATCTGTGACAACTTTTACAAAACACATAAAAATATCTAAATAAAGTCTCCCAATACAATCCACTATTCAAAAGTTTTTTAATAGTTCGTTGGGACCAAAATGACCACCACAAGCATAATTTTGACAAAAAGCTAAAATAGAATGTTGTTCATTCTCTAGCACACAATGCATTATAATTTGATCATAGTAGAACTTCGGTAAGTATGGTTCATCCCAAATATAATATTTTGACTCATTTCTTATATTTTCCTTCCCATACTTATTAATTTAATAATGTAAAGTTCTAGTAACTAAATAATTAACAAGGTCAACATACTATGGAACCATACTTTTCATTTGGAACAATTGCTCATTAAGAAAAGTTTTAGAAATAGGTAAAATATCTTCATCTCTTACTAGACTACTCAAATAGTCTGCTACTAAATTTTC
Source organism: Erythroxylum gracilipes (assembly GCA_026413385.1). Taxonomy (NCBI): domain Eukaryota; kingdom Viridiplantae; phylum Streptophyta; class Magnoliopsida; order Malpighiales; family Erythroxylaceae; genus Erythroxylum; species Erythroxylum gracilipes. Next base: position 17,792,425 of record JANZLC010000202.1, on the reverse strand, counting down.
TACACCTTTTTGATCATTTATTATCAAATCAAACTATTGAGGTATCAAAATCCATTATATTAGCCTCGGTTTGGACTCCTTTGTCAAAAGGTATTTCAATGCTGCATGGTTAGAGTAAACATTAACTTTAAAGACAAGCAAATAAGATCTAAATTTATTTAAAGCAAAAGCAATTGCTAAAAGCTTTTTCTCAGTTATAGAATAATTGCACTATGCGACATCCAATGTTCCTGAAGTAGAAAAGATAACATGACTTTGTTTCTTAATCCTTTGGCCTAAATAGCTCCCACTGCATAATTGGTAGCATCACACATGATCTTGAACAAAAGATCCCAATTTGGTGGCTAAATAATAAGCGTACATGTTAATAGTACCTTAAGTTTGTCAAAAACTTACTTACACACCTTTCCAAAATCAAATGGATTGTCTTTTGTAACAACTTTGATAATGGTATGACGATCTTGGAAAAATCTTTAATAAACCTGTAATAAAATTATGCATGGCCAAAAAAAGATTGAACTTTCCTAACACTTGTACGGTAAGGTAATTTCACAATTAAATCCACTTTTGTTTTATCAACTTCTATAACCTTGCATGAAATCAAATGTCCTAAAATAATGCCTTAAATGGATAAAAAATTAAAGTGGTTAACTCCATGTTAGTTAAATGTCGCGTTACTGACATGACATTATGTTTATATTTTTCAGATAGAAAGTGAGTCTCACTGTCAAATTATTATTATTTAAATTAATAAAAAAGTGGGTCTCATAATCACATGACTGTGGGAGGCTACTGTTTATGCGGTCGCACTTGCCACATTCCAATTAGGCTTATATTTATATATTTTAAGCAAGTGGGACCCACTTTTTATTTACAAAATAAAGAATAATATCACATTAGCATTTACAAATTGTTAACCCCATCAAATTTTTTATTCACTTAAGATTTGTTTTTGAATATTTTGACAAATATTAGGGTTCAATTTAAACACTTCAAAATGTTAAGATCTATTTTATATTATGTTGTAAATGTTGAAATTCAAACGCACTTTGTCTTTTTTATATCAAAAAGTTTTCACTTTAATCTCATGTCTCATTATTTGGTTGAATTTTCTTTATTTATTATTATTCATGATCATGCATTAGTCTTGAGATATTTGGTCGGTACTCATAAGCTGTTTAATTTACATATTTAATATTTGTTCCAAAAGTTTCAACAATAGAATAGGAGGAAGAATGCTTCAGGCTATTCATCGGTCTTTCAAGCTCTTAAAAAGAAAAAATAGCCGAAGGAAAAGAAGAATTGAGCTCAAAGAAGAAAATCAATAAAATTCAAAGTTGAGACGTCTAACACAGTTTTAACTAGAAAAAGTTGAATAGTAATGGAGCTCCGCAATCGTGATTGAAGAGCTTGATATGTGCATTGATACTGAGGTGAAGACTGTAGCTATTATATCAGAAACAGTGGGGGTTAAGTTGTCATTGACTAAACCAACATATTTCACATACCAAAGTATACTACGAAAGCATCATTTAGCAAAATCCTTCACCATCCTCAGCTGGCGACTGATGGGCATCAGGAGATTGCTTATCATCATCTGATGCCTTTTTGGCTCTCTCCTTCCATCGTGCCCATACCCACTTCAAGATGATGAACCCTCCAAGAGCATAAACCTGATAGTGCACCAAGTAGCTTCACTGTTAGAGAATATAATTGTGGTTGTAGTTTTACATTCAATCTAGAGCATTCAAACCTGGGCACACAGAGAGAGTGAAGTGATACTTCAAATGCCACATTCACATACTCTTCAAGCAAATGTGAGAAATTGGCAAGGCCGGGCTCAGTGTTTTGGCAGAGAAAAAGAAGAGAAGGAAATGCCTTTCACACTCTTAATGACTTATCACGAGAAAAGGGGAATCAAGAAGCAAATGGTTAAAGAAGTACTCAATCAGGCCATTGGGCGAGGGTCGCGGCGGAGTTATGGGGGTCCTTTTGGGGTCTCACTTTGGCCTGAGATGCAAGTTTTTGTCAAATTGTAGTCGAAGTTGATTCCCTAGAGATTCTTAATTTTCTTTTTGATCGAGGTTTCTATTTTAATGACAGGTATTCAACAGCTGGTGTACAGGGAGTGGACAGTGAAGGTCCAGCATATTTTTCGGGAAGCCAATCAGTGTGCGGAGAGCCTAGCTCACCTCACTAGTATTTACAGCCCAAGTTTTTACTTTCTTCAAGAGTCCCCTTTGGGTGTTGCTCATCTGTAGCGATGCTTTAGGCGCTATGTACCGCAGAGCTTTACCTTATTTTTAAGTTAGTGTTGTAGTTTTCTTCTCGTGCAAAAAAAAAAAAATCAAAATTTGCCGCATGCACTGGTCCACCTAGTTTGAAATGACAATTTTAGTCTTGTTTGGATATAAAGTGATTGATTTATTAAATTTTAATACGATAATATGTTGAAGGTCGATAGAAAGTTCTGTTTCCTACGCAACCTTTCACATTCAATTAAACCAAACTGATCCAATCAAACATTGACGTATACGTATCCTATTATAATGGCCAATGAGGGTGTGTATTAGGATAGAATGTTAAAACATAGTATCATGAATGGGATGAATCTTTCTGTTTATTTTTTCTATTCTTATTATTGTCTCATTAAATTTTAACTACTTATTTATGTAAGTTTTACATAAATAGGTGGCTGAAATTTAATATAATCGAATTAACAGGAAAAATGGACAGAAGAGCATTTATAAATTATGCTAATTGACCGCAAGAAGAATGATAATTATAATGGAAAAGAACACAAAACAACCATAGAATTCTAATAACACAACGGAGAATGCAACTTACCGGGAGAACGATTAAGGGATGCGAAATCTTTGCTGGCTCTTCAACCTCAAGCTTCAATGGAGGAGGGGTTTCCGGTTTAGGCTCTGCAAACCTCACCCTTTCCGGTTTATGGCTTGTGTTTCGTTTGGCTTCCTCGTTGCTAGTAGCCTGATGGTCAGGTTTTGGTTGGAAAAATGGAGGAAACTTGAAGTCAATTTTTGGGAGGAGAGAAAACAAGTTGTTCCGCGCTTCTGGTTCCTCTTCCTTGCTTCTGATTCTGGAGGTATCCACCATGGTTGCAAGGCACGGAGGTTTGATTATTTGGATGAAGAAAAATAAAAATAACTGATGTGTGGGTTGATATAAGACGAGTTCAAAGTGAGGAACTATGGGTTTCTTGAATGTGCTAGACTTGACGAAGCAAGTGTTTTTATACTGGAAAGTGTTGGCTTTCTTTCTAAATAAACTCGTGCTGGCCATACTTTGTAGATAAATGTAGAAAGGACTTCAAAACATATCCTTGTCAAGTGCTGCAATAACAAATAACAATTCAAGTTTGAAACGCTACCCAATAAATGTAGAAAGGACTTCAAAACAATTCAAGAACAATCCAAAAACTGGTTACTCGCTACCAGCATCAGGTGATGTCTCTATGTTAGATACTTTTATACAGTTGTCAACACCAGGTAAAAGCTCTCTATGTTGCATATTCTATACAGTTGCTAGTAACGAGTTATTGCGGGAGGAACTCAAATAATCATTGAATCTTGGTTTCCCAAGTTAACAACAGCCCAACAACCACCTTATTTTGAATCACTTGTTCTGAAAGAATCTTAGTTCTTTTTCAACATCTTCCAGCCTCATTTTCTCATCTCTCCATGTTTCTGGAAACTATATAATTTGCCATTTGCTTTACATTTGTAATGCATTCAAAAGAAGGCCAAGTATAAAGAGGTCTGTTTATCAAGAGGAACAAATGAGTAGTGCAGCTAAAGTTGACTGATCTGTGATGCTGCTTTTTCACCTTTCTGTTTAACGTATTTGTTATAGCAGGATAAGGACAATGCATTCTGATTGTGGTTTGATTTACTACTGACTATTGAACTATTTAACGGGAAAGCTAGTTTGTGAAGCGCAATATACGTATCACACTTGCAGCTTAAAATCACTTGCACATATAAGCAACAATGATCACCTGTAAAGAACTTTTAATTGTGTTACCAAATATCTTTCAAGGATGCCACAAAGATCACCCTACATGGAGTCTTTACATATAAGTTCCAATCCATTGTGGTGCCCAGTACAAATCGTTTTTAAGGTGCTTCCCACGGGTGCTAGATCATACTAAAGCGCCTCTGAAAACCTCAAATCTGCGGGACCAGGGCCTAATATACCTTTCTGTTCACTTATCTTGCCTAGTCCAAGAGGAGGTGGCTCCAGGATTCCACTCTTTTCCTCTTCTCTCCACACAGTTCCTTGCCACTCCCTCTGCAAATATCCAAAAAAAAAAAAAAAGGTGAAGTTTGGGCGATAACCAAGAAAGTCCATCATACTCGTTTGATACTGCGAGCACGTTCTTTCCAAATTAAAGAAGAGCACATAATTGGAGGAGACTAATAATCAAAACACCGAATTATGCAGTCTTAAGCTAAATTAGTTAACTAATTGCCTCATCATAAGTGTAAGTGTCATCCTGCAATAATGGGGTCGCAAGAGGGGGAGCAACATCTGGGTTGGGCTTCTGGAATATAAATGTAGTATACAGACCTGCAAGATGGGAATATTAAAAGAAAAAGAAAAGAGTTTTAAGTGCCAAGCAGAAACTGCACGCCATAAAAGATAAATAATGCAGCACCTAGCACATCATATGATCGAGGAAGAAGTCTCCCTTTGGCATCGACGAGGTTTGCACCCAAATTCATCAAAATGCCTGCAAATTGCATTCTTGAAACAAAGGCAATATCATTATGGTTTGTTAAACATCCATGTGAAGTAAACGGAGTGGTGAATCCTAAATGCCTAAAAGGTTTGCCTCAGTCCTATGTTTTCAAGTATCATAATGTAAAGTTAAATTCAAGTACCTGTTATCATCATAAAACTCGGTCAAATTCTGAATCTCCACATACTCGAGACCAGCTTCCCTGGCCAACCTAGGCAAACATACAGTTTGAAACCATCAGGCCGCATGAAAAGTCAACACAAATAAAACACCATATTGCATACAAAACTCAATCAATTTTCTTATTTAATTAAGCCAACTGTTCAGATAAAAAAGCAACCTGATCAAGCTAGGAAAATGAACCAAGCAATGGGTTTCTGTAGACATATCATGAGCAAATTTTAACTGGTATTTCTTTCCAAACAATGGGAACCTGACTTCAATAAAAGAGAACAAATGAGAACAAAATAATTTAAAAAATTTGAACCAACTGTATGAACTAAGATGCATACATACTTCTCTTCCTCAACTTCAAAGGTGATCATGTAACTTTCTGATCGAATGCAATTGGGAACGATGTTTGGTTTCATGCCACCACTTCTATTGTGGTATGCTTCAACGTTCTTCTGATACTTAGCCCTACATGACCATGATGTCATTAGTACAATTGAGAATTTTCCTTTATTAAGTCTCCGTCTGTAACCATGAATATATTGAAAGCTAATTGAAGATCAAATATATACAAGCCTATCACAAACATTTCTCAAAGACAAGATACACATACCAGGACCCACCCTTAAAACATAAAGGAAACCATAACTATTGAACAAAAACATAAATGTGTCAGCTTTAGGGATTCTCCGAAAAGTCTATGGCACCTTGCTATATATCATTCACTAACACAATACAGATGTGTATGTGCATTCGTGTGTGTGTGTGTGTGTGTGTGTTTGATATAGAGAGACAGAGAGTAGAGGCCATGATCGATACACCTCTGTTCTTTTACTAGAGGACTCAAACCAACTACCATGCAACAGTGTGAGTTTTGGCCTGAAGATTGCTTAAATTGCATCATTACTTAAAGTGATGACTGAACTAAATACTTCAAAACAGAACCATCCTCATACAAGTATTAAACACTACAATGATAAGCCATCATCAGAATCTGATGCAAATTCTCAAGTCCAGAAATGCAAAGTCCAACATAGAAATGAAGCTAGCAAATGCAGAAGAAATAGGAAATATCATTCCTAAGTCATTATTCATACCATATGGTAGATGAGTCAGGAGTAATACCAAAAAAGTAACCCCCAGGTTTAAGCAATGACGACACATTATGCAGGAGTTTTCTTGCACTCTCTTCAGTTTCAAAACACAACTGCAAACAAAGTTGAGATGTCAAAATCTCAAGGATAATAATGCCGAAATAGATTAATGCATTCATCACCTTTTCCCCGTAAGAAAAGGGGAAATTATCTGATAAAAAGGAAAAGAAGTGGAGAATGATGTGTCAGAAATAGATTAGGAACCTGCAAGTTCTGTAAGCAGCAGACTATATCAGCCTGATTAGTCTTCTCCTTCAGATGCAATTCAAAATTTTCCTGTACAAGCAAATTATTGCAAGTAAACTTTCAGAAAACAACGTAGGCTCCTAAGGCAATCAAATCATATCCAGAAAGTAGAAACTCACGTCATGACATAAAGCATAGCCCATAATTCCTGTCTTAATGCCAATTGAACCCATTGTAAAGTAGTGCCCACAATTTAAACATCAAGAAAACCCATAAGCAGAATATTGGAAGATTCAGGTACCACAGGATGAGAATTACAAATGAAGCTATTATCGGCATATGTGTAACACAAGCATGATTAGATCACAAAATTCGTATATTACATAGTCGATATGAACATTCGAATTGAACAGGCGTCAAAAGACCACCATTTCTAGCTTCTCTAAAGTGAAGGATAACCTTCCATTCGTTTCAGCATAACCCATGATGAACGACAAAAGAGTGCCTAAAGGGGGAGGCATAATTAAATAGACATGTTGTGCAAAAGAAGGAGAAGCTCACAGAGCAAGGGTCAGCTTCGACGAAATCAGCAGTGCAGTTTTTTCTCTGACTCTCCCATGCTTCTTTCATCTCACTTACTCCAGATGACGATACATCTACATCCAAAACAACAATCTTTAAATCGTTTCTCCCTCCAACAATTAGAGACGAAAAACGAAGACAAAGAAGAAGAAAGAAATATAAACGAAAAAGGTTGCCAGAAGCGACCTTTTTTCAAAAGAAAATATACACATCGTACCGATTCCAATAAAGTGACCAATTTGAGCAGATTCCCATTTGTCGGCGTCAGCTCCAACTCCACAGTACAAATCACAAACCTTCATTGAAACCAAACCAAAGCCAAACCCTTAATAGCCACATAAATGCACACAAACTAAAGACTGTTTGATAACCAGCGTAGAGAAAGAAACGGAGAAGAGCAGAGACAGTGGCATAGGGGTGAGCGAAAATCTTGATAAGAGCTAACTTGGCAAATTCGTAGAGACGATGGTGAGTAGATTCCGTTCTCGTCGGCATCACAAATGCGCTCATCGACTTGTCAGATCTTCAAGAACTCTAGGTAAAACCCAACAAGAAGCCAAGTGACAGTGTGACTTGTTTCGGCGCAGCAACGCATCCAGGTTTTAATTTTAAGACAAAACAAAAGAGCACACCTTTACATAAAATAAAAGGCTGCGCGTGTACAACGAAAATATAGTATAATTATGCAAATGTTCTACTGCCACCAGATATTTTATTAAGTAAATCGGATTTTATTTGCTCCTAGAAGGGTATAAAAGAGGCCCAAAACCCAATAGCTTATAAAGTTAAAAACTTTTTTGTGAAGGAGATGAACCCACTAGAAGCATCACAAAGCGAGAGTCTGGTTGAGGCGGCGTTAAGGGTTCTTAATACGCCGGATCCTTTTGAGAAGGCAAAGCTTGGCGACTCCGTCGCGTGTCAATGGTTGCAAGGAACCATTTCTCATGCCTACAACCCTTCTCGGGAGTTCCCTGTACCTGATCGTCCCGCTAGGCTTACCAATGTATTATTCTATTTTTCGTTACTGAACGTTCCTTTTTTTGTGTTAATTAGGCCTTTGATATAAATAATGGAAAAGAATAATTAGGCCTTTGATATAATGCTTGACTAGTGGAGATTTAACGTTGTGAGTGTGCAGCTTAAGTTGGTGGCACCAAGCTTAATGCCAAAGCTGGGAAAAGCTGGTAGCTTGCGGAGCAGGCAGGCCATTGTCCATAGCCTTGTGCACACTGAAAGTTGGGCTATTGATTTGTCTTGGGTACTCGGCTGACTCTTGGACAAATTTGTTTATACCGCTGTAGTTGGCCATTGATAGTCGTGTATTATCCGGCATATGGTGTTTTGAGTTTGACGTTGTCAATCCAATGATACTTTAGGATATAATTGCTCGATTCGGTAAGCAAGAGGCCATGCCAAGAGAGTTCTTCACTGATTTTGTAAAGGTGGCCCAAGACGAAGGCAGACACTTCACTCTTCTTGCTAAAAGGTTGGAGGAAATGGGCTGCTCTTATGGAGCACTGCCTGCTCATGATGGTCTATGGGACTCGGCTATTGCTACGTCCAAGGACTTGTTGGCTCGTTTGGCTATAGAGCATTGTGTTCACGAGGTGCATTTCTTCCCCTTGGCTAATTTTCCGACTTGTTCACCTAGAGTACGATTGCACACCATTATCTGGAAAAGCGGTCACCTTCGACGGAGCTTGAACGAGTCTTAATAGTAAAATACTGTTAACTGGGATTACAATATCTTGCAGAAACTCTTACTTTGACCCGGGTGGAAAAATAGAGTGCTTAATGAAAACATTTTTGCATCATCTGATTTAGAATCCCATATCCGAGTTTGCGAGTTAGGTTCATTTAGTTATATAAAAATTCAGTTCTTCTCTTCTACATGATAGAATATTTGGTGGGTTTCTATGCAGGCTAGGGGATTGGACGTGATGCCTACCACCATCTATCGATTTCGGAATGGTGGTGACAATGAGACGGCTGATTTACTGGAGAGAGTGGTTTACCCAGAAGAAATCACCCATTGTGCTGCTGGGGTGAAGTGGTTCAAATATCTTTGCTTGAGGACCACCAGAGATCCAGCTTTGACCATTGGAAGCGAAATCATGATGGTGGATAATGAAGAGATGATCAAGAAATTTGGCACTATAGTGAGGGAATATTTCAGAGGACCATTGAAGCCACCATTTAACGACGAAGCAAGGATAGCTGCTGGTTTTGGACCTGAATGGTATGAGCCACTTGCTGACAAAGACACGATACATCAGAAAAGCCGATGATGAATTGCTTCTAAAGATAAGATTCCGGAGGACAGAAATTTTTATTCATAGCTTTGCTATGGACCGTGGCATGTGCCCATTTTTCTGTTGGGAAATTTAGACCGGATCTGATCCGACCGCAGCGAAATAATCACGAAACTTTTCCGTAATTTTTGATTTCCCGAAAACCAAGATCT
>JANZLC010000202.1:17769849-17783003 GCA_026413385.1 Erythroxylum gracilipes | reverse complement strand
ACAAGATAAAGAACGCCTTTAAATAATTTGTCACTAAACTACAACCAAAGCGATTGGCTGTAGGGCATAAACCAACAATTTCATCTAAAGCTTTTGTCTTGCCAAAATCTACTGTTGTGTCGGCTGACGTTTTTGTTAGGACCCGTCAGCTCATCGATGCCTAATGTTTTTACTTTATACATTTTGGAGTTTGGAGTTAATAAAAAATGGGTATTAAGGATATTAAGGTTCCGTTTTTGTTTTTTTGGATTGCCTCGAGTTGTTTTAGGAAGGTCTTAAATATAAGAAGATATTTTAAGCCATTTACACTTAAACTATTAATGTTTCGTGACTTAATTAAGCATAACGCATGGCCTTTAATATTCTTAGCCATCAAAATATTGATTTATGTTTTCTATTGCTTACTATCTTTAGCTTATTAAAGGCTTTTTGTCACAAGGATGTTTTTAGGTCAGAAAGATGCCTTCAAATCTCTCTAAATCCATCAAAGAGGTTATGTGCATTTATCTTAATCAATTGTCGAACACCTTCTAGTTTGAAGCATTTCATCAGACGGGTATTGAGTCCTTTGATTTCCACACTTTATGGGCTTAGCTATTTCTGCTTGACAGGTTAGAAACACATGAATACCTACTCCCAAGTAATTAAACAGTTAAATCTGGACAAAAGAGTATATAGAAGTTTCACATTACTGTTTGAGATATTTCATTGAACGAGTTCTGTAAATTTGGTTTTATGGTATTTGTGGGCAGTAATTAATAAAGAATGAGATCATATATGTGTACAAATGTTTACTGATGTCTCATGAGGTCTAGAAAGAGACAAAACAACACACACATATATAAGCAACAGTTTTGGTTAAGTTTTAGCAATTTTTTCACCAGCCATCATGTCCTTTTATGCTAAACTTATCCTAATTCCAAATTTGCAAATGTTTGGAGCAATATCACCCTTGCAAGCATTCAGATTAAGATGAACAACTTACAATTAACATAATTGACAAACTGACATAGCCATTCTATAACTGTCATTTTGTATCTATCACAACCAGAAACTGAAGTGGTCTTTAGCTTGTCCTAAACTTAGAATTTCTAGCTGCTATGATACCACAATCATCTAATTTATGAATGTGACTAAATTTTGCCAAAATGGATAATTTACACATTTTTCAGATTTTTGTAACTCAATAATTTTTTTAGATAGCCTTATTACATCAAATTCTTGTTAAATCATGTTGCCAAAATTGCGCAAGTTGATGTCTATCAAACACCAAAAAGAAGCTTTCACAATTATGAACTCATTTCCAATTCATCTTTAAAATCAAACACACTAAATTACAAAAAAAAAAGTTCAAATTTTTGTTAATTTTTTAATTATAGTCTGAATCTTAAAAAGTAACAATAAAATACTCAAAATTTTATATATGAGAGAAGATAATTTTAAATGAGAAAATATAAACTTATCATTTAGTATATTGGGCTTATATGATTTTAATGAAGATACTATTTTTGAAGACGAAGACTTTATACTAAATAAAATTTAAGTCTAAATAATTGTGTAGGTATGTCCTAAAATAAATTTTGGGGGGTTTTTTTACTTATATTATATAAAAATATATAAATAAAAAACTTATAGCCATAAATATATTATTTTAAATTTCGCTTTCACCTTGTTAGAGTTGCAACGACCAACTCGATGGCACTTACCTCGGCAATGTCATAATAAAACAAATCTTGTTAATTTATTAACGATATGTCATAATAAAAAGCCATTTTCTAATATTTCTCACTTCACAAGGTGTTAAATAATTTTAAACAATAAAATCATCAAATAAGAATGTAACTTTTATCATTAATAAAGTATCATATATTTGATTTAGGGTCTGGTGAAAGCAAGTGTAGAGGATAATGTTCCCAAAACCGGAGTTTTTCAGGAGCACAGATCTTTCATTTTTATATTATATTATAGAATAGACATGGTGGAAAGAAATTCTCATTAATCGCTTGTAAGATGAAGCACACTAAACAAGCCGTGCAACCAGTGCCCCCTATTACCCTGCAACCAGAACTTAAAATTATGCATTCATACAGAAGTGTAAGGACAAGGGGAAAAGGACGAAAGCACAACAGCCAGAAGACCGCTACAAATTCAGTTTTAGGCAAGAGATAATGGTCGAAGGAGGGCTGAGCGGGCAGCTTTACACCTTGAAGTTGAATTTGTGAATTGAATCTCTTTCAGAATATAGGCAATCCTTGGCTAATCTGGAGGTGTTGACCATTTCCAGAATCCCCACATAGGGCATAATGAAATTAAAGAATACTTTGCCAAAACCATAAACAGCATATCACTGGTTCTGAAGACTCTCAATTGCTTGTTTCCACTGCCATGCTCTCTGTTTTGCATCTTCAAACGACATCACCTTCTTTGGCTGAACCAGTATAGATATGGAAAAGAATTACATACAAGCAATCATCCACAGCTACACTTCCATGGTAAAAATATTGTACTCAAAAATGGTAGGACGCAATGCTAAAAAAGCTATATTTGAAAATTATGAAAATAAGATAAGAGACATTATAGCATTGCACATTGGTAGGGTAGACTTCTATTTACAACATAATCTCAAAATAACTCGAAGTCCAAGAATTTGACAACTAGGTCCTAAAGATCAAACAGTTTGTAATTAAAATGAGGAAACTCATAGGCAATAGTTGAGCAAAAAAGACCTACCGTACAGATCTTGAAATGAGATGGACTAGTAACTTGGATGCTGAGTTCATTGGAATTATCAGACCAGATTATGTTTCCCTTTATGACTAATTTTGACGGATCAACGTAAATTAATTTTGGCTTGTTGGTGAGTATAAGTTGCACCTTCTTGTTAGTCAATTTCTGCAGTTTCTTTACCATTGAGATCATAAGAACAGATTCATCTGGATCCAAAAATTGTTGCCTGACAACAGATACAGGTATGAATAAGCTCATGTGGATAGGTAACATATAAACCACTACTTTAGAATTCTGAAGGCATTATTCTGGCTTTAAAACATAGAAACAAAGTTATGAAAATAAAAGCTTTAGAGCCAACTTAGAGCATAAATTGTCAAATCTTGAGGTACCATTTAGAATCAAAGGAGTCAATTGAGGCCAGCCTAGTTATATGACCCGAAGGTTCAGCGGACTGTGAGACTCCAAGACTTCCATCATTTTGTATTGCTGAGCTGTCCCCAATATGGGACAGGTTCCATGAATCATTATCGTTTTCATGATCACCGTCTTCAGAATGGGCCTGAAGAGGCAAATCAAGAGATCAGCAGATTTAACTGAAAATTAGACAGGGAAAATTGGACGGTAAAATGTAAATCCTTCCACGTATATCCAAGCTCAATGACAGCCATACCACTTGCTCCAACGCAAGCTTTGGAGGGGTCCTTGCTCTTAAATTATTCCAATCAATGCCTTTAAAGAAAGGATGCATCTTGAGGGAAGGATAACCATCAGGTCCAGCACCCGGTCTTCTACAGGGATCTGTATCCTATATCATGATTATAAAGCAAATCAGAGACTGCAATGATGAATTCCAAAATGCGGAAATTGGAAAAAATGGTAGCTTCGTAACTTATGCAAACCAAAGCCCTGTGGCTCATTAGGTATAAGATTACCTAAGCTGCTTATCAATTCTGATGTATATCAAAATGTTAACAAGATCCAACACCCAGATTGCAAAGCATAACAAACAGACAGGTTCATAAAATGCATGTTCCTAATAGAAGTTACAAATCACCAACTTCCTTTTCATCATGCAGTAAAGCACAGACAACAAACATTGATTGATTAACCTAAGTCTTGGAGCAATTCCTTGAGGTCATCAGCTATTCTATAATAGAGTGAATAACCCAAAAGTATTAGCAAAATGGAAGCATCGATCCAAAAGAATAAACTGCCAACTTTTCACACCTAATCTGCTAAACTTTTTATCTCTTACCAATAAGCGATCAATTAAATCTCTCGCTTCATCTGAAAAGTAACTAGGAAATCTAACGTCGCGGGCTATAATTCGTTGGAATATGAGCCATTCACTTGCATCTTTGAAAGGTGAAGTTCCAGAAAGCATCTGATACAAGGTGCAGCCAAGTGCCCAGAGGTCATTTCTGTTTAATTGGCCAAAAGAGCAAAAAGGGTTAATCCATAGAAGCAAGATATTGATAGGAACAAAAAACAATTTTAATTTACTCTCCAAGGGTATGTAGAGTTACTTGACCAGCATATTATGGATAGAAGTCTCTTACCCAAAAGTAGCTGGAGAAGAGTTCAGAACCTCTGGAGGCACATAAGCAGCAGTGCCCACAAATGTGCAAGCCTTATCATCTGGACAGGGTGTCAAATGGAAACATATCGAACCCAAGACTCAATGGTATAGCCAAAAACTTCAACGTAAAGAAATTGAAGAACTACCGGACGCTGCATTTGGAAGAACAGTTATGCGGCAATCCTGCATGGGCTTCACACTTCCAAAATCAGCGATTTTGATGTGCCCTTCTGCAGTAAGTAGCAAGTTTTCTGGCTGCAGACAAGTAATTCTTAGTACTTTTTCAAATAAGTAAACAATGTGAAAATGTACTAGCACGTTACCTTGATATCTCGATGAATTAATCCCATATTGTGTATGTATTCAAGAGCATCTACAACTTCTGCGGTATAGAAACGAGCTTCATCTTCAGACAACCGGCCTTTCTGCATATGCGCAGATAAACTGGAGATATGAAAATATCCAAACAAGCTAACACCACAGAACACATAGCAAGGAGAGGACAGAAGAAGTAAAGAATGTAGTTGTAAAAAAGTTTTTATATAATTGACTTACTCTAGTTATTTGATCAAAAAGTTCTCCACCTTCACAGGATTCAAGTGCCATGTCTGCACATCAACAAGAAACGAATATCACATGCTAATGCTCATCTTCTGGTCTTGAATAAATCAAGTGAAAACCCCAAATAACAGTGAAGAATGCAAAATCAAGATACATGGCTTCAAGGAACCCACACAAGGAGAACGTATCTTGAAAAGTAAAATATAGCTTCACAACCCCAGGATGATCCAACTGATCAAGCACGATGCGCTCCAATTTCACATAAGCAGTTTTATTTTCTTTGGTGATGAATTTTTTGTCCATGATCTTTAAGGCAAATACACTCCCTGCATCCTTCTTCTTCGCCCTTACTACCTGATTTATTAATATGATTGTCAGAGAAGTAATATGCAAAGATAATCGCAAAGTCGATAAACCACAACAAAGTAATATATGAGAACCAACATCTGCACACAACGACTATTACACAACATTAAGGATATTCTACTTATGTTCCGAAAATTTGGAGCCTCCATTATCCTTACAGATCAGGTATTTATTTCCTCTTCACAATCAATTCTTCATTAACCATATAAGAGCATAAACACCTTATATACCACTACGGCATAGAGCTAAGCTCATACAACCAACCTCCCCCTTAGAGAAAATTATCTCTGAACTCTAGCCAGCACACTTTCCTATGGTTATAATTCCTAAATGGTCAGTACAGAAATACGTTCTCCTACGTGTTCTGCATGCGAAGAAAAAATTCAAATTTTCTATTGAATCATATCACGGCCATTATTAACTTTCTGCAAGTTAATTTAAAAGGAAATATAAACTTATTAAACTGGTACCCTGCAATTACCAACAGTCGTGTAAGTAAAATAATCACAGACACGATATTTAATCACAGTCATCAAAAAAGAAACAAAACCCACCAAACTAACTAGCAAAAAAAGGAAGCCAACAATTAAAAGAGAGCAAATGAGGCGTTGAAACTTGAAAGACCAGACCTTAGAATAAGAACCAACACCATAGATCTTGCCGAGCTCAAAATCCTGAATGGAGAAATTCTCCTGAGGAGCCCTAAAAGCAAAGCTCTTAGATCTCAGAACATTCCCATTATTAGAAGATGTTGAAGAAGAAGAAGTGTTGTTGCTTTGAATCCTTAGCTTTGAATCAAAATCCTTCTCCATTGCCAACATCTCTATATCTCTTTCCCTGTGATTCCTTCCCTCTAATCAAATTATGGATAATACATAACGATAATGACAGATAAGCAACAATACCCACTTTCTCTTTCTAAGAGAAAGAGAGGAAAGAGAAACAAAAATTGCCTCCTTAGAAATCTTAGGACGGGAGTTTCCAAGTCAAAAGAGAAGGCATTGGATGAGAATGTGAGGGAAAGTTTGAGTCTATATTCTCTGAAAAAGAAAAGTGAACAAGATTCTCCTCAAGGACTAAAAATAAAAAATAAAACTTGAAAACCCTAGAAACTTAGAAATAATTGAGGAGGAGAGGGATTTGACGGAGGAGAGCTGAGTGAGATTTGGAGATTGAAGAGAAGATAACAATGGCACATGGAAGGAACTGACTGATGATTACCATTCATTCATTTCTTAGATTCGAGCTCTTTTATATAATTGAAAATAATCTAAATCAGTTGGCAGTGGCACATCACTCCATGATACTAGAATCTGACCCTGTTAGCTGTTTGCTTGTTCTTGTTTTTCCTTTAATGAAAAAAAACAACTTTGCGGGATAGATTGGATTGAACTGATAACAAGGAAAATCAAAGTCAAATAATAGTAATAGCAATAACAAAGGGTAAGATAGAATTAAACAAGAAGGCATTGATTCAGTTTTTAGTATATCTCTACTTAATAAAGAGGCATTAGTTTTAGTAAAGCAATTCTACCAAATGAATTATATTTATTAATTCATGTGAGTATAGTCCCACTCCCATAAATTTTAGGTCAGGCACTTTAGTTCTGTTCTTGGTCCATCAATTCACTCACACTCACCATCTTATTTCTCATACCATCCCTTGCCCCTGCAATAAATTGTCCATGAATAATAATATTGTGCAAGTGTAGACATTAATTAGGGTTCAATGTATTAAAATAAATAAATAACTGAACTGAAGATAAGCCCAATATACACTTCTAACAACAGATTAATTTAATATACATGTTGCAACAAAGCATACAAGGGAAGGGATTACCAAACCAAAATTTACATCAACTATCAAAATCTTCACAAGGGGCCAGATGAGGTATAGAGATGGCAGAGAAGAACACACAGCATAGATTCTAGATTCTCATAACCTCCTACTATAAATCCCATCCATCTTTTCGACCATCAAACTCCCACTTTCTACCACCTAAACTACCATACATGTCTGAAAATTGGGTCAGGCAATTACTTCTTATCCTGTAGTGCTCTTGTGTATTCCTGCTAATGGCAGCACCTGAAAACTTGGATGTGTCTATGGCCCATGCAGGTCTCACGTATTCAACAGTCTTGGATGAGCTCGCGTTTGCATATAAATAATTGAGCAGCACATCCTCACAGTTGAAAAACTTGTCAACAAGCTCTCTCCCTGCCTTAGCTCCCTCGCCCCAATACCTTTCAGAAGCTAATTTAGCGTCAATGAAAGCTGCCCCAGTAAGAATCATGTTATAACCTTTGTGACTCCGAGCATATTTCTCAGCCCTATACTTCAATGGACTTCCACTGATGAGACGGGGATAGAAGCCAACTATTCGATCTGGGTGTTGACGCCAAACATTGAAGCCACGCTCAATATCGTCACAACTCATCATAATGTCATCATCAAGCTCAAGAACAGCACGAGTGTTAATAAATGAGTCCTCCTTGAACCGATTATTCAACGAGTTCCATTCCTCAACTCTGATCCTAACTGGCACTTTTGACTCCAGTTCACTTATTTTGGGAGGCACTCCTTTGTTCCACACTACAACAATTTCTTTGACTGACGAGCACTTTGAGTAATGCCTTACGTA
This sequence comes from Erythroxylum gracilipes, assembly GCA_026413385.1. Lineage (NCBI taxonomy): Eukaryota > Viridiplantae > Streptophyta > Magnoliopsida > Malpighiales > Erythroxylaceae > Erythroxylum > Erythroxylum gracilipes. Next base: position 17,775,125 of record JANZLC010000202.1, on the reverse strand, counting down.
CAGCTTCAAATTCCAAAGCCGAGCATCATAGGTCATCGTCAACAAAGTGAACTGAGAGTAGTGACCATTTTGAGGGTAAGCCTCTTCAGAACGATTGCCTCCATAGATATATTTGACACCTGAGCACATCAACGCAATTCCAACTACAAACAGGAAAGCCAAAACCATTCTTCCTGCCCATGTATTTGACCTTATTTTTCCTCGCAGAGATAAAGGTGCTCTGTTTAAGCGGCTGCAAAACTTTCTCAACTTTGAAGAGAAATTTGTTGATCTTTCCCAGACGAAAGATATATCACTTCTCTTGCCAGAATAATGTGAACACCAGGTCAGAGGGATGATACACTTCACAGCTCCAAGCAATACACCCAACAACACAACAATTGCAGCAACAGCTGCAATTGAAGCACAACCAAGGATAAACCGCCATGCTGAATCTCCTGAAGGGACATGGTCTCCATCCATAACCGCAATCCACTCTCCAGAATTTAGATGCTGCACATCAAGATGGTGGTAACGAGCACCATTCCAAGCATTTCTCCCTTTCTTGGGCTCTTCAAAACCCAATGGAATTTCAACCTCTTTATAATCATCTCTTGTAAGAACTTCCACCTTGAAGACTCGCACTCTTCGCCCATATGTTTCACCGCAATCTTGGCCAACACGATAAAGATTTCCATCATGCACAAATGGTCGACCCCCATTTCTCGCTCCCATACTCTTGTCAACATTATGAATGGGGTTCTTTTTATGTGGTTTCCAAGGACCAAGAGGTGAGTTACTATACCAGATTTCCAGTTGTCCATTCTTTTTGGCTCCGAAGCCACTATGATCTGAACCAAAAAGCCAATATCCTCCATTGTGATTAATTATAAAGGAATCAACAAGGGGCTTTTTTATAAGAATTTTCTCCAGTGTCCACTGCAATGGAAAATCTAGTGCTCGATAAAGACGAAGATCCCCTTTCTGACTGCTCTCAGGCATCATGTATATCTGCAAGAGAGAGTACACGATAATCAGATGGATTAAGCTTTTCATTCAACTATAATTTTCAATTGTGCACTACTGTTTTCAACTATAGTCGTAATAACTCCCTCGAGTCATAAAGTGTTATTTTCTAATGCAAAGATTGTAAAGTTAATAACAAAAAGATGAATATTTTTAACAAGATCCGCTTTGCCAAACAAACCGAGACCCCTGATCTAAAACTATCCAAGATATCTAATTTAGTACTCAGCAGTAGCAAATATAGTATATCAGCTTGCATAACTGCTATATACTGGTGTATATTGATAATTTAGAGCTGAAACAAATGCAACTGTGGTTTCATGCAGAAGAGTTTGGTCTTACTTGGCCAAGGTATTCAAAAACGTAGGGATAAGAAAGATGCCAGTCCTCATCCAAAGCAATACCCAACTGTTGCCATGATGCTCCTTTGTCAATACTTCTGGCAACTCCAATATCGCCTTGCATGGTGATTGAATTCTTTGTTTCATAAAATAGGAACAGATTATTTCCCTGAATCAAGTCAATACAAACAATCACGTTCGTAACAAAATAGGGTAGTAACAAACCCTGTCACTAAAAGATGACAAGAGAGGACAAACATGCAAACTGCCTACGAAGACTCAATGTTATGGTTCACAGCTTATTTAATGCAATCAACCTCGTGTGAGTGGTATTCACCTCCAGTTACAATAGTATCATTTCTAATACATGTAATATTAACAGATCACTTGCAATTTAATAAGCATTTGCAGAAATACTAAGCATAAGCCAATAAAACTAAGGAACTCCCATGGTCCTAAGTAGTCAACCATTTACTAAAACAGAAATGATTTTTTATTGTATCAAATTAGGCACACGTTAAATTCATAAACTAACAGTTCACCTTCATCAAACACACATCAGATCATGATGGGACTAGGTTGTCAGATACATCCCTATCAACTATGATATTAACATGAGACATCATGCAAATCTCAAGCTGATTGCTGATAAGTAGAAACCATGCAATATAAAACCCACCTTATCTTTAGCAACATAAAAAAAGTTCCATTAGTGGATAGTTATCACTAAAACTGATCCACACAAGAACAAACAACCACAAAAAATTATACTATTGCAGTCCCTCTTAAAACGCTTGCTTATACTAAATTCTGCTATATTTAAAATAAAGGTGTCCACACTAATAGCTGAATGCAGCATGGAATTGCCTTTACCATTTACCTAGGGGGCATATTAGACAACTAGAAAGCACATATAGAACAAAAATAGATGGCCAATCAAGGAGAAGTTGTTGAAACCATGACAATGAAATGTTTTCCCCCTCACAATGTATTAAGTTGACATAGTTGTCCCTCTTATATTTACATATGGTATATGATTCATATGCAACAGAAAAAGACATTCAGCAATCTCGTCCAATTCCTATTATGGTCATGGCAGCTCATCCAATGAGCCAAGTTCACTGCATGACTTGTCTGTTATCTTTCTTGGTTTACATCATTTTACTAGAAAGATAGCAATGTACACTTCGTAGTAATTCATTGTACAATATTACAAGAACTGCAAAATCAATAAAAGAGGAGGGAGGAGGACAAGAAACTGAGAAGCATGCAATACAACTTGGTAAGCCCTAATCCATGCAGGTCACAAATTTGTAAAACGACTCCTTCAAATGTATATGCTAATACTTTTAAAACACAAAACCTGTAAGAGGTGAACACGCAGCCAAAATTTATAACGTCAAAGCAGAAATTTTTATCATTTAATTTATTCCTTCATCAAAACCATCAACAAAGTGATCCCAAATTTCCATTACTCTGGTTCATATTTTCACCATTCTGCAAAGCAATCGGATACTTAGTGTAACCAAACAATCACATACATGATGGAGTCTTTTCTTTCATTAGTCCATGACCCCAGCCTTAGTTTGCAAATTAACAGTCAAATAAATGCATACACCAGGTGAACAATGATTAAAATGGTAGCAACAGCCAACAAAGCCAACAATTTGCATCCCCAACCAATGTTACATATAAGGAAACAGTACAAGAAGATTGTGTTGCAATAAAGAATAGTTGTATCTTATACCAAACAATTAGATGCAAAAATTTTACATTACTTTGTACCTACAAAGGAAACAGAATCATGAAATATGGAAAAGACAAAATTCAAAATATAAAAAGTGGAAAATAGATAATTATATACCTGAACATAAAGGAAAGGATCAGCAACAAAATTACTGGGGAAGTTAGCTTCTGAAACTGAAGCACAGGTGACAACTGGGTTTGCCACCGGCCACGCTGAGCTCTCATTTCTCCATACATTAAACTGATCCCAAATCAAACCAACAGTCATATCAGGCAAAGGAACAACAAAAAGACCAACATAAATCCATAAAAAATATAGATCTTTTGTCTAATTCAACAGACAATTGTCAGTAAATTAAGAACAAAGATCAAACCAAGGCGATACCTAGAACAAGTTTTTCTATTAAAACATTTAATTCAAGGGTCTAAATATATCTGCAGGGAGTCGCATTGAAAGAGAGGATCAGACGGAAACCAGGAAAATACCAACTAAAAGTACCAATAAATTCTCAATACCGTCATTGTTCCAGAGAAGTAACTAGAATTAAAATCCTTAAGGAAGTCAAGAGTCCCAAACATCAGAGTGTTAATCGTTGTAAACGAACCAAAATGAAAGAAAATAATAATATACATATACGAAAGATTGTATTTTTCTTCGTGTAGGAATTATCGAGAACCATTTTCATCCTTCCCACGATCAGGAATTTGGAAAACCAATTTGACAAAAATTCGAAAAGAGAGAAAAAAAAAACAAAAGAAAAAGAACTTACAGCTTCAATTGGTTTAAGAGAGAAAGGAGAATCCCCATAGAAGACCCCTATAGACCAGGAGCCCTCATTGTCCTCTTGACAACCAAAACAGCTCAACTCTGCGCCGGTACCACAACCGGGATGTATATATGACTTATTAAACGCAAGCCAAAGACAGAACATACCAATCGATCCGTACAACACGAAACAGCCCAAAAAGAAGATAAAGCCCGAAGAAAAAGGAGACAGAAATCTATAGTAGTGATTCTGTTGCTCCCATCTCCACCTACACCAACACTTCATGCTCATGTCACAGCAACTCCCTCCTGATGCACCAATGCTGCTGGCGCCGCCACTAACTCCACCGGAGCCACCACCAGCTACGTTCACTGAAATTCCCATAATTGACTGTAAACGAACCACTTCACTTCACAGACTAAGATTCCTCAACTCAACGACCCATTTCTTATCTGGGAAATCAAAACATGCCCGTCAAACAAATTTGCATAAAGTTTGATTCTTTATCCTTCCTTTTTAAAGGTTCCTTTTTCCTTTTTGTGTTTCTCGGGCTTTAGAAGCCTTACGATGCTGGGATGAGCTGTAATTTTCTTCAGTGAAAGTTGCAACTTTTATTCTCCTTCCTTGTCTTGTCTGTTAGTGCAAAATTGCCGAGTTATCGTGCAGATTAAAAATCTAGAAAGACACGGCCGCGTGTTAACGGCTGTTAAAGGGTTAGTGGTGGTCGTGGAGGTGGAGGAGGAGGAGGAGCAGTCTCCGTCTCCGAGTGTGTAGTGCAGAGAAAAGGCAATCCCTGGCAGAGCATAGATAAACAATTCCTAGAATATCTCCATACATTGGGACACCTTAAGGTTTGCGTCTCAATACACTTCAGTTTGAGAGGTATCAAATACTTAATAAGCATTCATATGTTTAGTATTTACGTACATGTGACGACGGAAGCTTCAGAGGACTCTCTGGATGTTGAGACCATGTGCGGCCAACAGGCAGTGGATTCCACTCTCCGAGTTTGAAGAGTAGATGTGCAGTTGTTTTACACGTGGAAAGTGGTCCAATATGTGAGTGACTTAGTTACTGTTTGAATTGGGTGAATAAATACTTTTTTTTTACCGCAAAAATCTTTTTTTTAATAAGTGTTTAGCTTAATGTTATGAATACCGTATCGGGTTCGGTACTGAATTGAGCTTTGGAACAGAACTGTATCGGTACTGATCAGTACTGAGTACCGTTTTGGGAAATTTTTTAAAATTATGAAATAATCTCTAAAATTTTTAAAAATTACAAAATAGTCTATATTGGTATATTATACAGTTGTACTGTACACTTGACTAGTTTATTGCTTATAATCAACCATGTTTTCAAAAATCTTAATAATAAATAATAATGACAATTAATATGAAATAACAATAATTTTTAA
>JANZLC010000202.1:17753089-17764520 GCA_026413385.1 Erythroxylum gracilipes | reverse complement strand
CAAAAATTTAACAAATTTTTATTTCTTAACATTTTTAACAAACCAACCACTATCAATGGTAATGGTAATCATTCATTTATCTTAACCAACCACTATAATTATAATGATTATATCCATTCTTATTCTTTACTATATTCATTTCTATTCTCATTCTCATTACTCTCTATGAACCAAGCGCCCTTAAATCATTAACTACACAACAACTAGGAAAGTTCAATCAGCTAAACTGATAGCAATGGCCACATTTATTATTTCAATCCGCAATTCGTGAGGTTAGTATTGAAACTCAAACTTTAGCCACCAAATGTTGAAATCTAAAGAGATATACACTTGGAACATTTTCTAAACGGTGTAAATATCCCACTTGCGTATGTTTTTTAATTTTTTTCTAAGAATCCAGTCGGTAGAGAAATGAAATGAAACGAACGAATCTACCTTCAGAAAGTTTACCGACTTGTGCCTGAGCCACGTCATTGGTTCGATTCTTTTGACCGTATCTATTTAGGACCCGTTGTGTACTGCTATTGAATTTACCGCATAAAAAAGTTAACGCAAGAATTTATATTAATCGATTTCTTGAATGTTAGAATTCAAGTTTTCAAATCATTCGAATAAGGCAATCAATCAAGTAAAATATATATCTGATGGCGATCAATCATGCTCCAATAGTTGATATTTACTTGTGAAGAATATCAGCAAAAGTCGAGGTTTTAACGTCATGTTGAGTTGATTCTTAAAAAGGAAATATTTTATTTGTTGTCATTTGATCGTAGACATGTATATGCCAAAGTTATGGACAGTGGACAGGAGCGGATATATCAATGGGTTAAGCTGGGTCTGAGTTGCTTCTGGTGCAGTCAGACTTGACTCTAAGTTAGGGTAGCTCGTCAAGTTACGAGTAAGTCGGTGTATTCCAAGTCATCATATAATTTTTTTATAAAAAGAAAAAAGCGAAATAAATTACATATGAGTCTAGGAGACAGATCTTTGATAAATCCTTTAAAAAGATCGAGTGTCACCCAATAAATGTAATGTTTATGCCAATATCAAAATGAACTTTATAGTTAACAAGTCACTCAGACACTTCTATTGCATAATAAAAGTCCGCCATTGCGTGGAATAAATAATGACACACCTATTGGCTACCGCATCAGATCAGATCCAGGATTTAGACCAGATCTGTAGAATTCCGTGGTTGATTGATTTTTCTTTTTGCACTCGTTTTTCTCGTTGTTTAATTCTTAATTATCAGAGGAAAATGATGAATAAGGTTGAAAGAGAAAGGAACCAACTCATTTTATGTGTTGCTTATTTGGCTATGTTATGTATCCATTATGTCAATGCTGCTGTTATTTTGGTTCCATTATTGCTTGCACGTGCTTCATTTTTCCCTCCGTCCGTTTTTGGGTGAATGAAATATACACATACCAAAAACAGACGAAAGAATTTATGATACAAACAACTTTTTAAGATGAGACAATGACAATTCTTTCATTAATTTAATCCAGCATTTTGTTTTATGTGATGGGCCAAATGGAGGACGACACGGAACACTTTATGAATTCCCATCTCGGAAACGTACATTAATAAATGCTTTTATCTTTCTTACAGTTGAAATGCATTTCGCATGTACTCAGCAAAACCACAAAGGATTAAGGAACTAAGCTAATAATCACAAATCTAAATAGATACACAAGTAATTTAATTTGACCATTTTCTATGGTATGATTAGTAACTAGTTAAAGAAGCTATTCGGATTAATTAAATGCCTGAACATAAACCACATAAAAGTGGCTCTATAGTAGGTTGCAATGTCAACACTGGCTGCCGAAGGTTAGGCTGCAAAATTTAGTAGGAGATAAATAGGCTCAACCAGGATTGAGCCCCTTGTAATAGGTAACAACAAAACCAAACCCAAAATGGGGAAGCGAACTTCAAGCTTCAAGCGCAGCGACTTGGGCTCACTATTTAGGAGATTTTCGAAGAGTAGAGAGTTACCGTCATAATCATTTGTTCGTTATCTGATTTTAGGCCTCTTTCTATATCTAGTAAAATAAAAAAAGAATAAAAATAAAAAGTAAAAATTGGAATAAGAATAAAATCACCGATTCTAATATTTGGTATCAAATATTAAAAGTGATAATAAAAAAATTTTGCTCGTATTTAGTTATTATATGATTTATTTTGATAAAATTTATCTAAAATATTTTCTATTTTATAAATAATTAATAAATTTTTTATTGATTTATAAAATTATTATTTTAGATAATTATGAATGATTTTATAATTATAATAAAAATATTAATTATTTTATGCTTATAGGCACTTATAGTATAATAAATGATAGCGTCATTTGGTTTTCAGTGTAATCATAGTACAGTTCTCTTATTTCTCCTTTATTTAGAAAGACAAAGCATCCAAAAGGAAATAAATACTATAAACCAATAATTTTGATGAATTTGGCTTATTAATTAAGTGAACATGTTCTTCGCAACAAGTCCATAAATGCGAAAGTTTTGATGAAAGAAAGGAAGGGGGTTTTGCAAAGTTTAAAAAATCAGACCGGACCGTTCGGTCCGACCAGAAAAAGGTTGAACTGGATGGTTTTTATGCAGAGAGGTTATTTGGTGAAACCGAACCGAACTACTGACTGGTTTAAACTTTTTCGTTTGGACCGAACGGTCCGATCTGGTTTTTAAAACCTTGATTTTTTTAATCCTCATAAAGCCCTTATGACAGTTCGGTCCGATTTTTAAAACCTTTTTTTTGATCCCCTTAAAGCCCTTCTGTCCCCAGCCCACTTGGACTTATTTCGAACCAAGAACAACTAATCAATTAATGATGTTCAATATCGTTGGTGCAAACACAAGATAACTCGTAACTCTATGAAATTACTATTTTGGATAAGAATGTATGGATATGGTGCTTAATAAATAAATAAATAACCATTTTCATTTGAGCATACGATATTGGGACTCCACTTTCTTTTATCGAGTTGAAAAGAAACACTTTTTGGAGATTACAATGAGCCGGAGCTGGACTCCGACCTACCATTTTTAAATTAAAAATGCAATGCTGAGAGTGAGTAGTCCAAATTTGAGTTCGATTGGAGGCCTGAATTTTTAAAAATTTTGGATTCAAGATTCGGTTAAATCGAACCTACTCCAAAATAGTGGATGAGGCTACGGAGGACACCAACTGGGGCTTGACTTTGAGGATATGTGCTATGATCAATGGCGAACAGTTCAGTGGGACTGAGATCGTTAAGGCCATCAGAAAGTGTGTGGTGAGCCTAAGGCTTAAGTCTTGATTTATTGGATCGCCAACTTGTTATGGTTGCATTTTTCAATACCTTTGAGGTATAGGAAGGTGAGTACTTTGGAGCATCATATGAACAGAAAAACACGAGTTTATTTGGTTGGACCACTCAGTTTACTGGGTATAAATCCTAAGGTTCGAAGAGATCCTGAAACTGAGTCGTGCCGATGTACAGATTAATCAGGTTTGTGAAGTTGCCTATTTCAGGTGAAATTGCACTGGACAATGATTTGCTTCAAAGGTCTAGAGATATTAAAGGATGAAGATTGTTTAATAGACTCAAAGGGACTGAACCTGAAGAAAAGTTACTCCCCATGTCTAAATACTGTAACCGAGTTAGTTCCCCAAGTTTACTCAGCATACACCCAGACAGCCCATTGCCAGAGAGGTCTAAAGTGTTGAGCTTGATTAACTTTCCAAGTTTAGGTGGAATATTTTGGGTGAAAGAATTAAAGATTTAAATTAATAACTTACGTGAAAAATTAATATTAAAGATTAATTCTAACAATAAAAAATATTTTTAATTTTTAAAATTTAATAGTAGTTCCTACTAATCCACATGGTATTAGAATTTACTATTAAATTTTAAAAAATATTAAAAAGTGTCATCAATATTACATGACACTAAACTAACAAAAGTTTAACACCGATAACTTTTACTTACTATCTATTGTGAACGTTTCAAAAATATTAAAGTTTGCCCTTGGATTATGACACAAGCGTCAAGATTTCATAATACACTTCTGGCTTCATACTTATATTCTTTCTAAGGCCAGGACAATGGTCGGTGGTTCAGTTCGTCATCAAAACTAGGGTAAGCTAGAACAGAAAACTAAGTGGTACTCGTACAAAAAGCCAATTGCAATTACAACAAGCTACCCTATAATCCGAAACTAAGACATGCTGCAACAATGCTTGCTAAAGGCACAGAGATATTATCATCCAATACCTTTGTGGTTGGAAGCGACTCCACAAGTGTAGCCACCAACGAGACCATAGCAACCCTTCCCGTTGTATTTGTCCAGTCCAACTGAAAATATCCCAGTCTTGAGTAGTAGTACAGCATCCTATGAATTTTTTTACAGAAAATTTCAGGTCAACTGCGAAACATCTGTACAAATAACACATGTAGCTTTCTTTCATGTTCATGATTTGTTTATAATGGGGACCTCAAACGCACCCAATAGAAATCAGGAAACCGAAAACAAACATGGATATGCTACCAGCCCAACTCTTCTCCTGATTATAGGGAAGCTTCATTGACCCATATCTTCTTCCCATAATATCAGCCACTCCTGAATGTCAGTAGACTGAAATTAGTAACTGACTAACTGGAAGGTTAAGAAAAGCAACAGGAACTCAAACCAAGCAACTGTTAAAGTTTTTACCATCCCCGCCACACATCATAGCCAAGGAGATGACCCCAACTGGGGACTCCCGCCAAAAGACCAGTGTGCATAAGATTAAAATGAGGACATAATACAAAGGCCCTCTCAGCAACTCCCTGCAACACCCAAATTCCCACTTAACTCCATCGTTGGATTGAAGCAGAAGTATAGTTAACATCTATTGTTCACTTACGCAGGTTTTCCTTCCCGAGTGACGGACTTTATGAGGCCGTCATCGGTAGCCAAAGAGAGGCCGTGGATGAGAAGCCTGAAGCAATTGGTAAGAGGCACCAGAGAAGCAAAGTATCGAGCTTCTGTTGAGGTACTGTGCTATTATAAAAATAAAAAAATGAATCCCAAATAGAAAACATTGAAGTCGCTTTCTTTTTGTTTCAAGAGAGATTAAAGAGAACCTGAAAATGGGCCAAGCAATCGCAAAAAGCAATCCGGACAATATATGGACCAGTTTTCTACTCAAATTCTGTCGAAGACGGTTAAAATTGAAAGAGAAAAATAAACAGACAAACAAGTAAAGTGAGACCGAATCTTTCACTGGTTGATTAATAATGGAAGTGTATTTTCACAGCGTAAGGACCACATACAAGCAGTTCAGTTACCTGTTGAATAACTTTCCGTTCAGCGAGGGCATCGAAAGTGAGGACAAGAACGTAAGAGCCGGCGAGTACAGCCGCAGTAGCTCCGGCGTCCTGTAGGACGGCTCCAGCTCCAAAGGAGAAGGCGGATGAGGAGGAGGCCACGGTGGCCGCATATGGCGCACGATGGATAATGTGAACACGAAAGATGGGAAGTGTTAGCGAAGACTGAGAGAAAGAAAGATTAGCGGAAGAGCGTAGGGTGGGACTGGGGCGTAGGATAGAAAAAGTGGGCGAGGAGATTAAGATGCTCATGGCCTATGGTAAAAACTTAGCTAAAAAGCATTTGAAGAGAGAGAGAGAGGATGCCGGGGAGCGAACAGCGAAGCGACAGCCGCGACTATACCACAATTGTCGTTGATGGCCTAACGCTTACGTTATCGTATCGATTCGTAGATCTAAAACAAAACTTTTAATTAAAATATAAAAATAAAATTTTAAATTTTAAAAAATAATTTATTACTTAGATTATATGATAGAATTGAAAAGAAAAGAATTTCGTTAAAAACTTCGTTAAAAAATGTCAGAATAGCACGACTCACAAGGACAAAGTGTCGCCCACATAATTAAATAAGCTGACAGATATCCAGAGTTTGTTAGGAAGGACTGGGCCCACATACTTAAATGAACCGACAAATAGTCGGTTTTTTCAAAAAACCGGCCGGTTTTTATCGTTAAGTATATGAAAATGAATCGAACCGAAACTCAAGTGATTAGTAATTTTTTGGGTTAAATAGACCGATAAATTTCAGTCGCATCTTTCACTATCTTCAGCCGCAATTTGTTGATGTCTTGTATAGGAGTATAGGACAATTCCTGCTTTAGGTCCATTAGTTAGTAAACAATTGATGCAACAACTGACAGTTCTTTTAAACCTGCTTGGAATAATTAATATTCTAATTACACTTCCATCGAAATTTATAAACGCGATTTTAGTATTTTTTATATATATAACTCAATACAAAATAAACGATATAAAACTAGAACTTCTTGCTCGTTATTTAAAAAATTAGAATTATAAAAATATTTATAATCTATTTTACATAAAATATTAAGCTAATTGTCAATTCCAAAACTACGGAATCAATTCAACTCAGTTATTATCTTGGTTTCCATCGTAGAAAAGTAACTGGATGGATATTCTGCTGGAAATGAGAAGGATACACATGCAACTTGGTAAGAGTAAAGTAGCAAAGAGGTAAACAATGGGGAACAGATGGATATTCTGCTGGAAATGAAAAGTGATACATATGCAAGAACAAAACTTGGTAAATGTAAAGTAGCAAAGAGGTAAACAATAGGGAACATAGTTTTAGTACAAATCATGCGGTTGCTTTCTTACGAGCAAATCTTTGTAGGGAAGTAGGAAGCTCATTTACTTGGCTGATCTTCTGTTTCTTTTTTGTTGGATTTTCCTCCATTTGCTGGTCAAAGAAAGGCCTCTTCGCTTTCTCAATAACCTCCTTTCTCTTCTTTACTCTCTTACTAGGCTTATTCCTCCCCTTTGTCTTCTTCTTGAATTCAACGGTCTTTGCTGCCTCAATAGCACCTTCAATCTTGGCTTCTACCTCCTGTTTTGTTGGTTTCTCTCTACTCTTTGGAGGCCTCACAGTACCAATCCTTGAAGGGTCCAGCATAATTGTCTCGGGTGGGAGCTTGTCGAGAAGAGAACGGATTTCTTTTTCTTGCCGTTGTTTTGGTGTTTCAAATGGGTTTGCCAACCATGTATCAAAGTTGGGTTCACCTGAACCTGGTATGAGAATTGAAGACCATCCCATCGAGTGCCCTATGCCCAGTACGTCTTCATATGGTCGAAATAACACCTTTCCTATTTGATACCCTTTTACCATAGAATGATTAATATATCTGCTATAAGTCTGCGATCCTGAAAAATCTCCTAGAATCTGAACGAATGATCCACTTGCAGCAGCCAGCAAGCCTTTCTGACTGAAGTCTACGGTCTTTGCATGGCCTGAGATAGTTTGGAGAACCTCAAATTTCCTCAGGTCCCATATCTTAATTTTCCTTTCCTTGCCAGAAGTAGCCATGAGATGTCCATTAGGATGGAATGCCATTGCTGTGATAGGCCCTGGATGGCATAACATCTTGACCAGAGGAGCTGCAGTTGTGGGCTTCCACATGCTCACAGTACCGCCTGAATGTCCTAAAGCAATAACTCCATTAAAGGGATTGACCTGCATCACATCTGTTCGACCAAAACCTGTTCTAAAATTAGCTACCATCTGACCAGTCGTAACATCTTGATAATGAAGCTGCCCATATTTATTTATTGATGCCAAGAGAAAATGATTTCTAAGAAACTGAAGCCTTGACACTGCACCATGTTCCTATAGCACGTGCATACAATCTTTTAGTACAATTCACAGTATTCCACAATAACAGCCAGGACTTATTACAATAATAGGAGGGACCCAAATAACATTTTAAGTACTGTAACATTTTAAATTTTATTGATAGGATCATATCATTTAACTAGCGACTCAATAAATTTAAAAAATAAACAAAGGAAGCAAGTAGCCCTCCAGAGCTGCAAGACCAGCTACAGTTTAATGTTTTCACCTTTTTAGCTTTTTCTTTTCCCCCTTCAAGAAGATGAATGAAAGTTTAACTAATTGCATTCTTAGAAGTCCAAATGCATATTCTAAATGGGAACAAATTATCCCTCAAGAATAACATATGGCTTGCTTATCAAGTATTTAACATGAAGCTAATTAGTTGTCTCATAAACAAATCAAAGGATAGAAAGGACCAAAGAAAGGATACAAACTCCCTCTACAATTTACATGCCAAGCTAACAAAAAGCTTGTTCAACTAGAATCTGTATAAAGTTAATTAAGTTGTACAGAATGTTCCTCAAAAATTAAAGCCAAGATATATGAGATACCAAGAAAAAGCTACTAATCTACAAACACCCAAGTGATTAAAAGTGAAGCAGACACAAGTAAACATTAATCAAAAACTTTTAAAAAAAGTTTGGCATGTTCAAAATGTGAGGAGCTTACTACAGCTTTTAGATCCATCACAACTCATCAAGGAGAGGACAGGATACTGACCTTTAAACAATGAAGTTCAACACCATCCCTGTTATAAATATACGTGTACCTGTTACCATTTGAAAACGTTAGCCACACCATTCAAATAGAACTGCAAGACAATCAAAACAGTCATTTTTGGGCAACTTGTGTTTGACAAGGCATTGCCACAAAATACTACTTAAACCCATAACTTTGAAAATCCCAGGTATCTAATGTTAAGCCTCACATCCTAATAAAGCAACAATAAGTAAAATATTGCATAACAAAAAAATGGCTGCCACTTGCAATTTAGTTTCAGTAACACCATGGAGTATAGATCAAGAGCCCTCGTACCTCATTAAGAGTACAAAATTCAGGAAGGTTATGTTAACTCATAAAAACTCCAGGAGATCATACAGTGCAACAGTGGTATATACCTCTATTTTTGTACAGAGTTTTCCTTTATAACAAGGCAAGTCTAACTTGTCATAGCAAACAACACTCTTTTATTAGTTTCTTCCTATTAAAATAAAACAACATACTTTTTCTGAGCTGCAGCAAAAAATAGCTCATTGTGCAAGAATGCAATGTCCCTTGTTGTTTCTCTAACCTGAAAGAACAAAACCTAATCAGTAAACATTTGTCTAGCCTTCCAGAGAAGAAAGCAGGAAAATCCATGTCTTGATAAGAAAACCAAGTATCAACATGTCAAAAGGAGATCAATCAGTTTTAAAATATTCAACCTAGAAAGAAGACAATGAACAAAGGATAACAGTAAATATTTATAAATACATTTGCAACCACTTCGTTTTCCGGAAACAGTATAAGCTAACACTTGATAATATACGTAGTATTATGTATTAATCTACAATAGATCCAAATACCGCATATACTCACTTAGGGGCATATTGTATTCACATTATGATGAAATGTCCATTGAACACTCAAACGAGTAGTATCACACATAAAAGCAAATGCCAATCATGCACAGCTAGAAAGATATATGTTGAAATTGTAGCAGAGTTATGAAACTTGTAATCTACAACATTTCAACAAAACAGGAGAACAAGCCAGTAAAATTTATCATTGCACTCTAATCTATAGGCAAATAGATCAAGAAGAAAGGAAAAATAAGCTGAAGATGGGAAATAAGACCTATTAACCATCTGGGAAAATATTGTATCTAAAAAAAGTTTTATTCACTCTTTGGCTTAGCCTCACCAAAAAGCAGCTCAGCCTTCAAGAGCAAAGCATACCTGTATTTCTCGGATTAGTTTCATATCTTTCATGTCTACAACTGCCAAGTGGCCCTTCCGTCCAGCAACAGCCATGTATCGACCACTTGGGGTGAAATCCAAAGTATATGGACCAAGGTCTGCACATCACAGTCAAAAAGATATATTCCATACAGTTAGGTAATTGCACTGATTTTAAATCTTTAGGACAGGAAAAAAACAGAAACTTAACCCAGATGCTACAGCATGAAGAGGAAAGATCGAAGGGAATAATACTTATTCTGCCTGAGCTTTAAAAATAGTACAAGAGAAAATAAACAATCCAGTGGAAACAAATTCAGCAACAGACACCTACCAGGTAACACTATATCGTACTGTTTCCTTTTACTGGAGATATCAACTTCACGTCCAATTGCTTCCTGTTTGATTCTCCATGTCTTCTCTAAGCCTTCAGTCTCTAAATACCCTCCCTCACTGGGCATAAGCCACTGTATGTACATACGCAAACCAGTCAACCTCGCACAAAAAAACTCAGTAACACCATCCAAATTCCCTAATATTTTACACTGCAATCTCTCAAACCATATCGTAACATATTCATCATATTCCTCATCATCAACATAACAGACACAGTCTAAAGTTTCAGATTTTGTAATTCTAGAGAACTGATAAGGGAAATAAGAAACTAAAAATTGGTGACCAAGAACTCACTTTCTCAGTCTTGGCAGCAGCTTTAGCTGATATACCATATAGCTCTTCTCTAACAGAAAGTTGACCCCTAAGCTTTTTGTCCTTCAACACCTGCATGCAAACAGGGAGAGACATTACAATGCAGCAAAACTCTAAAACAGTTTCGAAACTAAACATCCCAAGCAGAAATATTCAGACCTCCAAATTGGCACCTTCTCCTCTAAGATACTTCTTCACTTTAGTATCCAACTCATCAGCCAATTCCTGAACATATAAAGCATCTAGAATCAAGATGTTAAGTTAACTATACACAAAATATGGTAAGGTACTGGAATTAATTGACACCTGCTCAATGGGAGGCAAAATCTTCTTAGAATCACCACTCTCTTGCTCGACACCCATCTTTAAACTGGAGAAAACACTACCAAATAATCATTTTTAACCCAACAAAAGAAGAGAATTGAAAGGAATGAAAGCCATTGGAGGCGGTGAACTGATAGTTAACTGTTCCAAATTAGGGTTTAGGCCACCTACACTTATAAGTATGCTTATGTGCGATACAAGAAATCCGAAAGTAAAGAGAAACAAGGCGCACAAGCGAGAAGAAACAGGCGGCCACCGGTGAGGGTGTGATAGAAATAAGCTTACGAAGGGCTAGTATGAGAGGTTTTGTGAGGGTTTCCCCTTATTACGATAATTCCGAGGAACATTGACAGGCTTAGAAGCGATCTGCAAAGTGCGAACAAGCGTTAATTATTATTCAATGTTTTAAAAACCATATAACAAATAAAAAGTTTATTAAAATAAAAATATACTAATAATGTCAATCAATATATAATAAATTAATAATAAATCTAATAACTTAAACTAGATCTAACATAAAAATAAAAATAAAAATAAAATTTTTATATTATCATTTATTTAAAGATTTGTAAAAATTGAACTATGTTTAAAGAAACTCAATGAAAATGACTCTATCTCTATTCTAACTTCTTTTTTAATGTTTTTAAATATACTTTATTATAGTTTAAATACTATTTTTAACACATTCTTAAATTATCTTAAGCAAAATTACTTATATATACTAATTAATAATTCAATTTATTAAACAA
>JANZLC010000202.1:17704148-17717077 GCA_026413385.1 Erythroxylum gracilipes | reverse complement strand
TTCGACCCTATTCACCACTTTACTCGCTTAAGTGTTCTAGAGTAGGAATTTATTTTTGTTGGTTTGACACGCCATCAGAAGTTGATGTCATTGAATGATAAAGAATTAAGATAATGTTGCACCAATTTTACGATGATATTCACTTGTAAAATATCATTCACATAAAACTCAACGTAAATATTCATTTCATAGTAAATGCCATGCACCACGAATTATTTCAACTTCATTAGTTTCCACATATATTCCATATACTATTTTTTCTTCAAATAATAACATATCACTTCATTTAATAATTTCAATACCACAAATACACTTAATAACCATCCTTAATTACATTCACATGGTTAGTACATTATAATCTTATTTTTATACAAAAAATGCCCTTAAGGCTAACTGCACAGTATTTGTGTTATTGTTTGAAACGTTTGACCTACGGCGAATGGCATTTAAAACCTAGAGAATCAAAGAGACTGGATCATCTGTTTTTACGTGTGAATGCCTTAAATCACGTTCAAGGATTTCACCAATCAGCTGTTTCTGTCCCGTGGACTTGAAACTCAGGTGCAAATCAATGTATATAAAACCACGAATTTGCCTGGAAACCCACGGGACTTCTATTATTTACGTGCGATCACTGGAAAAGAGGAATAATATCTATACTTATTATGCACAACAGGTATAATGATTGAATTTGTTTCGATGTATCATTCCAACTCCAGAGGATACATATATATGGTGAGATAAAATTTATTTAAAGTGCCTTAAATTCATTTCTGTTCTAAACATTATTGTACAAACGAAATATGAATAATTAAACTCTAAGAAAACACTTACATGCAGGGGCGGATCCAAAAAAAATTTTAAATGGGGGCAAAATTTTAATAGGGATATTTTTTTTAATAGGAGCAAATTTTATTTTATTAAATAAAAAATTTTAAAATAATAATATTTTTATATATATATTTCTGAAAAAATTGGGGGCAGTGGGGGCAAGTGCCCCCACTTGCTCCCAATTTGCATCCGCCCCTGCCTGCATGGTGATAATCTATGTCCATCAAAATGTCCACACGCTATTTACTTTTCTCTACTTAGTTTACTTCAATATAATATATAATTGTTTTTGTTCGTACAGTGTTCTGTTCACACAATGCGAAAATTTGACTAATGTTATGACAAGCTTTACATCAAACAGCAGCGACATGAATGCTCCCCTGCCCAGTGCCCACAAATGAAATCACTGTTCTATAAATGCGGGAATCTGTTCCCCCCTGTTGCAGAGACTTATATACCATGCTTTTCAACACCTCATTTGGCCACTAAATCTTCTCTTTCCTTTTTCAGTTATTTCTGATAACTCTTTCTATTTCCTATTCTCTCCGTCTCTCTTTCTTCTCTGTTTGAGCACAGAGTTACTCCTACTCTGTTGCTTACAGCCCAAAGAGCATGGAAGGTGAGTGTAAGAAGACCCCAAAAAGGCCAGAGGCGAGAATTCCTCCTCCGAGAGGCCAAGTTAAGGTAAAGATATTCAAGAAATTGACAAACAAACTGAAATCTTTAGTATCAGTGCGAAAGAAAGGTTGACGATGGCAAGAGCTCTGCATCTTAAAACGCTTCACTTCAGATTTTTAACCATATTGTAAAGAATCGATCAGTTCATTTCCTTGTTATTAGCTTCATCTCAGGTAAATTAATATAGCCGCATATCTTGGGGTTGGCTACTAGCTGCACTCCTTGTAATTACCATAAAAGAATGATCTTGGTTCTGTAGGAATATAGGTGAGAGAATGTTATGGTTCCTTCTGTATGTTATCATTTTATCACGGAAATGAGAACTTAGATACAGAAATACGTAAATTCTTCACTTGTTGTGAAGTCCAGTTGATTTTAGGACAGATTGGGGCTTACTTTCCTTGTTTGTTATGTTCAGTCCTATCTTTGTGTAAAAGAAGTTATCAGGTTTATTTTGGATCTGGATTTTAATATTATACTTTCAATAATATCACGTTCTTTCTTCTCATTTCTTTGTTCTCTTGGGTACCGATAAATTTTTAATATGGACAAAGTGTAAAGTCCACTATTAAGAATTGAGTTTGAGTTAATCATTGTCTAAATAACTAGAACTAATTGTTTGGATGGTTGACCTTACCACTTATAAGTCCTTTAACATTTTCATATCCAGGCAATATGAGACACTCTAACACTCCCCTCAAGTGTAACTGGGGCTGGACATCCAGTTGTCACTTGAAATATACGCAGTAGAAATCGGATCTGGCCGTTGGGACTGGACATCTAAACGGACAACTGGGAAATTAATAATCTGGATCAATCTTACTCTGATACCATGATAAATTTTTAATATAGGCAGAGTGTAAAATTCACTATCAAGAATTAGGTTTGGGTTAACCATTGTCTAAATAACTAGAACTAATTATTTGGATGGTTGACCCTTACCACTTATAAGTTCTTTAATATTTTCATATCTAGATAATACGGGACACTTTAAGAGGCAATTATGCTGGTTCCCAAAAATTTGGTTGATGCTTGGACATGGGAAATAGAACACGAGACAACATTAAAATAGCCTTTCGTTCAATTCGATGAATAACGAAACGTTTGGCGTGCACATGCGGTTTAAACCTCAACTGCAAACAAAAATGTTTCTTTAGTTGAAATTTACCAAGGACAGCCGGCCGAATGATACACTTTCTAGTTAGTTTGCTGAATACTACAGGCTCTGAAATGCTGGACTTGTTTTTAGTCCTTGTATAAAAATTGCAGTAGAACTAAATTTATAATGACAAGAGAAACAGTACCGCTAGTAAAGCTTGATCGATCTGGAGATTTTAGTGCACATCCCAAAAGCTTGATAATGCGAAGTTGGTCCACAGGATGTAGACCAAAATGGATATAGCTGCCTTTCCAGGAACAGATGTCAATTTCAGGCGGTGTTTTAGGCTTTCTGAGCCAATGAAGGCGATGCATGGTTTTCCGTACTCTCCTGAACAAAACTATAAAGTTCAAGTAATACGCTGTTCAGTGGTGGCCCATTCCCTTGATCTTCATTCTCCTCTTTTCGTGGAAGAATATTCTTTAAACTAGTAGTTGTACTTATAATTAAACCATTGTTTGATTTTAGATTTGGTAATTGTCATCATGAAAGTAGAAAACTATTGAATCATGGCTATTTTTGAAGATATAATGATACTTTGAAGCCTGAATACATAATCATATATTTATTTTGCTAGTTACATGAAAATGAGTTTCAATAAGGAGAACCAAATAGCTTACGAACACTCATTCCATATTTTGTTTGCATTTCACAGCAACTGGCCACCGTAATCTGTACTCCAGGTTAATTAATCTTTGAAGATGTTGTTGACTAAGTCAGCAAAATTGAATTGCACTGCATATTCCGTTGAAAAAGATTTTTAGTACCACTGACTACCTTAAAATCCTAGGTGGTTCCGCTGAGATGCTCATTTTTGTATTACATTCAATCATTGGAGACTCAGGTGACGCGTTTCTGCCTAAGCGGGCCCATGCCAGCCCACGTCACCTTTTTTTTAATACTTTTTATGCATTACCTTCGGAACAAAATCTTCTGTTCCGAAAATTCCTGTTCCCTCTGTCGTTATTGTGAAGTCTCATCCATCCACCTTTAATTTACTTATTACAATGGATGACTTGATGAATTTTGGAATCCGTTCCCATTTCCTTCGCCCTACTAGTACTACCTTATGTGTTTTGTAGTTTACCAACCAATATCACATAATGATCTAAAAATAGTACTGAAATAAATAGTATCGTACCAACTTTTGATCCCGGCCTATACTGAACTTTTAAACGATTACCAATCGATATTGGTCAATATCTTAAATACTAGAAAATTTTATAAATTCTTAAAATTATAGGACTAAATTGTAAACTTGATTTTTTAAAACCCTATTTGTCAGAGCCTCTTTCCTCACTCTCCCCTCCCCGATTTTGGCTGCCAATCGCTCAAATCATAGTTCTAACTCTCTGTTGTTGTCCATTCATCGATGTACTCCTTGTTGTCATCTATCGCTCTCCTCTGAGTTGCCTCTCCATACCAATGCCGCTTATCACAAGCGGAACAAACAACGTTGAGCGTTAAGCACAATCATAGTTGTTGGAGTGGTTGGTAAGCTTTGTAAGTTCTTGTAGTTGGAGCACAACTCGGCAGATTGAAGAAATTAGAGTATTTGTGACATGCAGAAGAGACAGAAGAGCATTAGTGCCATAGACCACAAAGGCATAAAGAGAAGCAATTATAGATTTTAAGTGTTTAACATATAGAGAGGCTTGAACAACGTGTCGTTTTATATGGTATAAGTCTTTTAAGGTTTTATTGTTTTAAGTGTGGTGTATCATAGGAGAAGATTATATTTAGAGGTTGTGAGAGAAAAAAAGGGAGTCCTAAGAAAAATTAAGAAGAGGTGATTAAGAACAATATGACACTATTGAAATTTATCAAGGACATGACCTGCAATAGAAAACTTTGATGTACTAGGATATAGATAAAAGATTTCTCATAAAGAGATACATGTTGTTCTCATAGGTCTTACATATTTTTCTTTTGTAATTAGCCTAAGCTTTTAAATATGTACTACTTAACTCTTAGGAATTTAGCCTAAGCTTTTTCCTAATACTACCACTATTACTACTATAACTACTACCACGACTACTACTACTATTACCACGACTACTACTACGACTATTACTACGATTACGACTACTACAATAACTACTACGACTACTACTAGGGAGACCTACATGAGGTGATTCAATGGATGCCTCTTGACAAGAGAGTTATTCTAGGAGGAGACCTTAATGGTCATATAAGGCAACATTAGATGGATATTCATGGACCCATGGGGGTTTCAGGTACAATGATAGGAATGATAGTGAGATTGTTTTGTTGGATCTCAATGTAGTGTTTGAGTTGGTGATAGACAACTCTTTTTTTCAATCAACCAGTTTCTTTTTAGAGCAGAACCACAAAAACTCTAACTAATTTCTCCTAAGGCGGAGCGATCAACCTGGTTGTAAGGATTACAAGGCAATGTCCATCACTTGCTTATCAAATCAGCATAGATTTTTTGTTTTAGATCTCACAATTGAGGGTTGGAGGAAGAAGAGAATTCCTAAGAGGTATGCCAGAGTCAAATGGTGGAATTTAAAAGGGCATACGATTGAACAACTTGGGGATACAGAGAAAATTGGAAATTGGAAGGAAATGTTAATTAAATGTGGGAGAGAGTATCAACTCTTTTAAGGAATACAACTAAAGAGATCTTAGGTGTTTCTGAAATACCCAAATTAATTTTCATCCAATATACGAAAAAACACATCACAACGGTTAAAAAAATACCTCCACCAAAGGACACGATGACAATGGCCGGAGAAGACAATGTCGACGAGCAGAAGAGGAGTCCACAACAGAGAAACCAAAGAGAAGAAAATCGCATGAGAGGAGATGCAGCAGGAAGAAGAAGACGCAAGTAGGTGGGGCGCGGGAAGGAGAGCTTTCGAGTGAGTTTAATGTAAAAGAAAACAACGTCGTTTGGTGTTAAACCAAACGACGTCATTTTCTTGTACTTTAAAATGCTAAAGCCGAAGCAGACGACTTCGTTTATCTTGAAAATTTACCGACAGAAATTTACCGTCAGTAAATTCAAAACTTTTTTATTCCGCCAACAATTCTTGCCTTCTTTATCGATAGGCATTTTATACTATCGCTAAAGTCGGTCGCAAATTTTGCTGGGATGAGTTCCTTCCATATTTAGCAATGGATATTACTACTGTCGCTAAATGAAAAATTTCCCCTCAATGTTACCAATAGAAATTGATTTTTTGTCGGTAATTTGCACTAGTTTCTTTTCCGTCAGTAATTTTCCATCGCTAATTCCTACTTTTCTTGTAGTGTATCTGTACTTTCGCTTGTGTACCTGATAGCTGTTTGATGAGGTTGATGCTAATAGGTGCAAAAGAATGAGTGTTGTACCAGTGTTTCACTCTTTGAGAGTTTTCAGTTGACTACTAAAGACTTAGAGGAATTGCTAATATTAAAGCAAGCTAGATATTTGTGCTTGTGACGTCAGTATACAACAACTACATACTGTTGTACTATTACTGTAGTTATGTTTTGACATAGCAATTGACAAGCTTCAAGACATCTTCAAGGGAGTTCCCAGTCCTGTTTGAATTATCTTTAAGTTTTCACTTAGATGGTATCCTTTTGTTTTCAGTTTAAGACTTTTCTCTTGAATTTATTCGCTTCAAATCTAACCTTTTTCTTGACTTGTGAATGCATTTAGAATTGTTTTTGAAGATGCTTTCCTCCAAATGTATTCATTGCCATCAAATTTGGAAGGTCTTCCGTCTATGCCAGAAGATGGAGGTCATTGGTCTACACTTCATTGCTAGGTGATGCCAACACCTTCCTTTCTAGAGTTTATTATGTTTCCAAGGTAAGATACTAATAACTAAAAACTTCTTCTAATCTTGTGTGAATTGCTCGTCATTTCAAAAGTGGTAAAAGTGATCATTTATGCATTTTAGTTGATGCTTAAATTTGAATAGGATGTTTGTTGACTCTCTTGATGCCCTGTAAACAAATTCAAGTAAAGCCAATGGTTGTTTGTTTGGCTCATCCCAACTTGAGGTACCCAAAATGCCTAAATAGATGTCCCATGTAAGTGTAAAAAATTATTAGTATTTTAATTGTTTGTTTAATTATAAACATAAGAAGCATTATTACTGTCGAATATTGGAACTCCTTGTTAATGTGTGGGCATATCATAGTGCACGTAAGATGGTCTACATAGATCCACGCACTGGTTCCTTTGAGGAGCAACACCCAATTGAACAGAGGAAGGGAAACATATGGGCGAAATACTTCAACCTTACATTGTTAAAGAGTATGGATGTATTAGAAAAAAAATGCAAGATCGAATCTAAACGCAGTGGAATGAATTTTAAAATTTTTCATATAATCAACTTTAACAAAATTTAATTAGAAACATAAAAGAAGAAATTGACAAAGCTATACTGACCTGTTTCGATTTCTTGTTATAATTTCCTGTATCCTTGAATCCGTCAATCCACGAGTCATTCAATCATCCAGTTTCTAATGGTATCTATAGAACTATTCAGAGAAAACTCAAATCTAATTTGAGAGGAAAAATGTAAGAAGTGCTAGATCCAAATTTTCTAATTTTTCCTTTTATATGAAAAATCTTATTTTTCATACTCTTAGATTTTATTAAAATTACAACTAAAGTCAAACTTTAGTCATAATTATGAATTAATCCTTATAAGATCAAATGTCACATATTGATCCTTAAAGTTTTTAAAACTTCTCAATTAATTCCAACTTAATTCAAATTTCACTTTCTCCTTTATAGACCTTTTATGTGTGATCCATTAGGTTCCTAATGTGTTGGTCATGATTATAAATTCTAATTCTAATTCATAATTAGAATCATATAAATTAAAACTCCTTTTAATCTATCTTTAATTCCTTAATTAAACAATTTATAATTATAGATCATGATTGATGTCTAGCAACCACCTAAATATTAGGAATGTCAAAGTGGTTTGACTTAAACTGTCTATGCATGGCTATAATGTGTAAATTAATCATTTCGTCATCTAATGTTCCAATTGGAATTAGAGTATGGAATTCACGTCTACTCTAAATAATCCAATCATGTTCATTCTTGTTAATTAGTAAATGATTTATAATTGATATTTGAAAATAACATTTTCAAATTTCAATTTACTCTGGCTAGAGATTTCCAAAATCATTACTAATTAAGAACAACAAAGCATTCTCCCTAATTGCTTTAGGACAACTAATTCTTTATTGATTTACTCAAATATCTCAGTCCATACTATATCCAATAACTACCGAATTGAACTACTCCAAGAATAGAACATAAGTAGCATCAAAACATAGTAATTCCTACATGAGATAACTTTGGCAATCTCAAGTCTAAGGATTGATTATACAACCATCATAATGAGATAATCCACAGATATACAAGTAATGATCCATTCAGGATTCTTATGATTGGATCAGCTTAGTGAACTTATTCTCTAATAAGCACCCACATGTTTGTTTAAGTATCTCCACACTTTAATCTATTACTTTCCTAAATAAAGTATGAGATCGATTACTTTCTTCATAAGAAAGAAACAACCATGTGCTAGTTTAACCATTTCATCAATACTCCGTCTTGATGAAACTATGATTAGGAACATTTTGGGAATAATACAAATTGCAATTCGAATATCATAATTATAATCGCATTATCATAATTATAATCACATTGCAATTCTAGAGATTTTATCTTTATGATTAATAATTAAAAATTAACAAATACACAAAGATAAAGAATGTCTTTTATTGAAAAAAAAACTATACAAATATATATACAACAAAAAATTGACTGCAAGGGCATAAACCAATAATCTTCCACTTACACTAAAGCCAATCACCAATGAATCGAATACCATAGCCATCTATATATCTATCATATCTCTTTTGAGATAAAGGCTTAGTGAGAGGATCCGTTAGATTCTCTTCAATGAGAACTCGCTCTATCAAGATGTCCTTCCATTCCACTATCTCCCGGATCAAATGAAACTTCTTAAGTACATGCTTAGATCGTTGATGAGACCTCTGTTCCTTCTCTTGTGCAATAGCACCATTGTTGTCGCAATATACTACTATCGGATCAACAATGATAGGAACCACTCCAAGTTCAGTAATGAACTTCTTGATCCAAACTGCTTCCTTAGTTGCCTCAGAAACTACAATATACTCAGGTTCAGTTGTTAAATCTGCGATGGTTGTTTGTTTGGAACTCTTCCAACTAACCACACCACCACAAAGAGTAAAAATATACCCTGACTGTGATCTACTATCATCTTGATCAAACTGGAAACTAGTATTCGAATGACCCTGAGCTCTCATCTCAGTTCCTCCATAGACCAAAAAAATATCTTTAGTCATTCTCAAGTACTTCAAGATGTTTTTCACAATCGTTTAATGACCCTCACCGAGATTAGCTTGATATTTGCTTGTTATGATCAAAGCATAAGCAATATCTGGTCTCGTACATAGCATCGCATACATGATCGATCCAATAGCTAAAACGTATGGAACACCATTCATCCTATCTCTTTCTTCTTATATCTTAGGACACATGTTATTGGAAAGATAAATCTCATGCGATGTAGGTAAGAATCCCCTCTTGGAATTTTCCATGCTAAACCTCTTTAATACTTTGTTTATGTACAAGGATTGGGACAAACCAAGCAACCTCTTTGATCTGTCTCGATAGATCTTTATACCTAGTATATAAGCTGTTTCTCCCATATCCTTCATGGAAAAGTTCTTAGATAACCATATTTTAACATAATGGAGCATTGAAATGATTTCCGATAAGCAATATGTCATTCACATAAAGCACTAAAAAAATGACTGCACTCCCACTTACCATTTTGTAAACAAAAGGTTCATCCATATTTTTGATAAAATCAAAATCTTTAATTGTTTTATCAAAACAGATATTCCAACTCTGCGATGCTTGCTTCAGTCCATAAATGGACCTTTGCAACTTGCATACTTGATCAGGAAATTCTTAGATTCAAAACCTTTAGGTTGTGTCATACACACATCCTATTGCAAATTCCCATTGAGAAATGTTGTTTTGACATCCATTTGCCAATTTTCATAATCATGGTATGCATCTATAGCCAATAAAATCCTTATGGATTTAATCATTGCTACTAGTGAAAAAGTTTCATCAAAATCAACTCCTTGTTTTTGTCTGTAACCTTTTTCCACCAACCTTGCTTTGTACGTATGTACATTTCCATTCATGTCAGTTTTTCTCTTAAAAACCCATTTGCACCCAATAGGTACTATACCTTTAGGTGCATCCACTAAAGTCCATACTTGGTTACTATAAATGGATTCCATTTCAGATTTTATGGCTTCTTGCCATTTTAAAGAATCGATGTCTAACATTGGTTCCTTAAAATCAGTAGGTTCGTCATTCATAAGTGAAGCATCATCACTTCCTTTTTCAATATGTAGATCTAATCTAAGAGGAGGATGACGTACCCTTTCAGACCGTCGCGGATTATCTGTTTCATGAACCATTGATTGGACATTTAATGTATCAACTTGTGGTTCTTGTTCCATTTGGATGTGAATTTGTGGTTCTAGAACTTCTCTAAGTTCCACATCACTCTCACTACTTTCTTTGAAAATAATTTTTCTTTCTAAGAATATAACATGTCTTGAGACAAACACCTTTTACTCAAGAAGATGATAAAATTAATATCCAAAACTTTCTTTTAGATACCCTACAAACATGCATTTATTTGATTTAGCTTCAAGTTTATCAGACATTTCACGCTTCACGGAAGCATCACATTCGCAAATTTTTAAGTGTGACAACCTTGGTCTTTTACTAGTCCATATCTCATAAGGAGTCTTGTCAACTGATTTGGACGAAACTCTGTTTAATAGGTAAGTAGCAGTTTTGAGAGCATATCCCCATGAAACTGGAAGAATTATATAATTCATCATGGAACGTACCATATCTAATAAAGTACGGTTTCTCCTTTCAGAAATCCATTATTTTGTGGAGTTCCAGGCAGAGTCCATTATGAGAGAATTCCAATCTCTTTTAAGTAACTAAGAAACTCATGGTCCAAGTACTTGCCACCTCTATAAGATCTAAGTGTCTTAATACTCTTATCAGTTTGTTTCTCTACTTCAAGTATAAATTCTTTGAACTTTTCAAATGCTTCAGACTTGTATTTCATTAAATACACATAACCATATCTTGAATGGTCATCTGTGAACGTTATGAAATATGAAGATCCACCTCTATCTTGAGTAGACATAGGGCCACATACATCTGAATGTATAAGCTTTAACAACTCATTAGTACGTTGTCGCTTTCCACTAAAGGGAAGTTTGGTCATTTTACCCATTAAATAAGATTCACAAGTTTCATATGATTCATAATCGAAAGGATCTAAATATCCTTCTTTATAAAACTTAGTGATTCTTGTTTCATTAACATGACCTAACCTACAATGCCATAAATAAGAAGGATTTTGGCCACTTAATCTCCTTTTCTTGCTATTTATTTGTAGAATTGGTCTTTCAAGATCTAATTCATACAAACCATTTGTAAGCATACCAAATCTATAATAAACATCATCTTTAATATTGAAGACAAATCCATTCATGTCCAAACATGGAATAGAAATAATGTTTCTTATGATAACAGGAACATAATAACAATTATTTAGTTCAACTATAAAACCAAAAGGCAAAGCTAAACTACAAGTTCCAATAGCTAATGCAGCAACTCTTGCTCCATTACCGACTTGTAAGTCCACTTCACCTTTTTTCATTAATCTAATGTCTGTTAGTACCTACACATTGTTACAAATGTGAGAACCACATCTGGTATCTAGTACCTAAGATTGTGAAACAGAAGTAGAAAGATTGATCTCAATCATAAACATACCTGAAGAGACAGCTTCCTTAAGCTTCTTTTCTTTCAGGCTAGCAAGATAAGATAGGCAGTTCCCCTTCTATTGTCTATTGACTTCGCAATGAAAACATGTGCCCTTATTATTGCTCTTCTTCTTGACAACTCCTTTGGCCTTTACTACATTAGTAGAATCCTTCTGTTTCTTGTTATTATTCTTCTTAAAGCCATTTTTCTTGCTTTCAGAAGAATTGACAACATGTACAGAACTGGGTTCCTTCTTAGGCACCCTTTCGCAGTCTTAAGCATGTTCAATAGTTCAGGCAATGTTATGTCCTTCTGATTCATGTTGAAGTTCATGACGAACTGTGAAAAGATCGAACTCAGAGACTGCAACCCCAGATCAACGCTTAAATCGTGATCTATAACAAAAACTAATTGAGCCAATTTTTTAATATACCCAATCATCTTCAACCCATGAAGGTTGACTAAAGATCCTTCTATCATCTTGCATTGAAATAGTGCCTTGGAGATTTGATATGTCTCCACCCTACTTTGTGCACCAAATAACTCCTTAGGATGCAGTATCATAGTAGATGCATCTATGTTCTCATGCTACCTCTGAAGTTCAGGAGACATACAAGCTAACATCACACATGTAGCTTATACAACATCATCAATATAACACTGATATTTCTCCCAATCTTCATCAGTTGCATCTAAACAAGGTTTTGATGGAGTAGGAGTATCAAGAACGTACAACTTTTGTTGGAACAAAAAATAAAACATGCAAGATTTGGCTAAACGGTAGATTTAAAAAAAAAATAGAAATCATAACACAACGGAAGCAAGATTACCAAATCAACATGCTACTATACATGATACAGTATAAGAATAATATTTAACATAAGAATAAGATGGAGATTATATTACCGACTCCTTCGCTACAACTTTAACTCCTCGTTGTGATATCATATCCTCGGCAATATATCCTCCCCAAGATGATGTATCCTCTTCTCGATATTGTATCCTCAACCAATCCGATCTACCACTTATTTTTCGTGGGCAACTTGATTAACAAGATCCTTTGGTGGGAAAGGAGAAGAAAACTTTGGAGGAGATATTTCTTAGAAGAAAGGAGCCAAAAATGAGACACTTCTCATGCAAATTTCAACGCACTCATGCAAGAAAGGAGAGAGAGTCCAAAAATGCAAGAACACCTCTCTTTCACCTTGTCAATTTCAGTTATGCATAAAAAGAAAGAAGAGAAGAGCATCCAATGCATCACACCTTTCTTTAATCAAATATAAAGAAGCCATTAAATGAGACTCTTCTCATTTGTTTTAAGATGGCTATATGAAAAGACCAATAACCTAAAATGAC
>JANZLC010000202.1:17677315-17697221 GCA_026413385.1 Erythroxylum gracilipes | reverse complement strand
TTGTCATTATTATTTATTTTTAAGATTTTTGAAAGCATGGTTGATGTAAACAGTAAACTAGTAAAGTATACAGTACAACTGTATGATATATTAATATAGACTATTTTGCAATTTTTAAAAAATTTAGGGACTATTTTATAATTTTTAAAAATATCCCGAAACGGTACCCGATACTGATTGGTACCGGTACAGTTCCGTTCCAGAGCCCAATCCGGTACCGACCCCGGTACGAAATCCATAACATTGATTGTATATCACAAAATTTTGAAGACGACTAACTACATCATCATCCTCGTAGGTTCATCCTTTTCTTGTTCACAATAGCTTTGAGTTATCAGATTCAGAAACTGTATTCTTTAAATCACTGTACATCCCTGCGATGTAGAGGCCATTTTTTTTTTTCCCCCATAATGATGATTATAAATTCGATTCTTTCTCTTTTCAAGTCCATACCCATGAAACAGCAGGGAATGCTTGATTTTAGAGCGACTGAAGAAGTTTGATATAGGTAGGCTCTTTGAGCTTGTTGCTTTGTCGGTTCGGCCCAAAGTTAAGTCTACGAACCCTCGATTTGATTCATAATAAAACCCGACCCATTATAGTCGTATCACGTATGTATGTTTACCTGGCGACTCGGAAGTTTTAAAATAATTACCAAATTCCCGCGCCTACGCTGGCACCAATTAATTACCAGCTAGTTTTACTGTCTTGTCTGTCTAGGGTTTCAAAATCACTGCAAAACCCCCTCGGAAGTCAGAACCGAATCTGTCTCTCGCGCTCTCTCTTACTTAGGTGACTACACACTCAGTCTTTTTTCTCTTCGCAATTCCATGCATTTTGCTTTCCTTTTTCATCTTCCGCTTGCCATTTTTTCGTTCATCCTTAGCGAAGCACATTTCTACCTTATGGTTTTGTTGTTCCTCAGTTTTAGTTTGTTAGTGTAGTTATGTTTGTATCTGCGTGCGAAGATGAAATGGGCTTCTTGGGTTACTCATGAATTTTTCAAGTTGTTAGTTCTTTTTTTCTATCTAGTATGTTTGATTACTAGAGTGGACTACACTACTCAATTTAATGTCGGTGGTTGTGAATTTTGTACCACCTGAATGCATTGATAATGTGTTATTTGAGCTTGCTCTCCGTTATGCTTCTTCTCTTTTCCTTTTAGTTTCCTGATATTCTGGTTTTATTTGATGGCGAGTATTTTCTTGGTTTAAGCGAATTTCTAGTTCTCTGCTCTCTGTTTGCTGCGTGCCTGTTGCCCAACATCCCAATGGGAGATTTTGTCGACATTTCAGTTGAGTGAATAATGATATCTGCATTTAGTATTTGGAAATTATTACAACTTTTTGTTTTTGGCATGTCTGTTTGGAAACGTTTTTTGCATCAATTCGAAGTCCAAAAAGACCCGGAATCCGTATAGTGTTATCTGCTCAATCCTGCCATACGGTTCCTTCCCAGCCATAGAAAATCTGCGTTATTTTGATTGATTATGGCTAACTTATTGACACTTTCTTGTTTTAATAAGAACTGTTCTATGTCTGTGGTTGTAACTATTGAATTTTGGCGTTGGAACATGTAGGTATATTAACTAAAAGGTGGTGGAAGTTTTCAGCATCATGCATGCTATAAAAGGTGGTTGGGTTGGTCAAACATTTGCCTTAGCTAAGTGCAATGAATCTGGGGGCAGGAAGTCTCGCATTCGTCGCTCAAAGGAGGAGAGAAAAGAAATGGTTGAATCCTTCATCAAAAAGTAATATGATGATGATTACCTTTGGAGAAATTGCTGCTGTTAATCTTTTGATTCCTCACCCTTTTTCCTCATAAAGAATAGGAACATATCAAATTGATTTTCTTGTATGTCTTTCTGTTGTACTGATGCTTGTTCCTGCATGATTATAGAGAGTAAGAGAATGCTTTGAGCTTTGAAATCCAACTCTGACAATCTGGAAGAGGAAGTACACAATTTTCAGGGAACTGGGTTCTTGGTAGATTATGGGTAGTACAGCTTTCCATGACTTACATATAACACCAAATGATGTCCATAAGTTAGATCATTGCTATTATGACCAAATTTAAGGAGGAAACTTCTTCTACTTTAATCACTCTCAGATATCCGTTTGGTTGTTACTTTTTCAAGTTATTAGAAAGTATATGCAACCTGGATTACCACTCATACGATTGACTTGCATGCAGGTACCAGAGTTTGAACAGTGGGAACTTCCCATCTCTTAACCTCACGCACAAGGAAGTTGGTGGATCCTTCTACACTGTTAGGGAGATTGTTCGAGAGATCATCCAGGAAAATAGAGTGTTGGGTCCTGGCAAGTCATTGCTTGGGCTACAAAATGCAGATCAGTTATTGGAGCAGCATCCTCTGGGTACAATTTCTACAGAACCACGAAGTCCTCACTCAATATCACCAAATGGAACTGCT
Source organism: Erythroxylum gracilipes (assembly GCA_026413385.1). Taxonomy (NCBI): domain Eukaryota; kingdom Viridiplantae; phylum Streptophyta; class Magnoliopsida; order Malpighiales; family Erythroxylaceae; genus Erythroxylum; species Erythroxylum gracilipes. The sequence continues at coordinate 17,694,787 of JANZLC010000202.1, read as the reverse complement.
TTTGTTTCAGATCATGGTCAGCGTATAAGTGAAGAATCTGAGATAATTTCTATTGGAACATGTACTGAGCCTCAACAACTGGGGTTTGAAAGTGAGCAAATGATTAATGGTAGTCGTGTAACTATAGAGAATGAAGAATCTGATAAACCAAAAGTTGAGGTAATTCAATTAAATGAAATGCTGGAAGCAGAGGAAACTGGCAGAGAAGTGCCATCATCTAGGGCTAAAGTAATCCAAGTGGAGGATGTAGTAACGCCTCAACAGCTGGGGTTTGATAGTAACAAAGTGCTTAATGGTGGTCATGTAACTAAAGAGAATGAAAAATCTGATGAACCAAAAGTTGAGGTAATTCAATTAAATGACGTGCCGGAAACAGAGGAAACTTCCAAAGAAGTGGAAGCATCTAGGGCTAAAGTAACTCAACTGGAGGATGTAATAGTAGAAACATTTCCACTGCGACCTTTTCCAGAATCAGCTGAGAAATCTGATGAAAGTTCTACTAAAGTTAAACCATTTGACCAAACTTTCAAAAAAACGGATATGGAAAGAGTGCAGCTGGAATCAGGGAAGAACATTTATTTTACTGATGAGATAACTGGCTCAACAAGTAACTCTTTGGTTGCTTATGAAGAAGTGGAAGTCTTGGTAAGTCCTATTTTGGGAGGAAACTCTGGTTTGGGAACTGAAAAGGCTTTGAGAGATCCAGTATTGGAAAGCTCAAGTTCATCTTCCACCAGACAAGGCATTGATAATGATACTCATGAAATACTTGAAGCCAAATTGTCTCAACCTGATGAGGCAGTTGCAGAAACTAATGTGAGTTTATTTATTCAGTCATTTGTTAATTTATATATTCTGTAATTGTGGGCATAGTTTACTTTAAAATTTTTTCTAATATGTTTATGGCATTCATAAATACTGACAAAGTAGATGAACGTGCATGTAGCCTGAACATGGTGGTGTAATATCATGTTTTTCAAATTAAATTGCTATCTGGAATGTGGTTTGGTACGTAATGCATGTCAAATTTAAGCTAATTTTCTTTTCTTAAAAATCTATTCTAAAAATACGTAAAGCTAGCTGAAAGTAACTATCAGCAAACTCACTGAAAGTAATTACCTTGCGCGTGTTAACAGAAGCTCAATTGCATCTCAGATTCAGACATTGCAGTGGGACTGTGGTAGTGATTATAACTGAGTTCTAGTGGTCTATGGCTGCTGTTTGCTACTTCTTTTGATCCTCTTTCGCGTGAATTTTCTTGACGAAATGTATTAATCACATAGGAGTTGATCTTACAAAAGTTTTACCTTTTTAGCGGGCTGTGATTTGTGTAGAAACTAAGTTGCGTATTTACTTTTCTTGATGCCCTGTTGCACCAAAAGATACATTTCTTGCTGAAAATTGTTTGGGGTTCACCTGCTTCGAGCTGTTGCTGACAACCCTTTGCAGGATTTGAATGCTCAAATTGTTGGCCAAACAAAGTCTTCGGATGGAGCTAGCACTAGGACTAGTAGTGGCAAGTTGGTTACCCAAGAAGTAGACACAGAAAGTAAAGCTGATGTCCAACATAGGTGCAACTTGCCGAAAGGAAACAACCCGCAGTTAGATAGAATTAATCTGTAAGTATACCCAAGAATTTTAACTTCACAACTTTCTACATGTGTTTCCCAATTGCAATACCAATGATCTAAAGTTAATGTTTATGTTGAATGATAAAGATTCTCCTTGGTTTATGTTCCCAGCGGCTCATGGGATGGCGCATCCACAAGTCCTGTAAAATCAGAAACTAACCCATTTTGGGCTATCTTTAAAGGGTTTGTAACTGCTTTCATGAAATTTTGGTCGGAATAAAGTCTCTTAAGAGTATGATTTGTAACAGTTTCAAGGGGACGAGTTCTGCTGTGTCAGAATAATACCTAAACTTTCCTGAGTATTGTTGGTGCTAAATAGTATATATTAGTATGATGTTTAGTCTTATTGGAATCAAATTATTGGCTGTAGATGAAACAGTTTTTGAGATGGTGCTTGTTATGTGAATGGGTTTTCATGGAGTTTTGTTCCATTTAAATGGTTACTGATAAAGTATAAGAATATTTGAGAATCACTTCTAATGATTTAAAATGTTATGCCTTGCTTTTAGCTCATGTAATTAGGCATTTTAAAACGTTTGTAATTACTCTCCTGATCTTTATAAATATTCTTCGAGTATTTTATAGTTGATATATATATGAATAGCTCTACAATGTAATCCTATTCATCAGTTCAAATTCTAATTTTTTGTTCGTACATCTTATCATGGTATTAGAGGCTCATTAACAGTATGTTTTTTTATTCCAGTTTTCTTTTTTCACCCTACGACACTGTTCTCTTCCTTTCCAGCCAAACATTAACACCACCCATCATAACTATTACAAATCTCATCGTTCTTACTTTGGACAATACGAATTATCTTTATCCATGGAGAAAACAAATGAAATTCATCCCATTAACCTGTGATCTCATATCCCAACCCCTTTCAAGGCTTTTGATTCTTCTATCAAGTCTTCATTATCTTTCTCCGAGTATCTTTGGTGGCAAAAGATGGACCAATTTGTGTTCTATTGTCTCGGTGCAATCCTCTTCTCTGCCATTTCTTAAATCATTCTCTGATTTGAAACTGCAAGGGACTAAGAGATTTATGGACCACCTCAAAAGTCATTTGCCACAACGAACCTCCGTTCACAAATCTCTACTCAGACGTACGACTGAAAAAAACAACTCTTTTGTAGCTGATTTTCTCTCCACTATTGCCTCCACTGCAGAAGAACTTGTAGTTATATGTGCCCTCGTATCTTCAGAAGATTTGGTGCTTTTTATTCTTAATGGCTTGATCATCTGATTTTAAGTAATTCATCACTGTGATTGAAAATCGTGAAACCCCACCGACCTCTGAACTCCACTCCAAATTGCTCCTTCATGAGCAAAGGCTGTTGATGTTTGGTCAATCTTCACCCAGACCTTTAGAGACGGTGTTCGCAGTAGCAAAATTAACAGTGGCAGTATGAAATGAGTTCAAGTTATCCTATTACTCTATTTTTATCCTATTTTATGATCATCTATTTATTCATTTTCTACGAGTCTTATTTATTTGGTGGATGGATGCATATTTCTATCAGGCTCTCTAGCATTATTCTAAGCACTTTGATAATAATATGTTACAGACACGAGGTGGCGTTCTACGATTTTCAGGATTTATGCGCAATCTAGGAAGCAACCCAAGCCCATTTCTATCTCCCTTGATTGTTGGTCCAGGCCCAGCACTTCTAATGCACCAAATAGCCAAATCTAACCTTTTCTTATTTTACCCCACCTCCCTTTTTATAACAACTTATTTACTACACAAGGAGTCATTTTTACTGTTAATTTATTTCACCAGACTTCCTCCAAAATGCCTAATTTGTAAAAAGATTGGTCATATAACTATCAATAGTCATTTTTGGTATAGAAATAACCACTTAATACCTCGACATAACCCTCCTATGCCTCAAATTGTATTCTATGCCTTTAACCTCACGCACCCTCCCTTTGTTTATTTCAAGTGACATTGTTGAGTGTCTTCCAAATACAAGTGCTTATGCGCATATAATTCCTAATTTGCAAGTAGTAGAATTCTGACAATTGTATCAAGGTATCAATAAAGGGATTGTCGATAATAGTAATACTTTTCCTATATTTTTTACTGGTTTATTAATACTACCGATTCACTTTCGCTCTCTTTACTGTAAAGACATCTCAATTGTACTTTAACTCACTATAAACCTTTTTTCTATTTCTAATTTTATTAAAGGCAACTCTTGTCTTATTGAATTTAATTCCTCTATTAACAGGTCACATTCACAATAATCCTTATCTTATGAGGTTTCCTTCTACTTTCACTAATCTAATTGCCCTCGATACTTTTCAAGCTTTGTTTTAAGTTTGGCATCAATATCTTAGTTATTCATGTCATCAAATAATGTCTAAGTTGTCTCCTTTTCTTTCTTTACAAAATTCAAGACTCAATAATCATTGTACTCCATTAAAAAAAGTAGTCATTTGCCTTCCATTTTATCTTCAAGACAAACATCATAATCTTCTCTAACTTATCCATTGTGACAATTGGGTGGTTCCCTCACCCTCGCTTTCCTTATCTAGATCTTATTACATTCTCACCTTTGAAGATGATTTTAGTCGATACATCTAGCTTTATCCTATAACTTATAAATCTCAAACTGTTTATCTCTTCCAAACCTTCAATTCTCAAGTTAAAAACCTCTTTGCTTCCAAAATCAAAATGTTTTAATAAGATTAAGCACCTAAACTCACCAAAGGTCTTTTTGGACATTTTTTCTCAATTCTCAAAGCATTTCATAATGCATTTCCTATCCTAACATGACACAACAAAATGTGGCTATCAAATATAAAATTTTTCATATTATCAAAACTAGTCTCACTCTCATGCATATCTTTCAACTTTTTTTTTAACAGTTGTGTATCTTTTAAACCTCCTTTCGTCACTAACCTTTCATCATAAATTTCTATATGAGGTCTTTTTTTAGAAAATCTCCCAACCTTGATCATCTTTGATTTTGGGGGTAAATATGTTTCCCTATCTTGATTACATTAGGTCTGATAAACTCCCTAAAAAAAATTTCTATGTTTTTATAGATTACTCTATTAGCATAAAGGTGACCCTTTCATCGACAAAATATATCTCTTAGTAATGTTAGATTCTTTGAAACTGACTTCTTTTTTGCCAAACCATCCAACTGATATCATACCACCTTTTATATCTCCTCCAACTTACCCTTCATGCTCTCACCCATCACTAGCTACACCACCACCACCACCACCACCTACTCAACCATCTTTGCATTCCAAGGTCACTCACACCAGTGATCATAATCATAAACCCAAATCTTTTCATGAACACACAACCTACATCACCATTACCTCAAGTTCCAATTAAGCTTCATCATACCTTGTTTACTTAGGTAAACAAATTCTCATATTTTCAACAAGTTATATTATAAGAGTTTAACACCCTCCATCATAATAACACTTGAAATTTGGTTCATCCACCTCCCATTTCTAACATTCTCAGTAATAAATAGGCCTTTCATATTAAGCGCGAACTTGATGGTACTGTTAATTGTTACAAGACTCACCTTGCTCGTAAAGGCTTTCACTAGTCTCTTAATCCTAATTATGTTGATATATTTAGTCATATTGTCAAACCCATAATCATTTGTATCATTCTCATTTTTGGCTTTTCTTAAAATTGGTCAATTCATCAACTTGATGTTAACAATATCTTCTTACATAATAACCTTTAAGAATTAGTGTTCATATATCTACCACCAGGTTTTACTTATCTTTGTCATCTTAACTATATGTGTCACTTTTAAAAAAAATCTTTATGGCCTCAAACAATCCACTAGAGCCTGGATTCATAAATTGAGTGAAAAATTTTATAGCCTTGGTTTCATTTCGTTTTTTTCAAGTTTGACACCTCTCTTTTTATTCATACATCTTCCTCCCACACCATCTTTCTACTAGTTTATATAGATGATATCTTGATTATAGGTTCTTTACAATCATTTACTCAAATCCTTATTCATGACTTTCATATCACCTTCACCATTAGAGACCTTTGGCCGTTTTCATTATTTCCTTAGTATTGAAGTTACAACCACTGACCTCCTTCTGACACAAAATAAATACGCTCATGATCTCCTTCTTTGAACTCACTTTGATCAATCAAATCGTGTCCCTTTAATTCCACTTTACCTATATCCAAGAACCATAGTCTCTCACTTTCTTGCTCCAAAAAGGTGGAATCAGCCACCCTAGCTGTCCCCACTCACAGGCCCGACCACAAGATGAGGGAGTAAATCACAGTATCTACTCGGTCAACCCACTAGCAGAGCGGCCCTTTCCACCCGTTTCTGAGATTCGAACCTAGGTCCTTGCTCCAACTAACCCTGTTAGAAGACCAACCATAGTCTCTCACTTTCTGATCCTACTGAATGTTGTAGCACTGTTGGAGCTCTTCAGTTTGTTTGCTTAACCATATCAAACATTCAGTTATAGTGAATAAAGTATCTCAGTTTCTCCATTACCCTACTAACATTCACTAGGCCGTAATTAAATGAATTCTATTATATTTGAAACTTATTTTCTTTTATGATATTGGAACCAAACCCACCCATCTTATCCTTCATACATATTTTGATACTAATTGGGCAAGCTATCTTGATGATTATCGCTTCACCTCAAGTTAGTGTATTTATCTTATAACTAATCTTATTTTTTTGGAGTACTAAGAAACACTCTATTATTACTAGATATAGTACTAAAGTTAAATAAAAAGGTATTGCTTTTATTGTTGTTAAGCTTTGTTTGATTACTTCTTTACTCAATTAAATTGGATCTCATCTCTCACTCCCACCTTATAATGTGACAACCCTAATACTACATTCATTATTGTTGATCTTGCCTCACATTCTTACTCAAAGTACATCAAAATTGATACTCATTTTGTTTGGGACTTAATTGCTAAAAAGGCACTTTTTATTCCTTCCATCCTTACCATGAATCCAATGGTAGATTTAATAATGAAAGCATTAAGAACTTTTTCCTTTTTTCAATTTTAAGATAACCCGTGATCTTAATGGTAGCTGATAAGAAGAGATTCTGTAGTATTCTGCCTTTCATTTGGTTTCCTATAATCATATAATTAGACATTCTATAATATCTATAATTACTCTCATGATATTTGTAAATACTCCCTAAATATTTTCTTTTTATTTTTAGGATAATCTTTCTCTCTCTCTTTCTTTCTTTTCATGTAATCAGTTGGAAACAATCTCTCTATTAGTTAGGGATAAGACTGCATATTATTAGACCTCCCTAAATTTCGTATATTAGTGAGATTCATACTGAATGTTATTTTTGTTATTGTTTTAGGATAATTGATACAAATATAAAGACCTCTATAATCATCAATGCAAATTTATCATTCTACTCTTGTGTTATCATATCTTATTAGTTACTTTATTTCATTTGTGTTTGTCTTCTTATTTAATACTATTTAATTGCATTGTATTTTTGAAATACGAGATATTTGAATTTTCAAAAATTGTCATTATACATTATCAAGAAAGTCCAACCAAAGCAACTGATGAATCTTCTTATTTCATAGCAAATTGGCATCAACACGAGAAAAGAAGAAAATTCATTTTAATCAACTGTATGGGTTCTCATAGGATCCTTAATCCCAAGTCAAAAATTTTTTAATAAAAGAGTCTTGACCGTTCAATTATGTATGTTTGTGTATGTCAACGACGTTTTGCACATTTTCACTCCTTCAGCCATTAGACCTAATTCTTTAGGTAATGAGAGAGGAAAATTCTCACCAAACTACCACTTGGAAGAATAGTTTGTACTCTTTACGTCTCCTTCGCCTCCCCTAACGTTAATGTACACAGTTGGACCTCACGATAGTTAGAGAGGTAACATATAACTGTTATCAAAGATTAATGGTCTGTGTTATTTTCTTACCAAATTATTAAGAATATTTACATTTCCTTTTTTTTTAATTATCTCTCTTTAATCATTCCATTTCAGCATTATCAGTTACATGTTACAATCTCATTTTCATTAGCCTCAAACACATGAGTCGTTATAGTAACTTGAGTTCTACTGTCCGTAAAATTTGATGGACCTTTTTCTTTTCTTTTTTCACATAAAAAACAATTTTAAATATTTGTATCAACCTTGACTTCATCCAGTGAAGCATCGTCTCAATATAATACGGTGATTGCCCCCATTTAACTGAATGTTATGTAGCAATTAAATAATCATTAAAAACAAATCCATGGATTCACCCTCCCCCTTTTAGTGACTTGGTGTTTTCCGTATATTAGTAAACAAAACCTTAGTACAGGCCAGGGCTTGTGTTGAGCTCTTCTCCCAAGGAAACTGAACAGCATTAGGGGAACTAAAAGAAGGGTAAGATTAGAAAAACAAAAGGTAAGAAAAGGGCAACTTCTCTTCTTAAGCAACCTTGACATGAGGAATAAAGTCGGGGTTAACAAGGTAAGATTGTTGCCTGCTTGCCACACAAAACCTGCATAAAGGTCGTTACAATTTACATTACTACACCACAGTTGCCAGTTTTTCTTTTTCCTTTTAATGTTTTTAACGTACAATACATATTCAGGAAGGTTGTCGCCAGAAAAATACCATAAACTCAGGCTTGAGGTTTAAATTTAGGAGTTGGCATTGGAATGTGTGTTTGATCGTTTGAAAATGCGTTATGAAGGTCTAAATATCTAATGATTATTAGGTGATAATATCTGGCACAGGCACAGCTATTAACAAGTTAACATATGGGTAAATGATGTACGATTTTATCTCCATTGACAACATAAGTAAAATTGGTTGATAAATAGAAGCATAGGATGCATTTGAAGAAAGAGGGAGAGAAGGAGGAGTTGTAAAGGAAAAGACAAGGGGAACACTTCACGTGGGAAGATTCATTGACATAATGGGTTTGGTTTGGAATTTGGTATTTGGTAAACCCAATCTAAAAATAAAAATATTTTGTTATTATTATTAGTAAGAAGAAGAAGAAGAAGATCCTTCCCAGTACGTGATGGTAGATGGGTGTATTCAACACCACGATATGTGGCATCCTATGCAAATAGAATATGGACAAGACAACTATATATGTAAACCCATCGTATCTATGCCCACGCGCATTTAATAGTTGAATTATCCATTACAAAGACATCTTAAATTACTTTCTCATTTTAAAATCATATTCTATTTATCAAATGCCATAAAGTTTATGTTAAAAAGTCCAATTTTTTTATATGTTAAATGGCAACAAAAACACACCAAGTTGGAAAAATAAATTTCAAATCATGAGAATTTTATGAAAGATAATTTCACAGTTGTATGCAAAAACTTTAAAGCGAGTGGCCACGCACGGCGGTTAGCGCGTGGAGCAGTTAATTTAGTTGGGGAGGTTTTGCGTTCAACGTAAATGTCGTGTTCCGCTTCCACACGTCAAGTCCAGGAAAAGGAGAAGGGCATAAAAATAAAATCGGAAAACCCGATCAGTTTCAGTTGCGAACAACTTTGTCCTATGGAATGACCATGCCAGCACTGACACGTGGCGTAATGAACAGCAAGCTTTCCACTTGTTTGCTTTTATTCCATCATGATTTTGTGAAGATGATATTTGTGTTTTACACTATCTCATAAATCTCCGTTCTTTATTTATGTAAATTTTATGTTTATTTATGCAAAATTTATTTATTTATGTAAATTTTGTATTTATTTATGTAAAATTTACGCAAGATTTATATAAATAAATAGCTAAAATTTATAAAACAAAATAAGACATTATAATATTAAATAAAAAATCGAAACTCCATTTTGTGCTTCACCCAAAATAAACTGTTATTCTTATTGCATTAAATTAGGGAAATGAGACATTTGTAAAAATAAGTTAACTGAAGCTTAAAAGGCAAGGGGAGGACAAGGTAAAACGCACACACTATTCATCATTACTATTCTATGCCATTCCCATTCTCTCTTATTTGTCATCTTCTTCCTCGCCATCCCCACCCAACCCAACCACAGCTATCACTCATAAATACCATTTTTTTTATATACATAATATCAAAATACACTCCAACCACTCTCTCTTCCCTTTTTCCTCTTTCTCTATTTCTCCTACCTTGCCATACACGCCTTCATGTTCTTTTCTCTAACGCAACCTCCATATATATAATCTCTTCACTGCCGTCTCACAACTTCAAAGCACTCTCATTGATTAATTACCATGTCTACCCACCTCCAACTCCTCCAAGATTTCCCGCAAATTCGACTCTCTCCCCTCAAGATTGAATCTTTACCCTCTCGCAGCCACACGCTCGATGACGATAACACCGCCACTCAACGACAAAACAGCGCCTCCGCTGATGTCTGCCGCACGCCCACATCCGAGGAACACAGGATTCCAACCATCCTTAGCTGTCCACCGGCTCCTAGGAAGCCAAAGAGGCCCTCCATTTCTTGTAAGCGGAAGTTGTCGGAGCTTGAATTCTTCGAGATCGTGAACCGCGAAGAGGTTGAGTCTTTTTTCAAATCAAGTTTTGAGGTTGTCTCTAAGAGGAGATGCGGTGTTTCCACGTAAATGAACAAACATCTCTTCTTTGTGCCATTCAACTATATATATTTTTCTAATTTTACTGTCTATTCAAGTGAAGTTACAGTAGTAATTACGATGTGTATTCATATCTGTGTATGTAGCATTGCATTACACTCAAGTCTGCTACCCAGAATCCAATTATATTCATGTGGCTACGGATCCATCTGTAATTGCCTTTTTTTCTTTGTTCCGGTCTGGATCTGAATCTCTTCCTTCCTTTTTTTTTTCCCCCCCGTTAGAACCTTGTTGTCAGTTCAAGTTCATAATGTTTTACGTTATTGGTTCTAACCCAAGACTTGTGGTTCAATTATCATTCGGAGTTGACGAAAATTTCGATTTGGAATTGTGGCCAGGTTGATCAGTGGTGCAACTAAATACTAATAACTCTAATTTTTAAAGATAAAAGACGTAAAAATTATGGATGAATACAAGCTGAAGATGAAGAGTATAGGGTAGATGAGTTTGGTTTTTCTTTCCTTGGGATTTGTGTAAACCCTTAATTAGATATTGTTCTCTGAGGTGAGGTATTTTGAGTGATGCACACGACTTCGGGATTGATAAACATCTTTTCTCCCTTTCATTCATGAATGTGAATGTGTGGACGTTTGTTGTTTTTTTCTAAATTAGTTTTGTAGTTTTCAGTGTTTACAAAATTAGGCAATGTGACATGTGATATGCAACCCACCTTGAATATGATATTATCATTGTCCTAAATCGCAATTTAAGACACTGTTTTTGTTTAAAAGATAATTCAGCCTCACTTGATCCAAAATTTGACCTTGTAAATTTACCTTATCATCAGCTGGCATGCCAGTCCAGTACTGTAATATATATAGTATGGTTAAACCACTTTTTGTTAGATCACCTTTTAATTTTTTTTCAGGAACAGAACTTGCTAAACTTGGATGCGATAATGGAATGAAGAACTAAACCCATCTAATATTGGAAGTGATAATTTCATTAATACGGGGCATGGTTCATTTGGTTGAAAGGATGCCCATGTGCCAAGAAGGGTTGGCTGCTTAAGCATCATATATATATATATATATATATACACACACAAACAAACATTAGAAAGAAAAGAAAAGAAAAGGTCTGCTCTTGGTGCGTTACGCAAGCGTAATATGGAAGCATATTTCAATGACCCTTTTTGGTGGCTAGTTAGCTTCATCTTTACGTGTTATCATGTCACTCTGGAAAAGGGTGTGGAACCTGAAAGTCAGGTTTAGCTTAAAATGAGGCACTTGACATTAATTCTTCATCTTTTCTTTTTTGTGTAAAGAAGAAGGCAAATGTGCATGTGAAAGGACTGATGATGATCAAACACCATAACAAGGAAGCAACTGTTATTCTGTCTTTCGTTTTACTGAATAAAGAACAACTCTAAATTTTCTATTTAGGACTTAATTAGGATAATCATATTAAAGAAAGTGAGGAAGAAGGATGTATCTGAGACGTAATCATGGAGCAGAATTTGGGAAGGAGTAGTGGGTACCCACACCACATTTTCCATCTTTGATCTTATTATGCAATTAATTAAAAATACAAGGTCTATCTATCGTCCAAAAACGTAATGTTAAAGCTGTTTTAAGTACGCAGATTACCAGCTTTAATTTGCTTCAATAAGCAGACAGTATCATATTCTCGCACCGCCTCGTCTCCATCACGTATTCTCATCTTTAGAAAAGCAAAAACTGGGGAAAGGGACAGTGATAAAGGAAAAGAAAGTGAAAGAAAATCCGGGAAAAGTGAAAGAAAAGTGGCCTTGAAGCTCCATTTTTGTGCCTGAACTCCAACCCTTTTGTCTTGTGAGATAAGACAGTTGCGTTTCTGTGGGAAAATGTGTTCCTACTTCAGAACGTTCGTAGCTGGACCTGGAATCCCATGTCACTGAAATCAAGGTTGTAGATTTTGTACTTTACATAAAAAAAAACTAATTTAGTAATTGGGTTTGGCATTTTTCTACTACACGCTCAAAAAGTATTATTGGTCCAAGACATGTCAGATAGGGCCCAACCAAGTATTCCAATATATCGGCGTTCTAACGTAGTACGTACACACATAATTGGATAAAATGATGTCACTGCTTTTACCAAAATCAAACAAATATAAGCTAACACTCAAAACTTTACTGAATTGATGTGACCAAATTGTGGACTTTGCAACCTGAATTGTCCTCTCCTCGTGTGCTCTACATAAAATATGACCAATCGTCTAGGTGTTTCGCATCACCCACTCCAAGAAATTGTTTTGACTATTTTATTCAATAATTTATGTAAAAATGACGGTGGAAGCTGAAAATTGTGTAACCATAAATTTTAGTTTATATTAATTAAAATGTAAATAAAATATCTTACTATAATTCTATTTTAGTATTGAAATTGTCGTAACTTCCTAAGGTTTTATAAGTTTCGGGTAAAATAAAAAATGTCTCTATTTTATTAATTTTTGTTCTTTATAAACGTTTAAGAGTGGATTCTCATAAAAAAACAAAATAAAAACAAAAATAACCCTATACAAGTACCCTTCTTATCTTCCCTTGAGATTCTCTGTCCTTAATAACTCTGGCCCTTTGTACCTTTTCAATCCAAACCGTTCAATCAATTCAAACCATTCAATATTTGAATGGTTTGGATTAAAGGGGTACAGAGGGGCCAGAGTTACTGGAGACAGAGAAATAGGTCCCTCTTATCTTTGCCTAAAGCCTAGCCTGCCATGTTCTTATAATTATATTTTTTGTTATTCAATTAACTGTCAACATATTGACTTATAATCCTTAACCTGCTGACTTATTTGTATTGATGCCACACGTGAAGTTAGTAACAATAGTTTTGTTCTCTCTTTTCTTTTTCATATGGGTAGGTGACTGATAAACCTAAAGTAAGAATTCGATGGAGGATCTCGTGCCTTGTACAACCAGTTATTGACACGCAGTTAACAGTCATGAAAAGTGGTGTCTGAACAAAGACTCCATGGCATGGAGAGAGGTTGAAGAATGTCAGCTTTGCGAAAGTGAAACTGGTTCTTATGGGGTGCAGTTGATTGTTCAAACATATCACAAAAACAGAAGACAAAGCTAATGGGCAACTTTTGCATGGGCTCATAGGCTCTTGTTTCATAGGCTCAGATCTGGTTTGAATTTCTTATGGCTAAGGAGAACTCTGCTTACTCATTTGGGCTGGAAATCTCAAACATGTCAAAATGGGAAAAGTTCTAGTTATCAGCTAACTGTAATTAATAGTTGCTTAAACGATTACAATAAGTTGTATTGTAGTTATATAGTTCGTTTAAAGTATAAATAAAAACTGTTTTGTGTGGCATTAAAAGAGTTGCCTTGTGTACCACTATGTATTATATATAACACCTTTAAAACTCTACGGAGTAGATGAAAAGGTCCGTATATGGCAGATAGCAGAAGAATTTTATACAATAGATCATATATACTTTTTAATTCTTTTATTTTGTACATTGGTTTTGATTCTTTTGTACAAGAAGATATACCCTCTTTCTTAGATGTAACTGAGATTTGATGTTATATAGTATTAACCTTTTTTAAAAAAACAAAAACTTGGTAGTTATTAGCAATGTTTTAAAAATCAGACCAAATATTAAACTGGTCAAAGAAAAAATTTAATGTTTAAAGGTTCAACTGTTATCAAATTATCCAGAATATAATAAATAAGAAATATAAGAATAAGTAAAAATTAAATATTTTATTAAAATAAAAAGAGTACACTAATATTTATTATTATATAATAAACAAATAATAAATTTAATTTAATAATTGAGCCAATTAATGGATTAATATAGAAGAAATTTCTCTAACTTAATTAATGACTAATAAAAAAATATTTGTCATTCTTCTAGCTTAATTAATAGGTAAAGAAATTAAGATTATTTGTCTATGGCAATGAATATGATTAATCTTTAGTAATGAATAGTATTAATATGTAACTCTCTAACATATGCCCTGGAAGTATTATAGCATGTCTAGGGTGTATTAAGAAGTGAACATTATAAATTAAGTGCATATTAGTAAGAGAAATAATGGTACTTAATGTAAAAGACAAGGGTAAATGGATAATTTTTTTGCTTCGGCATGGACATACATACTTAGACGTCAAATATTTATAGAAAATTTTGATATGTTTGCTTAAATTTATGAATGTGATGTGAAGAGAATTGATAAAGAAGTATTCTATAAGTAAAATGGATGTTTTTGGTTAAATTGAATGTATTTTTGTGTTACTTTTGCATGATAAGACCGAAGTTAGTTGATTTGGGATGTGTACCTCACTGAATGGATAGGTTTCACTAAAAAAACTTATGTAATTTGGCCATATCTTTGCCTGTAGACCTCCAAATTGGATAGATCTAATTGGAAATTAAAATGAAGACATAGGTCTAAAACTTTCATGGAGGAACCAAAATCTAATTTTGCCTCTAAGAATTTTGAATTTTGTTTTGAAGTTGAGTTCTGACTAATATCATTATTTTCAAACAACCTGTAGTTTTTGGGGTATAACTCCCGATATAATTAGCCAAATTGCATGAAATTTATGCCATTAGAAACTTAAGACATAGGGTAATGAAATAAATTGATAAGATTATAGGCCAATGTGAGAATTAAAGGAAGAAGAAGGACCAATATGCAAATTTAATAAAGTCAACTCATGGACTAATAATCTTAAAGCAAGTGTGTTTAATAGAATTGTAACACATGGTCCAATATAATTGTAATATGTGGTCCAATGAGATTGTAACACATAGTCCAATAGGATTGTGACATATGGTCCAATGGGATTAAAATATGTGTCTAAGACTAGAAAATTCATGAAAAGGCATATGGAGAAGGGGGATGGATGACTCTTTAATGGATTAACTGCAGATTTTTCTCGTCTCCATTTCACCTTCTTCATCCCATCATTTTTCACTTAGTGATTCAAGTAAAGCCAAAGAGGAAGGGAAGGAAAAGCATTAGAAGAACTACTTTGCCAATTTTAAGGTTTGGGACTTCACTTTAGTTAATTTCTATATTTGTGTATATTTGAATATGTGAAGAGATTCATTTGGATGTAGAATGGTTGTTGGGATGATGCTTTGGTGTTGTTTTGGTGATATCTTGTATAGAATTTGTTGAATATGACAAGAGAGTATCACGTAGTGGGATTCTATCTAGAGTTTGTTGAACTAGTAATATTTTTTGGTCATAAATATGCCTACGTACCTCTAAATCTAGTGATTTTAGTTGAATATGAAACTAAGACATAGAACTAGAAATCTCTAGAAGAGACTCATACTTAATTATGTATTTATGACGTTGAAAAATGGGATAAAAAATGGTGACCTAATGCTGCCCCTGTTTTAGAGCAGCTTGTGATATTTTGTCTGTATCTCATAATTTAGAAGTCCAAATGGTCTGATTGTTCGTGCTATAGAACTATAGGCTTAGAGGAAAAAATTTCTAGAAGAACTCGAAACCCAGTTCTAAATTTTTCTATAGGCATATTAAGGAAAAAGTAGTGGTATGAATGGAGACAGTGTCTATCACGACCGTGACATTTTTTTGTTTCTAATTTCTACTGCATCTTATCTGAACCTTTATGAACGTGTAAGAAAATTTTCAAACACCTAGAAATAGAAGAAATAGGACTTACCAAATGTGAATTGGGAGACTGAACATTGGAATATAAGATTGAGCATAATGCATTCCAAAGAAAATTTACATATACATAAATGATTTGTATGCCTATTCATTACTCATACGTGTATAATATGATTATACAAGTCTAATTTTGATACCCTTCTAATGGTAGTAAGCCATGAATTGCATGATTGAATGAAAATATAGATCTTATGACTTGAAATATATTTCATATGATTTGTTAATATATGAATTGTGAAATTTGAAGATGATTAAAGGAAATGTTATAGTGCCTGCTCTATTGTCTTGGTTATGGATAGATAGGTATGCTTATAGGGTTACAGAGTAGCTGCTATAGTTTGATGCCATCGGTGTCCATAGTTTGATATCTTCGAGTACCCACAGTTTGATACCTTAGGGTATCCACAGTCTGATACCTTCAGGTATCCACAGTTTGATATCTTCGTATACTCACATCACTCATTATCCATACTCATAGAAAATGTGCAGGCTTAACACAAAAAGGAAACATAACAGTTATAAATAAGAAATACAATATGACAATATGAATAATTGGTATTGATGAGCATTTGTATTGGTTGTAATGATAAACTGTAATGATGTGCAATTATATTGATAATTTTTATCAATGAGTGTTGAATATCAATATCTGGCTTATAAATGTGCATTTTCATTATATGGATAATATGTTGAAGCATATTTGCATTATGTACTTTGCTTAAGTATGCCACCATTGTTTACATAAGCATTGAGTATCAATGTTTGGTTCATGAATGTGAAATTATGGTATATGAGTTGTGATATTTCTGAAAGTGTGTGCTTGGCGGATGACTGCTGTGAGTGATCATCTAAACTAAGTATTTTCCCTACTAAGCTTTCAAGCTTAGGACTGATGTTTATCCGTGTAAATCCTAGTCATAGGATTGAGGTACAGGGAACATCTGTAAGGACTAAGGCCAACAAATAGAAAAAAAAGTACTTTTAGATTATGTTTTTAGTTACAGATGATTGTACATGTAATAAAAAAGGAACTTTTAAGTTTTCATTTGGATTACCATGTAAATGTAAAGATGTATTACTATTGTGAAATGATAAGTTAAGCATTGGGGAGTTTTGTAACATGTATATGTATAGCATTGAATAGAATTGTATACCTTGAATACGTGTACAAGAATTTGATTGCTATGTGTGTGGATGGTTATAGGTTTCGTATAGGGGGTGTTGTATGTTTAGTTCTTTTCTTATACTTTTTTATAATAACAAAGGGGGAGAATTAAAGTGACGATATATTCTGGTGAAAGTTGATATTTACTTGCATGATTTGTGAGCATGATATGGGATATATGTTACTAACTGAATCTGTGAAGTTTAAATATGTGATTTGTTAACAATAGTCTCTTTACTAAGAAAGGAAATGTTGGGCCCCGTTTTCGAAGCCCAACGATCGTTTCGAAATCAAAGAACACAATCCATAAGCGGGTTTCCTTACTCTCGAACTCTCAAAGACAAGCCCTCACTATTTAACATCTCAAGTCCCGAAGACGAGCCCATAAAGAACGATCAC
>JANZLC010000202.1:17650516-17662641 GCA_026413385.1 Erythroxylum gracilipes | reverse complement strand
CATAATATATTATTAACAAATCATAATGTTAATATATGAATCACATATGTCCATTGGCCTAGGGCACACTACTAACAATTGGGCTATGCCCTTTTATGTGGATCATTATTATCGGTAGCACTTCTAGTAATTACATTTTGAAAAGTCATACAGTTTTTTTTATAAAAGCACTAATTTATTAAATGATTCATTTTCCTTTGATAAGGCCCAATACATGAAGGAAAGAAGTAATGCTTAAGCAATACTTCTTTTTTGTTTTTGGGAATTATTATAGGATTCAGTTGATTCAACAATTAGACTAGTAGGGTTATTGTATTCTTAGTATAGGGTTTATCTTTTTAACTCTAGGTATTCTTTCCGGAGCAATTTGGGTTAATGAAGTATGGGGATCATATTACAATTAGGACCCAAAAGAAACTTGGGCATTTATTACTTGGATCATATTCGTGATTTATTTTCATACTCGAACAAAAGCAAATAAAAATTGGAACAATTTCAATTATGCAATTGTTGCCTCTATTGACTTTCTTATAATTTGGATATGTTATTTCGGAGTTAATTTAGGAATAGGGTTACATAATTATGGTTCATTTACATTGACATCTAATTGAATGAAAACAAGATTCTAATGAATAGAAGGATAGGATAACATAACACACATATATGATAAGCTTTGACATTTGACATATATAACAAACTTTTGGCAAAACATTGAAAACCTTTTAAATCATGATATTATTTGATTCAAAAATTTCTCACAGATGCCAAACATATCTTGTTCCAATTCATTTTTTTAAACTTAAATTTGAAAAAAAGGAATTTTTATTATATAAAATTGATTTTTTAAAATATAGGATTTTTATTTTGTTTAATAATGACCTATAAAATTAAAAATTACTTATAAAAATAATTGGATAGAATAGCTTTGACCTTGTCAATGGATAATGATAGCAAGAAATCTGGATAAATACTAATCGCTATTACAGGAAAAAGGATAACAATAGAAATAAATAACTCTCGAGGTCCCGAATCAAAACAATAAGAATTGCAGGCATTAAACAACATCTAGCATAACATAGACTAGAAATAAAATGGAGTTAATATCATTATAGCTACTATCACAAAAGTAATTAGCATTTTTTGTATTAAAAGAAAATTTTGGTCAATAATTATTCAAGAAAACTATAAATTTAGCAAAAAAACTGCCCATGCCCGACAATGCAAAGAGGGCTAATGATAAGATACTAAAAATCATGAATTTTTTGGCATTGGGGTTGCCATTCCAACCATTTCATCAAAATAAGGAATACGTATTCTATCAAAACTTGTTCCTACCTAGAAAAACAATGCAACACTAATAAATCCACATTATATTATTTGTAAAATGGCTCCGTTGAGTCCCATATCGCTTATAGAACAAATTCCTATAATTATAAAACCCATATGAGATATATAAGAGTAAGCTATTACAAAAATATACATGAGTACAAGTATAAGATAAGAGAAAATAATGAAAAGATAACGATACATAGGATAACAACAAAAATTTATATAGTTAAGATTGAGTTTAAACATATGTGATTAACACGTGTTATTAGATTGCTCATTTGAGTTAACAATCCTCAACAATCTTCAATAACCTTATAAGTGGAGTCAAAAAAACTTTAATAATCAAGCAAGCATCCTAAATTTTATTATCTAAAATAATAGTATAAACCTATTTTCCTTTCACACCCATTGATAGTTTATGACTTGAAATGTGTTTACTTGTTACTGAATCTCAATGTACTTGTTTACAATTATATTTTTTTTTCAAAGTTATAAATGAAGTTGCAAATCTAGTAGCACCATGAAGCACAACATCAATCCAATTTTCTTACTTTCTTAACAAACACAAAAATATAAGATGATTATACAAATAAATTGTGACCTTAGATTAATATGAAGTAAGATTAAAAATATGATCGATAAAACTAATATATTTCAAAATGACATTTATACAATAAGTAGTATAAGAAGACTAATAAATATGCTCATATTTGAATGGAACAAATACCTAACTAATACATAATTAATTGCATTATTTATAATAAAATGGACAATACTTTTTTGTCCAACAAACTCAATAATTTTAGAAAACAATTAGAATAAAGTATGACCACTTGTTACCGTATTAAAAATATTTACAAATTTGATAAAAGTTATTTCAACATTATGATAAACTAAGAAAAATGAATAGTGAATATAAGGTGTGGTAGGTTAAACACAAGTACACAACCAAAATTCTAATACTATTTGATATGTTAATTAATTTGTGTTGATAGAAACTTTAAAATTAAGAAGAGAAGAATGTAATTTTAAAAAGAAAAGTTTAAAAGATGAGACATAGTCAATGAAAGAGATAAAGTAGGATTCAAATCACTATTAAAATTTTCTTAATTTAATAACATAATGGTTAGTTATAATATCTCTAATTAAAAAGAAAGAAATTCATATATCATATATTATAAGGTATAATAGGTGGAACGATTAATTTATACCTTTTTTATTTTAATTTAAAAAACTAATAAATTTTTCTTTGAAAAGAGTTTTAAATATCGTATCTAGGATCGGTCCTAAGCAAGGGCAAGAAGGACCCTCGCCCAGGGCCTATGCTTATTAAAGGCCTACTAATTACAAGTTATTTTATAACATAGGAGTTTTCCATTTGAGCAAAACAGGTCTAGAAAAAGTTGTTCTTTTTTAAAAGATTCAAAGAAGTTTATTTAAGGAGTGAACATCCATCTCAATTTGGTAAAAAAAATAACTTAGTTCGTCATCATGCATACAAAAACTTCTTTTTGAGATATAAAATGGTGGTAGAAATGGACATTTTAAAATGAAATTGCTATTGTTAAATGCTAAGATTCATATTTTTTTTAATTGAAATTTAGTAAGACAAGGCTTTAAATTCAAGAATTTTATCTTGGCCTTACCTCATTCAACATCATTCCCATCTAAGTAAGAATTGCATCTCATTTATTCTCTTAGGTCTCATTTTTTATTTTTTCTTTTTAATTTTATATTTTCTCAATAATTTGTTTGATCTGAAGACTGAGTACAAGTTTAAATTTTGATTATGTGTATAATAGCTTTTTCAATCTAGGTTGAATTTTTTATTTTTGAATTGAAAATTAGATTTAATTTTGGGTATAATTATCTTTCATTTCCTGTTTCAATTGTGGTTTATTCGAATAAATCAAAATTTATCAATTTGATTATATATGATATTTGTCAATTGCAATTCTAAGTATAATTTCAATTCAAATTGAAATTTATTCACGTAATATTTCTCTCTTTCATTTCACATATATCATTGTTGATAATTTTTATCTCTTATTTCCTTTTTCAATTGCAATTTATCTCTCTTTTATTTATTAAGTCATGATTAGCATTTTCTAATTTAAGGATTCGATTGGTTTTGTATGTATACATTTTATTTTGTAAATTGTTGATGAAATCTAGTTTTAATATTTCTATAATGTGGATATTATTCTTAATCTCTACTCTCTTTGGTGAAAAGTGGATCACTGTTAGTTTTTGATGTTTTAAAATTACTAATAAAAATCCAAAATAAATTATGACTATGATAGCTTTTATTTAAAAAGTCTACACTTTGTTTTTTCATTTTTAATATAGGATAGTAAATTTAGCTCTTTGTTTTTTTCTTTGTTATAGACATATAATACCATTGTCATATCTTTATCATAAAAGGTCGAGTTATTGTTATTCTGTTGCGCCTACCTACTTCTTCTAATTTTATACATGTGTTTTTGTTCAATTATTTTATATGATGTTGCCTAAAAAATATGCCTAAAAGTGAAAAAAAGGAAACAAGTAGAATAATTAATATTCTAACAAAGATTTATCCATAAATTTATTAAAAGAGTGACACTTTTAATAAGAATTATGAAAAATTATGGGAAGAAAGTCTTTTAACAACCTAAAGAAAATTTAAATGGTGAGATTTATATTTATTAGAATGTTAGCAATTTAAGTAAATATAACCATCTGCCGAATGTATCCAATTTAAAAAAGTTAAAGGTAGAAGAGTAACTAATTCATTTGTTAAATATTTATGATCCTAGAAACTAAAATTATATTGACAGTAAAATAAGGAACATTTTAATAGAAAAAAGGCCTTTAAACAAAACATATTTGCATATTTTTGAATTAATGTGACCCTTCTTTTTAGTTTGTCCTGGCCTATAAAATGTTAGAAACAACATTATACTGAATTGTTTTGTAAAATTTTATCATATATAGGGTCATATACGATTGTATAGAGAAATATACATATATTTGAAAATTAGAAATATATAATTGAAATTGTAAATTAGAAAAAATTTAAAGAATACACTAATATATTTTATGTTTAAATATTTTAAATATAAAAATATTTTAGAATAATAACAATTATATCTAAAAATAAATATTTGTATATTAATTTTAATAAATGAAGTTATTGATTTAAATTTTAAATTTATTATTATTTAAAACGATTTTTTTGGGTATTATTCATCCTATTTTTCACTTGCAATAAAAACGTGCCTGTACCTGTAGACCTCCAAGCTCCAGCGGCTTCTTTGTTCGTCGAAAACCCCACTAAAACCTCTCAATACTACTTTTCGAAACCAATGGGCGAAGAACAAAGCGCACCCGCCACCGAACAAGCTACAGAAGAAGCCATCCAAGCCATGGAACAAGACTATTCGTGGCCAGTGATTAGGTTTGACTTGCCTCCCTATAGAACCCGCCATTTTTATAAACAATTCAGGACTGCTTCAATCCCCAATAATTTCCTCAAGGCTCTTAAATGGTACTTATTTCTAGTCTCTCTTTATCCTCATTCTCTTCTTTCGTTTCCTTTTCTACATGCATTTGTTTATGAAAAATGTCGATTCGTGCTTTTAGGTCTCCTGATGGATCTTGTTTTTTGACAAGCTCCGAGGATAATTCCTTTCGGGTCTTTTCGCTGTAAGTGGAAAAATTATAGTAGTTAGAGGCTTACTGGTTTATGATTAGCAATAGTTTATGTTTTTCTGTTCCTTCTTATTTCTTTGTTTGGGATTAGATACTGACTTGGGTCATTATTATGGATTAGCCCAGATGATAGCATTGGCAGTGGTGTTAGTGCATGTTCTGTATCAGCGGAAGAGGGTAAGTTTGCAGCTTTAGGCTACTACAAAGCATGAGCTTCTGTCATGTGCTTTCTTGAATCTATTTTGTGTAACTTGATGTCTATAAAAAGCAAACTCGTCCCTTCTTTCATAAATTCTTTTTCTTTCTTTTGATGTGAGCTGCAATCTGTTTGTTAATTTCATTGTGATAACTGAAATTATGAGGGGAAAGAGCATTGTTTTACTATGTCTGTTGTCATAATAATCTTTGACTGCAGAATCTTCTGCTGAGTGCCTAATTGTGAATGAGGGGGAGTCTGTATATGATTTCTGTTGGTACCCGTATATGACTGCTTCAGGTTTTTTCACAACCCTTATTGAGATTTTGGTTAATTTCACATGCTTAAATATGGATGGTTATATCATGAGGTAGATATTTTATATTGAAGTTCGTGGGCTTTGCAGATCCTGTAAGTTGTGTATTTGCTAGTACCTCCCGTGACCATCCAATTCATCTTTGGGATGCTGCTTCAGGCTTGGTATTGCTTCATTTCTTTATTCTATCCACATTAAGTGTGCATGGTATGGATGCCTACGGTTTACACATTGTCTGTGGCTTAAGATTCCTAGCTATAAAATGTCCAGCTATTATGTGGGTTTTGCTCATTCAGCTTTTGGTTGGTTGAAAAGACTACAATTCTTTTAGGCGCTTCTAACAACTCATGTAAAGAGAGGTTATTTTCTTGTTGACCTTTATTACATTTTGAATATATGTTCACTGATAGTGGATAAAAATTATTACAGCTGCGATGTACATACCGAGCTTATGATTCTGTGGACGAAATTACTGCTGCCTTCTCAATTGCATTCAATCCTGCTGGGACTAAGTAAGAAAATGATTCTTCTGAATGTTTGTAGTCCTGCTGAATTTTGCTTTCCAAATTATAGTATCAAGTATCTCCTATGCTTGGATAGGTCTTTTTTTTTCTATATAGGTTGTGTGAACAGTTGCATACTATTTCAGTTTTTCTGCAGACTTGCACTGATTACCTTCTCAAATAAAGTTTGTATCTGGTGTTAAATTCATCCGCTGTCCTAAATAAGGCAAGGTTTCAACCTCATCTTAGCTTGTTTAATTCTTTTTGCTAGGATATTTGGTGGGTACAATAAATTGATTAGAGTATTTGATGTGCATCGCCCTGGTAGAGATTTTGAACAGTACTCCACATTTCAAGGCAAAAAAGAGGGACAAGCAGGTTCTTAGCACGTTAATCCCTGAACATCTCACAAAGAGTGAATGAGTTGATGAATGATATTCTGTAATCTTTTGGCATCTCTAGGCATAATATCTGCTATTGCCTTTTCTCCGAGTCATAATGGATTGTTAGCTACTGGGTCATACAGCCGGAACACAGCCATATATAGGGAAGATAACATGGAACTCTTGTACGTTCTACATGGCCAAGAAGGTGGGATTACACATGTAAGGGAGCTTAATTTGTTATTAACTGAATATAGGCATATATGTCAATGGACAGAAGTAAGTTGTTTTTTACTTTCAGGTCCAATTCTCAAAAGATGGAAACTATCTTTACACCGGAGGTCGGAAGGTAAATCATTATGAATAGTTGCTCATTACTTTCCTAGTCTGCTATTGATTATTATTTCATATGCTATTGTTTATAAGACATGCAGCAAAGCTGCTCTACTTGGCATTTTGGTACAGCATCACTTGTTACTAATGTGATTCTTGACCCAGCAAAATATAGTACTTAAATACACCTCACACCAAGTACGCGGGCAACCTATGCTCTCTGTCATTCTCCTTTAACTGTACATGCTTTCTCCACATTATGCATTACAGTGAGCTTTCACACTTACATGCAGCTAAGTTATGGACTTCTGAAAATGGACATCACCGTGCTACCTCTTAAATGAAGTTTCTTATTTTCATAATTAGTATACAGAAAATAATTCAATAACAGCACTCTTATGTTCTGTGTAGGACCCATATATACTTTGCTGGGATGTACGACAAACTGTTGAAGTTGTGTACAAGTGAGTACTATATGGGCCCTCCTTTAATTTCCTTCCTGTTGATTGAATAAGTTAAATGAAAAATCAGCTTACTTCTCTATAGTTTAATGTTACCTTATGTTTAACTGATGCATATGATTTTTTTTTCCTTATGTTTGTTAATTAGAATCATGTGGTAAAAGTTACTCCATTCATCTATCTACTTTTTAACTTGTAAACTGTCATCAGGTTTTACAGGTCCTCTGAGCAAACCAACCAGCGGATCATGTTTGATATTGAACCCCTTGGCCGACATCTGGGCACTGGCGGCCAGGTATTGTTGGATCTTGTTTGATAATTTTCTTAGTTGTTGAATAAAAGGAACTGATTCTGTGAACAGCCTGTCCTTAAATCATTGATTGCTTTTATTTTTGCTTATAGGATGGATGGGTTCATCTATATGATTTACAAACTGGGCAATGGACTTCTGGCTTTCAGGCTGCAGCAGGTATTGATATGTCATGTCTTGCAAATTGAAATATCTCTGCAAGAATTTAAGATAAGTTATTATGTTAATCATTGGTTTTATCCCATCTCTATGCAAGACAGATACTATTAATGGCTTCTCTTTTCATCCATGTCTGCCCATGGCTGCCACCTCATCCGGGCATCGAAGGTTCCAAGTACCTGATGAAGGCAATGAAGATTTGCATTTGAGTGGTATGGCAACAGTCTTGATAACATGTACATTTCACCAGTTAATCTGCATGCTGCTTCAATCTCTTTTGGTACATGATACTACGATGTTTACGCAGGTGTTCTTTTTTCAACAAGAAAAAGGACAGAATCGTTTCTTAACTTTCCCAAAGAGCAAAAGCTGAATTTCTTAAAGTTCAAACGAGAGAACAGTGTGAAATGGGTTGTCTGTAGTTAGTTCTGATAACTTGCGTTGGTAGACAATATTAGGGCAGAGTGTGAACAATAGGCTAAGGCCATTCTTTGCAGGAGAGGCTGTTGGCACATGATAGGACTTTATTTTGGAAATTTGTCTGGCCCATAATGTACTGATCCTTGGATTATTTGTGTGTAGAAAATGAAAACTGCGCCAGCATCTGGACTTTCTCTTGTGATTCCATAGAGGAGAACGGTGGGGGGTGATGAGAGATTGTGCTTAAAGGGACAGACAGGTATGATTCAAGGATAATTTCCATATACCTGGCCGATTCAATGCCAACAAAGTAACATTTAATAGGCTTCAACTTTGCCTAAAGCAAGATTGGATTTGGGGTTGGTTAATTTAATGTAGTTCACTTGTACACGTGGGGTTGGACATATCACGTGCCTGATTATCTATTCTCAACACGCATGACATGACTTTGATTATCAATTACCCAATTACCTGTTTGTTTGTTTTTCCAATAAATAAGATTAAATAATACAAAAAGACAAAACTAGTAAGTTAATTTTGGATTTACATGCTAAACCATCCTCTGACAAACAAGGGGATACTGATCTGATCATGGTTTTGTTAGTTACTATAGTGTTTATTATCATTAAAATGAAGAAGAGACGTGTGGGTGTGGGTGCATTGTATAAGAATTAAGAAAGACAAACAGCGGTAAGCTCGATCAAATCAGTTCATTGTTCTCTTTAACGTACCCATCCCCAGTCTCACGTTCATTATCATTACTTTTCTATTCCATCTCTCAAGCCTTCTTACTCTACAAACATGAGATATCTACCGACCAAGTATCCCACCACCGCGTCAACTCATCAGCCCAACAAGTGGGAGTTTCTTCATACCTCAACTCATATGTCGCCACGTGTCCCACGTTCTTCGAACGGCTTGTTTACTATTTTCTAACCGCCAAAACCAAACCAAAAAAAAAAAAGAAAAACCGCGTACATAATTTGCGCTTTTCATTTATTTTCACAAATATTTTTACCTTTCAATAAACTCAATCTCTATATAACCCAAAGTTAACATTTTTATACCCAACTTCGAAGACGCTTTCCTGCTTCCATCTTCTTCAACACAAGCATCTATACTCTCTCTCTCTCTCTATATATATATATATATAGAAATACCTTTCTTAGATTTTTTTGAGCCTTGTTAGTTCCGTCTGTCCTTGTCAATCCCTTTCTTGGTTGTTTTGCGTTTTCGACAGTTCAATGAGGTTGAAGCGTGGAGAAGAAGAGAGAAATGGTTTAGAATTTGTAAGGTGCACACGGTCCTTTGGTAGAAAAAGGATTTTGATTTTGAATAATGATGTGGATTTATTGCCTACAATTCCATTCAAGAATGCAAAAATGACACTGGAGAATGAGTCCAAGGCCAACAAGTCCCATCTCGAAAGCCTTCCTCAAGATGTACTGGTTAGTGTATACCACAATTTGCAGCTTGACTCGTTCGTTGTGTGAATCTTATACGGAACGGTTAGTGATCCAAGTTTCTATTTTTGGCTTGCAGATTAGAGTAATCTGCGGTGTCAGTCACGACGATTTAAAGCAACTTATGCTCTTATCTAAAACCATCAGCGGAGCTGTAAGTTACACTAAATCTTATTCTTGCTGATAACTGTTTATGTCATATCGATTCGGTCTTTCAATTGATTACGTTTTCTCCGCTGGCTTTATTGGAACAGGCTTTGATTGCGAAGAAGTTGCACTTCGAGTATAGTACACCTAAAAAGATTCGAGCATTTAGATGTTTGGTTGATTTTGAAAATCCAAACGAGTTGGATGAGATTGAAGCACCAAATGGACCTAAGCACCCAAGATCTTACCGGTCGAGATTAAGCAAGAAGAGTCTCGCTGGTATATCTGTGGCCTTGTTCAAGGAAGAATAGAAGAGTTGTGTAAATAACTAAGGATTTGTTGTTTGTTGTAGATAGATTTGATTATGCAGAGGAACATGACGTCCTGGAGATTATTTGTATCTCGTTTTGGGTTTTGTATATGGCAAGAAAGAATCTTTAAGGGCCGTTTTGTCTTTTTCAACGCTTTCATTGAAGATTGACATTTTGGCACCGTTTTATATGTTCGTGCACAAAGATCGGGTATTAAAGAGTAGTCGCTGGAAATTTGTACTTGTTGGAGGGCATGCTTGACCCTTCCTCATGGTTAAAAATTTGTATTCATACGTTTCTGCTTAACAAAGTAAAGATCTGTGTACTTTTCACTGTTTTAGTTTTGGCTTCATTCCAATTTTCAACATTCAGACCTTTCCTTTTTCTTCAATTTGACTAAGAGCTGACTGTTTAATTATGTACAAGGTGCTTAGAAAAAGATAATGGAGCGAATTTCAAGCATTAATTGACGGATGCAATCATAAGGTAATCTGCTTTGAAATTTTGTGGACAGTATCAGCAGAAAATCCAGCTGTTACTATGTAATATATGTATCCTTTGCAACGCGGTTATTGCATGAGCTGGTACTCGACTTAAATCATGGACACAGGTTTGGAAAACAAAGATATGAACGCTTGTGTTCTAGGATATTATCACCATTTTCAGATGCACAAATGGATTTTTCACAAACTTTGGTATATTCTCTTATAGTCAATAACCCCAACAAAAGAAAACAGAGCTGTGTTGCAGATGATGTTCGATAAATTCAAGCCTTCTTATTTTGTTCCAGTGCCTAGGTAAATCAAAGCTCCAAGTTTTACTAATTTGAAGTCCGTATCTTACTCTTTCCTAAGTAGTTTTTTTTTTTTTTGAACAAAAGATTAAACTGGAATCACTAATTAAAGACATAATTGAGTCAAAAAATTTAATCAAATTTACATAATTATTATTTAATAGTCCTATTCAACCATTTTTTAAAAGAATATTATCAAAATTAGTCAAATTTTATTTTTAAATTAATATTTTAAATAAATAATGTATTTGTAAAAATAAGTCTATTGTATATTGTTTTTATTCCAAAACACATTAAGTAGTAATGACAAATGCTATTTGTATAAATTTTATAAAAAACGAATAATATGATTTCCAATATTTAGAGCATGGGTGGAGCTGCCCCCACCTTTAACACCTTACTCCATTCTTGACCAAAGAGTAGTGCATACCCCAAAATAATGAATTTAGGCCTAATACAGATACATATTATGGTTGAAGTTTACGAAGAAAGAATTGACTTTGTTTATAAAAATTATAATTTAAACCAAACACACAATCTCCAAACCATCGGGAAAACAAAACTTCCTCAAATAGAGGAGCTTCACCTCACAATGTCATACTTAAGATGAATCACATTTGGCATTATGTTAGATGATGGCTCCAACAAATTTGTCATCTTCTTTTGTGTAAAGCTTCCTTTACACAGTGTTTGGTTACTGTTCCTGTTAGTAAGAACAGAAAACAAAACATAAAAATTATGTTCCTCCCCTATGTTGAGTTGCTGTCTCTAAATTTTTGTCCTCTATTTTCGGATGACAGGGACAAAAGTTTTTGCTTCTCTCAAAAAGGAAGGACAAACTTTTGTCACCGTCTCTGAGACAAAACACATAAGTAACTTCCAGAAATACCCCTCCTCCTACACAAGTAAATGTTTTATTCTTAATTAATAAATTTTGTACTTATTATTATTATTATTATTATTATTATTATTATTATTATTTTTATTATACAAAATTAATTATCATATTATTATTATTATTATAAATTTTTCTTTGATTATTATTATTATTATTATTATTATTTTTACTTATTATTATTTTATTTTTATTTTTATTTTTATTTTTATTTTTATTTTTATTTTTATTATACAAAATTAATGATCATATTATTATTATTATTATTGTTGTTGTTGTTGTTGTTGTTGTTGTTGTTGTTATTATTATCATCATCATCATCATTATCATTATTAATTTTTTAATTTATTATTATTATTATTATAAATTTTTATTTATTATTATTATTAATTTTATTATTATTATAAATTTTT
>JANZLC010000202.1:17628690-17648405 GCA_026413385.1 Erythroxylum gracilipes | reverse complement strand
AGAGGCCAGTAGCATGCTCAGTCAGTGAATGCAATGCAATCTATCAGTCTGACCCAATATTACCATAATACCCTTTGTTACCAGTAACGGGATGTTACACACACTCTTTATAATATTATATTTTCTCTTTCTAAATTTATTAGCTTGATTGTTAGAGGCCAAACTCTAGAAAATACTCCAACATTTAGTTTTGTCGATCTAATGAGAGGAAGCCCATAAATTAGAGTCTAACCATGTTCTAATTCCATTACAGTTGACCTACACTACAAGAAAAATGGAGTTTAGTGACGAAAATTACCGACGAAATTTGTACACATTCTGTCGTTAAGCTTATTTAGCAACGAAATGTACTGACAAAAAAAAACGTTGAAGATATGGCCATAGGTAAATTTACTAACGGAAATTTTGTATACTGTCGGTAAATTTACCGACGATTATTTTGTTTGGTCAGTAAATTTACTCAGAAAATTACTAACAGATTTAGTTATTCCTTCGGTAAATCCAATACATTTTACCGACGAATATTTTTTTCCGTCGGTAAATTTGCTAAAAACTATTTTTTAAAATTTACCTGCAAAGTATTCAATTTCTCTTGAAGCCACCATGGAGAGAACTTTGCTAAATCTCTTCGTACCAATCGCAACACTTATTATATTCTGGTTCTTGTAGAAAGTTAAGAAAATAAAGAAGGATGTGGCTCCACTGCCATCAGGTCATCAGAGATTGCCAATAGTTGGATACCTTCTATTTCTTGGCCAAGACATTCATTGAGATTTCACAGAATTGGTTAGTGTCTATGGACCCATCTACAAGCTTTGCATCGGTAATAAACTGTGTCTCGTGGTTAGCTCCTCGAACTTGGTGAGGGAAGTTGTTCGAGACCAAGACAAAATCTTTATGAACCATAACCCACCTCTCATTGCTATAATCATCTCTTCGGGCGCAAATGACATAGCTTAGAGCCCCTATGGTTCTAAATGGAGAAAGATGCGCAAGGTCTTTGTTCGCGAAATTTTAAGTAACAAAAACATGGATGTTTGTTATGATCGAAGAAAACAAGAGATTAAGAAGACTATAAGGCATGTGTATGGTAAGATTGGACAATCTACAGATATAGGCCAATTGGCTTTTATGACAAGTATGAATGCCGTCATGAGCATTTTGTGGGGATGTACGTTAGAAGGAGAGGAAGATTTTAAAGCTGCAATAGAATTTAGAAATTTATATTTAGAGATGATGGTGCTAATGGGGAAACCAAATATTTATGACTATATTCCCATGCTTGCGAGGTTAGACTTACAAGGCTTGGAGAGGAAGGCAAAGAAAATCTCTGTTGGAGTTGAAATTTTCATTAATTCTATAATATGCACGTCTTGTACTTTGCTTTTAGCGTTAACCCACTTTCTCTACTCTTGTCCTTCGGCTTTATTCTTGGGGCTAGCAGAAGAACTTCTCCTTACATAGCTTTGAAGCTTTTTGGCCTAATAGTCAAACTGTTTTTTTATCTCTAAGTAGACTTTCATACTATACTGTCATAGACGTCTCATAAATAATTATCTATTTTATACTATAATCATATTATAATATAATCTAAGCATATCATATTATACTATAATCTGAGCATAATGCATTACAAAAATATCAATGTAAGTTATATCATATTTCAAGTAAAAGAATTGAAATTATGAAATTCATACTAAAAAAGAACTGAAATTATTTTTTCAAAGAACAGATATTTCATCAAATACTTTACATGCATCAGAAATTTATCCCAACATCACAACTAAAATCACAACTTGTCCCTTCTATCACTAACATTTATACCTTAAAGTTGTTTTCCAATCACAAAATACACAAATAAACAAAAGTAATCAAATACCTAAATTAACTTTCATCCAATAAACGAAAAAAACACATGACAGTAGTTGTAAAAATACCTCCATCGAAGGACACGATGATAATGGACGAAGAAGACAACGCTGACGAGCAGAAAAGGAGTCCACAACAGAGAAACCAGAGAGAAGAAAACCGAAGAGGAGACGCAGAAGAAGGAAGAAGAAGACGCAGGTGGGGGGAAAATGTAGGGTGAGTTTAAATTTAAAAAGAATTTACCGACGGAAATTTCCGTAGGTAAACTTAATTTTTTTATTCCGCCAATAATTCCCGCCTTTTACCGATAGATATCTTATACCGTCGCTAAATCCTTTACTGACGGAATCTTATATCGTCGCTAAAGTCTATCGCAAAATTTGTTGGGATGACTTTCCTTGATATTTAGCGACAGATATTAGTACCATCGCTAAACGAAAATTTTTTCGTCAATTTTACCAACGGAAATGGATTTTTCTTCGATAAGTTGCAACGGTATACTTTCTATCGGTAATTTTCCATCGCTAAACCTTGCTTTCTTTGTAGTGCTATTGTCAGACATAAGAGGTTAGCCTCATATTCATAGTATTCAAACACATCAAAATCGCTTTTTATCATCTGGGAACGTATTTGAAGTCGTTCAGAATGGTAGTATGATTCTTTAAAACTATATAGAGAGTTATTATTAAATACACTGTTGCTTTACATAAGAAGATGAAGCGCTTTTTAGACTTCAAAGATAAGGAGGACTTGAGTTTTTCATATAAGATGGATGTTGATTTATGACAGAGGATTAAAGGCTTAATACTTTCTTTAGTGATGGCATTATCATCTAATGACCCGGTCAACATTCTCATAAAATAAACAAAAATTGATTAGATTAGATCCTCTAACCTAAATGAAGCATTTGAGGTTTTGTGTTATAAAAGAAAGTCAGCAAAAAGAAGATTGATGGAAGGGTTGGACTAAGTGACGAAAAAGGTCAGTCTTTAATTTGTTAAACTTCATATTGTTATAAGTTGTAACAATAATTTATTTTTGTTTGAATTAAGCGTAACAATTTAATTCATATGTTTTTCTAAGTTGGTGGAGGTGGCAAATTAGTCAAGGGGTTAAGGAGGTGAAAAAGTAAAAATAGTCATAGGTGGACAAGGGGGAGTGGATCCTCTATTTCAATAAGTCTATTCCAACTCCATTCCGCCACAATACGACGACGTTTTAATAAAACTCAACTTTTACATTTAAACACGGTGTTAGCTTGGCTCTCGCCCAAGCCAAGCCGATGCATTCTCTTTCCTTTGTTTTTTTGTTTCTAACTTTTACTTCCCCTTCTCTACCCTTAATTTTCTTCGATCTTGCGCTAAAGAGAAACATGAAGAAAAGAAAGGTTGGTTATTTTAAGTTCCTCCCCAAGTCTTTCTAAGAATAGCAAATCATTCCCTATGTTATTCTTTTTCTTTGTTCTGATCTTCTCTTCTTTTTTTTAAAATTAATTTGGGTTTTTCTTCATCGAAGAAAACGAATGGGATTAAAAGACGAAAAAAAACATAAAATATTAGATTTTTTGAACAAAGATTGGAGTTTTTGGTGAGAGGAAATGGAGATTTGCAGCAGATGGGGGTTGACGATGAAGCAATTTATAAAAGATCTATGTCCTAGTATCTTGGTATCTTGTAAATGAAGATGAAGGAATTTAATTGCATAAATTTCACCACCTTTTATCATGTTTAATTTTTGTTGATATTTTGCAGGGCTTATTTAGGGAAGTCTATGTCCCTTTCATCGTAAGTTTGTACACTTTGCTCTATTTTTCTTTCATTCCATGATTTTGGAGTTGCGATTAATTTTAGATGCTAGTTTGGGAAGTTAGTTTTGTAAGTTATATATAAAAATTAAAATTTGGTTGAATCTTAAAGCAATAGTTTGAGGATTTAAAAGTGATTTTGATTGGTGAGTTGTCATGTTATGTATCTACAACCTCTCCTTCCTTTGATGTTCTTTTTTTCAATAAAAAAAGATTTTTGCTTCACTCCCTCCTTTTGATTATGAGAAGATTGCTCGATGCCATTCTCTGAAGTGAAGGTGTGGGCACTGTGAAGCCATTTTGTTGCCCAAAAATCCCCAAATCAGAGATGGGCACAAGAATGCAATAAATTCCTCTATAGTGTCCACAATTTCTTACCCCTGATTACTCCAACTACAAAGTCCATGAGTTGGAAATGCAAATATGGAGACCTCATTTTCAACTAGTGATCATTTCTTTTCTTTTTGTCTTCTATTTTTCTTCAAAAGTTCTAGCTAGTTCTTGGAAATCATGTGCCTAAATGAATAGTTTCAATTTTTATAACCATCTCTAGCCCTGCTTCTTATTCTTCTGATTTAATCAATTTCAGATGGTACTAGGACGTTTTGTTCAAGGGATTCTTACAACATAGTATTTCTACACAATCTCATAATAAAAACTATTACGATAGTGAAATTTTGGGCCTTTGCTTGAGTATGCATGTCTAATGTATCTTCCCTATTAAACAAGATGAGACTTGTATGAATTTTCTAAGTGTATGTTGGCACATTAATTTTTTATTTTTACTTGAAAAAACAATGCCAAATTGTCCTGTGTAGTTTTAACATATTGACTTTTTCCGTTTGTTTGATATTTGGAACGAAACAATAATATGAAATTAAGAAACAAGAATTGTGTCTTCACATAATATTGCCTTTCTTACAAGTTAAAGTCCAGTTGATCAAGATAAAGGTATGCATATAGACTTGTGTTTTACTGTAATCTAAGATATGCATAACTTTTTGGATTCTAAAAACATGTGATTGTTTAATGCATAGGAGGTAAAACTTTCTTGATGGGTTTTGCTCAAGAAGAGTAATTTTGTGTTCATGTTGTGTGTTTTCTTCCTAATCTCATTTTTCCATATACAACTGGTTTAACTTCTTGCTTCTCTTTTCTCTCTTTGATGCGTATTCAAGGAAAGCTGGAGTTAAAGCCAATACATGTATTAGAATTGTTTACCTTATGAATCCAAAGATCCTTGATTGTTTTGTTAATAGGGAATTGTATATTGATTTGATGTAGTTTGAAAGTTTTCTCTCATACTCTGTCTTACCTAAAAAAAAGGGAAATAATAGCATTATGTAAGGGACATAAAATTCAAGAATATAAAAATTCTTTTAATAAAACCTCAAGATTAAATGATAATGTTGGTGCTGAGGCTGTGATATTTGTTGGAGCAATTTGTACGTTTTCTGTTGTACTCTATCTCACCTATAAGATAGAAAAAAATTAATATCATTATATAAAGGACATGGAATTCAAGAATTAAAAAATTTACAAATAAAACGTCAAGATTAAATGGGTGCTACAATTGTAAGATTTGATGGAGTCTTAACTTTTTTTAGTAGATGTTCTTTTTTTCAAAGCCTTCTCCAAGCCAGCCCTCAATCTCTTACCTTAAATAGTTTTCTTCTTGATTTTGATTCCTTTAATTCCAATACAGTTATTTTCACGAATTTCAATCTCATTTTGGTCTATTATAACACTTGAATATTGAACCATCTCTTCACCTTGTAATCTAACATTGGAGTTAGCATTCAAGTGTTGGACAGTTGATCCATTACCTTGTAGTCTAGCATCCATGATTTCCAACATCTTCAAAATGAAATCTTTAACAATTTTGTAAGTCCCTTCACTCTCAGCTATTTTTGTAACCAATTGAGCATATAGCCACACAATTTTTTATACTACATACTTTGACATATCTTAGAATCCAAATTGCTTATGTTGCTTCCTAAATTTTCAGCTCTAACGAATCCAATTTTTTCTTTACATGTCCACCTTTTCAATAGGCACTAAATTGGGATCTCCATAATATTTTTCACAGCAAAACTTTCAAAACATGAGAACATAAAATTCTATCAAACTCGAATTTTCTACAGCTACAATCAGCTTTTCCATTTGATGAATCATAAGTAACTGTATGGTAATAGCTCTTCTGGAGTAAGTTGATATTTTACAATTGATCCAAACTCCCTAAAGCTTTCAATGCAAGAATCATAAGACTTACATCACTCATTTTGAAAGCACTTCAACACCTTATAAGTATAAACACTTACTGCATGTTTTAAAATTTCAATTAGATATAATAATAAGGGAATACTTGATTTAAAATCAATAAAAGAGTCTTTCAAAGTGATGAAAAACTCTAAGAATTTGTGTTGATAAGTGACGTATCTCGTTACAACATTATTCATGCTCTCACTTCTTTATGTTGTCGTCATGTCTACACAAAACATTTGTCTTCCATACACTAAAGCTCAATTTTCCTTTGTTCCAAACATACACCTCAACCAATCATTGTCTTCAATTCTGTATTTGCACAACATCTCATTCCATGCATTTACAAAATCTTTCTCTTCTTCAAAATCATATATGCATGAGCTAAAATCTCTCGCAAAATCTTTGATTGAGGAAAAACACTATTTAAATGAATGACAACATTTTGATAAATGTTCCAAATATATAAGCGATGATGAGTTTCGGGTCATCTTAGTGCTAGAGCCTTTGTTGCTGCTACATCTTGATCTGTAAGAATAATTTTAGGTCTTTTATAACACATGGATTTTGAAAAAGTATCAAATAACCATTCAAACATGAGGGATTTCTCATTGTTATCTCTCATCATATAACAATGCAACACCAAAAAGTGTAGTCTACTTATAATGATTTGTACCTACAAATAATGCAAGTGGATGACCTTTATTATTCTTCCTGTAAGTTCTGTCAAAGCATACCACATCACCAAAATTTGAGTAATCTGCTCTCATCTTTGCATTTGACCAAAAAATATTGGTTATTAAATCATGTTCATCAACTTTGATAGCATATATTGGTTATTTAGTATTGAGATTCATCACGATAAATCTCAAATTTTATTACATCTCATATATTGAGTCTGTATTGCAAAAGTTTAATATAAAGGATTGAAAACTTTCTACATCACTGATTTCTTATATATAGAGATTACTTTGTCACAACATCCAAATAATAAGATGGAAAGAGAGACCATGAAGAATACTCCTTATTTTAATGTAGTTGGCACTCATGTCTATACTAGACCATTAAAATACAATAAAGCAGGTTTTAGGATATTTTTCAAAGAACAAAGGATTATATATTAGCATATAGGAAGGTTGAGAAACTAGATATGATTGGATACATAAATTCTAATATTGTTATATATCCAAATGACAAAAAGGTCCACATCAAGTTATATTTTTATGTTACCAGATAGTGCCATTTCATAAAAGAGTGTCAAGTAGACACTTGTGACCTCTTTGCCTAAGCATTTAGAGTTTATTGTATGCTACAAGATTGCTTCATAGGTAGTTTAGTTAAGAAATTTGATTTATAAGCTATCTATAGTTGATTCAATTACTAGACCCATTCAATTGACTATGATCATCATTCTATTGTGATATTCAATAATAATAATAATAATAATAATAATAATAATAATAATAATATCATAGGGTCTAAGCATTTGACGGTTAAATATTTGCCCATAAAGAAACTTGTAGAAAAGGGTGACATCATAATAGAGGACATTTTAACTGAACATATTTTGGTTGATCTTCTACCTAAAGGTCTTTGTCCAACCATTTTATAGAGACATGATTACAATATGGGTGTTGTGAATTCTTTCAACAGTATTAGCTAAAGATCATTGTGTATTTGCTCCTAATATAGTTATGTTTTCATATATGATGATTGAATTGATTATATATATTGATGATCATCATTTTATCCTCAATCATACCTATTAGTTTGTAATGTTATAATACAAGTAAAAGTCTTGAATTGATTATACATATTGATGATCATCATTTTATCCTCAATCCTACATATTGGTTTTTAATGTTATAATACAAGTAAAAATCTTCAGATTTGTATCAATAATAAACATAGTACAGGTTATTAGGCATATATACAATTTGACTTTGATCTTATGTCTTTTGACACATTCAGGTGTATTGAGATATTGACGAGTTTATCAAATATATGAGTTTTTAATCTTATAAGGGTTTTTTTTAAATGTAGTTTAGCATTTCTTAAAAAATATATATTTTTCTATTTCATTTTAATATAAAATTTTGAGAAATTGAGACTGACAAATGAAACTTAGTATATTATAGATCATGTACGTGTTATTGTTTTTGGTCATATTCTATTTTCTTATTCATGTTAATAAGATTATTATATATGCATGATTGTGTTAGTCCTATGCCACACATGATACAAATTTTTGATACCTTCAGTATTGAAAGCCTTACATGATTAAACAATATATTTCTTTTAACTTTTGAATCAAATATTTTACAAATTTTGCGTTGTTCGCCTTTATTGTTTAGCCTTATTACAAATGCAGTAATTAATATTTGTTTAAAGGATAATTACCAAAAAAAATTGTTTAAAGGAAGTATGTTGGAATTTTATTTCTATTGAACATTTAATAATTACCTTTTTAAAATATTAATTCTAAAAATATTAAAGTTTCAACCAGCATAAAAATAATCTTGGGCAATTAATTTCAGTGAACCTCAGTTTTAAAGCACCGGGTTTGCCTTGAAACTAGTCTTGCTATCCAGAGGTTTGAACTTGGGAGATTTTGCTATCTTCTCTGTTGAAGGGCCTCATCTTTTGTATTTGCATAGTCTACAGAATAAATGAATGCGACCCAAGCAAGGCATCTTTGAATATCTTCGTAGGCCTACTATTTCAGGCCGAAGACTTTGTCTAGGCCACATTTTTTCCGAAGAAGTGAAGACCGCTAAGAGTTTGATCGTATGTGAACTAAACTTGTGCCCGAATTTGTAGACTAGTAGTTTATTTTCAGAAGGCACGTAGGAGGAGTAAGGCTATCAAAAGTTGGTAAGCAACAAAAGTCTGACTAGACGATTAGCACCCCCTACCCCCTCGACAACTGCTGGACGGTCACACATATTTGGGATTTATATTGACGACAAGCAGAAGCAAAATCATTTCCTTTGTCCATTATTTTGACATAGTATCTGAAACGAAGCCAAGCACATGGCGTCACATCCTTTTGAATGATAACGGAAGTTACCGCCAACTTGGTAGATTAGGAGAAAGTTGATCTGACATGAATTGCCAACTTTGAGTATCAAAATTTACTCAAATTTTAAGTAACAACGTAAAATATAAATTAGTATATAATTGTTAGAAATAAATTCTAAAAGGTGGAGGAGTTTTCTTTTTTAAAAAAAAATTCTTAAATTGTATGTTTGAACTTTGAAACGGTTATCTAATTGAACAAACAGGCAACCAAGTTGGCGAGTTCTCGCTAAGTCCACGCTGAAAAGCTGCCGGATTTTTATACTGCCCTACGCTGGAGATCTAAACGGTCACAATTGCTCTTCTACTTTCAGTTTATTAATATTGCATAATAGGTTAGAATAAAATTATTTTCTTAATTAATTCATAAAATTACATTATCTTAATTTTTATATAGTATTTAATTATTATCAACGAAAATAATATCATACTTTAATATTAATAATTTTTATTTAAAAATAAAACAAAACGGTACGCTAAAATTATGATAGTTTATGATAGTTTACCAAGTCATCCATTTGCGATCTTATGACCGTTTGGACTGGAGATTACGTTTGGATGACAGAGATTTGCCAAAAAGAAGAATTACCCCTAGTTTGTGGGAGCAGAGAACAGATTTATGTATACAAAGCAAGTGAATATGTATAAAAATGGGAAAGGATAAAGAGAATTCTTTCATGTGAAATAGAACAGATGAGGAATCTTGATTGCGTGATTTAGTTTAAAAAGACATGAGAAAAAATGACGACCAAATTTAGTAGGAACTAGGAACTAGGGGCTTTGGTTTGGATTCATTTCATTGGTTGATAGATTTTTTGGATCCAATGCCTTGGACAAATGTTCCATTAAACAACATGAGAAGTATCTTTGGCCGCCAAAAGCTTGGCTCTGTGTACTTATGGCTCCTTATTACCATTTTTCCTTATCCCAGTTCACAAACGATTAATACAAGCTTTTTATTAAAAAAAATTGATAAAACATTCCTCAATCAATTTTTATGTAGAAGATTTTTTTAATATACTTTTTAAAAAACAGTCCAAACAGTAAGTTGTTGTCCCTCTAGATTCCATGTTTTCTTCTTTTCTACACTAGTAAGTTGGGCACTCCTACAGGATGGGATAAAAGTAGGTGGCCAGAGTTGTTCTACGGCACAATCGCATCTTCTTATTATAATGCAATATCAAAACATTAAAACACAAGAAAAATGGGTGGAAATAGAGATTGGTGTTAAATTATTTTTGTTTGAATAACATTTTTACCGATATGGTTGATGATATTAGTAAAATCTGGCACTGAAATATTGGATAGGTAACTGTTTTAATTTTTAAACCTCCAAGGTATGGTCGTTCTTTGCCTACATGAAAATGACAATGACTTTGTAGGAAAGTAAAGAGAGGAGAAAAGAAAAGGAAATGCTACCGAATAATACCATGAAAAAAAAGGAGACGGAAAATAAAGAGAATACAAAAATCTCTAGAGTTCAACGGAGTTTTCTTTTCTGACTTTTACGTGTCAGTAAATATGTCTCACAGAGTATAATTATCGGAAAATCCACAGGAAAAGTTCATGAGGTGAGGTCAGCTCAGCTGGGATTTATAAAATATCTTAGGTAAAACGGCGGGAGTATAGGAGAAATAATTTAAAAGAACGGGGGAGGAGAATAAATACCACGAAAATCAGGGATACAAACGACAAATTCAAACAAATAAATGAAACCACCGCCCCTGCAAACAAACGAACGCTACTATTCTCAGTCTCTCTCTCTTGTCTGCTATGCCAAACACCAACCAATGAAGTGTGGATCGAAACGAAACTGAAACAACACAAAGAATTGATATAGAAGAAGAAGAAGAAGAAATGTTCAGGTTGAGCAAGCACAAACCAAAGCTCGGAGAGAAATTTGATTTCCATTTCTCTAACTTGCAAGCTCTTCAGGTCTCACCTTCCTCGACACGCATGCCTCCATACACATGTACTTATTATGTCTGTATAGGTTGTAGACATTTTGATTATTATAAATTCTTCATATTCGATTTCTTGAATTCACTGTAACGCTTCTGAATCTGCTGTTGAAATTTGTCTTGCAGTATTATATTATTCTGTATTATATTATTCTGTATTTCTGCCGACTTTTCTTTTTTCTTGCTCCTTCTGTTTAGTCGAATTGTAATGTGATTATTTACGTGTATTACGATGCTGCATTTTCATCTTTCCGTGCTTTTCGCTTTGGAGACAAGTGAAGTGATGATAAACCGCGTCGGATTATTGGTTCCTTTCGAACTCTTCATGATTCGATCCGAAATTGTGCGGTAGGAGACCTGTTATTTGACATTTATTTTTTAA
Organism: Erythroxylum gracilipes; assembly: GCA_026413385.1. Taxonomy (NCBI): domain Eukaryota; kingdom Viridiplantae; phylum Streptophyta; class Magnoliopsida; order Malpighiales; family Erythroxylaceae; genus Erythroxylum; species Erythroxylum gracilipes. Next base: position 17,637,049 of record JANZLC010000202.1, on the reverse strand, counting down.
ATGTTAAATGGGAAGAGGTGGAGCTTTTTATAAACGTTTTCACTAGATTTTAGCGACGAGAAATGTAATTAGATATTAAAATTGAACATTGTGAATCATTTATGTTCGTTGCTCTTTGGTAACCGCAGGTACCGAAAGGATGGGACAAGCTCTTTGTATCTATAATTTCTGTGGAAACCGGGAAAGCCCTCGTCAAGTCGGGGAAAGCGACAGTGAAGAATGGAAGTTGTCGATGGACTGAAACTTTGTCAGAGTCTATATGGATGCCCCAACATGATGCTCCCAAAGAGAATGAAGAACACCTCCAAAAGCTTGTTGTTGCCATGGTATAGATCGCCTATTCGTTTAATTGTTGTTGTTTCAGATCTAATTAACTTGGAATGATATTATTGATGCAGGGATCAGCTAAATCTGGTGCCCTTGGAGAAGCTATAGTCAATTTAGCAAGCTACAAGGCATCAAAAACTGCTCTTCCTGTTTCATTGCCATTGAAGAAGTGTTCTCATGGGACCATCTTAAAAGTAAGAATGTAGTCATTTCTATAATCAAACACAATTTCCACCTGTTCAAGCGTGTAGTGACCACGGACTCCCAATGATTTAAACGTTATTCCTCGTCAAACCTGCTTTGGCATAAAACATCTTAACCATACCTCTGTTTTTCAGCTTAAAATTCAGTGCCTATCACCAACAGATGATTGCCCAACAACTGAAGCGGAACTCAGGTTTGCAATTCAATGCAAGACCTTAAACTGTTGTGGAACTATTTCATTTTGTGTTCTTAGAGATTTTGGAATATATTTTGAAGGGAGGAACAGTCTGAAGACAAAGCTTCCAGTATTGAGGATCTAAACATTGGGGATGGTGAGACAGAAAGTAAATCTGAAGCTTCTAATAGTTCATCTAAAAGAAGCTTTGGATCCTCATCTAGTAACCCTCTCCATAGTACATCTTTTACAGGAGACCTACAAAGGGTATGTTAAATCAAAATTTTATGATTTATGTTTGGATTTCTGTCATATGAACTCCATTTGCATCAGAGGTCTGCTTAGTAACCAGCTACCATTGTACCTCTCTTATAAGAGATTTACAAGGGTTTGCCCATGTAGAAATGAGCTTTTTACAAGTTATGTTTTGATTTCAGTCATATGAACTCCATTTGCATCAGAAGGTTCTGCCTAGTAATAAGATGTCTTTATGTCACTCCACATTATAGTTCCATTTAAGATATTTGTGATTTCATTTTATAAACACTATAACGGTGCTATTGGACACTAAACGTTCGAATTAAGATGAGATATTTCTTTATCTAGTTGGTAGCACTTAAAATTTCTACACTTTTATTGTTCTATGTTCCTTAATGCAGTTAACAAAGACCTTACTTCTTGATACAGGACTTGTTTGTATCAGCATCCCCTTTTAGCTTTGACTCGACGGATGGTTCTTTGAGCAGAGAAACCTGTTCCCCGCGTAATGACTTCAACATCATTGCTAAGACTCATATTGCAAGACAAGATTCAACTGGCTCCAACTCCCAAGATAGTACTGTTGCAGGATCTTATAATTTCGATGGCTCTTCTAGGTCAAATCTCTCATCTTTTAATTCAAAATTTTCAATCGCTCGAAGCAATCTTCGGAATGAGAAAGATGACATCAATTGGGTATCACGTACTGTTGCTTCATCACCCTTGCACAATTCTAATTCATATAAAGATTTGAAAGCAGCAGAAGTTACAATAGAGGAGCTACGGGCAGAAGCTAGTATGTGGGAACAAAATGCTCAAAAGCTAATGATTGATCTGGAAAGGTTGAAGAAGGATTTATCAGACCAATCAGAGCGTCAGACAAGTCTTGAAATGAAGCTTTCAGAGTCATGCTTAGAATGTGATCACCTGAAGCTAGAAAATAACCGACTGAATGTCTTGTTGGAGGGTGTAGCAGGGAAGCGATCAGCCACAGACGATAAGAAGGTCCAAGAGAAAGAAATGGATAATCTTCTAAAGGAAATGGAAAGTGAATTAAAGTTTCAGAAAGAGTGCAACGCAAACTTGGATTTACAGCTTCAGAGAACCCAGGAGTCAAACATTGAACTTGTTTCCATCCTTCAAGAACTTGAAGATACCATAGAGAAACAAAAAAAGGAAATTGCTGATTTGTTAAACATGCATTCCAAATATGAAGATGCTGGAAATAAAGGCCATCGAATTGAAAATAATGAGGAGACAATACTAAACAAGGAAGTATTCGGAGATAATCTCACAAGTGCCACTTTTGATCCAAACATAGAGAATACCCCTGTTGAGCATCTAGAAAAAGAATCATCCTTATACTTTGAACCAGAGGAGACGCAATTAGAAGAATTACAAAATGATTCTGAGTATCGGATGAAGTTTATGGAAAAATCTCTTCAGGACAGAATTTTTGAGTTGGAATTTGATCGAAACTTGAAAGCTCAGACTCTAATGAAGTTGGAATCAGAATGGAAAAATAAGTTAATAGCAAAAGAAGAAGAAATTATCAATTTGGAAGCAAAATTATCCGCAGGTCTTAATGCCTCTGTAGAAAGTGGAGCTTGTAATCCAATTAAAGATATTGAAGTCTTGAAGCAGAAGATAGAGGAGCTTGAAAGAGAATGCAACGAGCTAACAGAAGAGAATCTGCAGCTTCTTGTTAAGCTCAAAGAATCAACGTTGAATCTTCCATCATGTAACTCTTCTGAATCTTCAATCAATGAGATTCGGAGGATTGGTTCTCTTTCTACTGCTGAATCTGAAGTGAGCAAACTGACATCCCAAATATGCATGCTTGAAAATGATCTGAACCAAAAGAAAATCCTGATTGAGGATCTTTCTGCTGATCATTTGCAGATTAAATGCATTGATCTGGAGAAAAGGTGTACTGATCTGGAGCTTCAGTTGCAGGCTTCCAAGGAAGATGCAAGTTACCTTGACAGTGAACTCTGTCAATATCGCATCCTAAAAAAGCAACCAGAAATGGAGATTGCACTGAAGCAAGTAGAACGCTTCCAAGTAAAGGAAACTAAGACTGACAACGACCATGAAGGAACCTGCAGCAAACCCAAAATTTCTGAATCAAATGCATTTGTTGGGATGACTGAACTATTGTCGAATTTAGATGAGCAGATACAGTTATGCATAGCCTGTGTAAAGATGCAACAATACAGTGGTTGTTTGCCTACAGATGCTGAAAATAAGTATAGTTTAAGCAAGTCACAGATTGCTTTGCTTGGTCAGAGAGAGCAAGGTGAGGCTATTTTGGACAGCGTTCTTCAACTAAAGGATTTGCTTGAAGTGAAAAATACTGCATCCGCTGACGAGCTTGATCAAAGTGCAGAAATCAGGGAAGTAGTGTCAAAGACCGAAACTAACCTCAGGAAACTTGAGGATTATGATTTAAAGGAGAAACCTCTCAGCACTTCTTATCCTGAATTAGAAAATCAGCAAACAGAATCAAAACCTGAAGCTTCATGTTTCGGTCACGAGCCAGTGGAAATTATTTACGAGACAGACAAGCTTAGATCTGATATTCTTTTGAAGGAAGAAGAGGAGGATTGCCATAGGATGTTGAAGACTCATGTTTCCAGTCTTCAGAATGAGATGAAGTTGGAGGAAAAGATGGAGGCCATGGCAATAGAAAGCAAAATGGCCTTTAAATGCTTGGATGATTTTCACAGTGAAATGATGATACTCAATAGCAGCTTGGATTCCCATGTTTCATCCAAAAATAATCTTATAAGGAAGTCGTCAGAGTTGGAACATAGTGAAAAGGAGGTTGAGAATCACCTCTCTGAACTAGAGAAGGAAAATGTACAGTTGGCGGAGCGAATATGCGGCTTGGAATCACAATTAAGATATTTAACTGATGTGAAGGAGTCAAGCCGTTTGGACTTAGAGAATTCAGAATCTTGTGTTGCAAGTTTCAAGGAGGACGTAATGAGACTGGAGGGTGAGTTGGAGGCTCAGAAGGCTGATATGAAGTACAAGTTGCAGGAGATGCAAATGCGATGGCTAGAAGCTCAAGAAGAGTGCGAGTATCTGAAGATCGCAAATGCCAAATTACAATCTACAGCTGCAAGTTTAATTGAAGAGTGTAGTTTGCTTCAAAAGTCAAACATAGAGTTCAAAAATCAAAATGTTGAGCTATATGAACATTGCACTGTCTTGGAAGCTGAACTGAAAGAATCAGAGAAGGTCTTTTCTAATATGGTTAAGGGAGTTGAAGCTCTAGAAGAAAAATACACCACAATGCTGGAAGAAGTTGCATCAAAAGAGAAAGCCCTTAACATAGAATTAGACACACTTCTGGATGAGAACAGGCGATACAAGGAGAAAATGGTTACAGAGGAGAACCTATTGAATCAGATGTTCTTGGAGAAGATGGTTGAAGTTGAGAAACTTCAAAGACAGATTGCAGATCTCACTGAACAGATATCTGCCAGCCATGATGAAGAGAGAAGAACAACTTCAGATGCTGTACTAGAAATGTCCAGTTTATGTGCAGAAAAAGCTTTGCTTGAAGCTTCGCTGCATGAAGTCCGAGGAAAACTTAAGGTATCTGAGATCAACTTCAGTACCATCCAAATCGAATCAGAAGCAAAACTGAAAGCACTTGGAGATGAGCTGGCAGTTTCCAAACAAAACCAAGAAGTTCTCATGGCTGACCATGAAAAGCTATTGGAATTGTTGGAAGATGTGAAATCCAGCGAGGAGAAGTATAAAGGCATCGTTAGGGTGCTCAAATTAAAACTTAAAACTTCTGAATATCAGAGGCTAAAACTAACAGACGAAATATCCAACCTTAAGCTGCAGTTGGAGAAAACAGTGGTTCTTCAAGATGAAATTTTGGCTCTCAAGGGATCACTTAGTGAGGCCAAATTTGAAAATAAAAAAATTGAAGGTTCACTTCAGAGTTTATCAGGAGACTATGAAGCCCAAAAGACTCAGAAATCTCAGTTAGAACTGAAGCTTATCGACATGCAGAAGGCTTTGTCTGAGTTAGAGGACTGCAAACGTAGTAAAGTTGTGCTTGAGGAAAAGGTTTTGCGGCTGGAAGGAGATCTAACTGCAAGAGAAGCATTAGGTGCTGCAGATGCTGAACTGAAAAATGAGCTTGCACGTGTCAAAAGAGCAAATAATGAACTCCAAAGGAGGATAAGACACCTGGAGGAGGAGAAGCAAGAGAGTCGGAAGAGAGCTCAAGCTTTTGCAGAGGAATCAACCGATAGGAAAGAAGTGAAACAAGATCAGAATAGGACCACTGTTTCAAGCTTTTCTATTTGCTTTGAAACTAATTCCATGAGTACGCCTACCTCTGGTGATTCAAATCAGGTCAATATCCACTGTTCTATCTTGCAATTTAAACCAGAGTATTAGCGTAGTCTGCCTTTACTTCAATAACTTGTTTTCTAGTCTTCACTAATTAATGATGTGGAGATTAAGTTTCAAACAAAAAAGAAGATGAAATCAAGTAACATATTATGAAATGATTCTTTTTCTGATAGATAACAACAGTGGTAAGTGGGATTTATTCTGCTTTTTTTCTTTTTTTGTGTGTGTTTCAGGTTGATTCCAAATCTAATCATTGTACTGGGAGCTTGCTAGCTAGCGGAACTGAGCCCTTGTCAAAGATCCAGCAACTTGAAATTGAACTTGCCGAGGCATTGGAGGCAAATGATCTGTATAAAACTCAGCTTAAAAGGTGGGTACAAGTACATTGTTTCTGTGACCAATAGATATCTGTTTCTTCACTAAAACAGTTTTAACATTTTTCACCACGATTTCTTGTATAAATACCTCATCCAATACTTTTCATGTGTGTTGGTTTCCTAAAACCGCTTTTTACTTATCTAACGTAAGCATCATTATAACTAGTACGTGGAAAGGTGTTAGTAATGCTAAAATGTTATGTTTCAGTTTGTTGTCTGAGGGAGGCAGTCAGTCAACTGATCTCAAAGTGTTGTCGACCGAAGATGGATTGCAAAGAGATGGTTATCACAGTGACATATCATCACTTCAGCTAGAGTTGAAGGATATTCGTGAGCGCTATTTCCACATGAGCCTTAAATACGCAGAAGTTGAAGCTGAACGCGAGCAACTGGTCCTCAAGCTGAAGTCCACTAGTAATGGAAGAAGGTGGTTTCGTTAATCGGGATCCCAAATTTTTGCGAGTCCTTTAAAATTGGATAACTAGTACTCAAAAGACAAAGGCATGAAGCAGACAGTGTATGTGTTTTGTAACATAAAAAGAAAATTAAAATAACTGCCTCTGCCTCTGCCTGTACTAAATTTATTGTACGTACTCAACTACAAGTAGAAAGTAGAAACTTGCATTTTTTTTCTTTTGTTTCATTTTCATGTTAGAGGATCCACGGTGTGTCCAATGACCCCACTGAGACAAAATAAACTATAATAAATGCTTAACAAGAGGCTGGTAATTTCAAATGCCACTGGATCAAGAAATTAGATGTATTATATGTAAGGTGTGTTGGAACAAATAAATTTCAGTTCTTTGGCTTATGCATGAGATCAGAGGATTTGGAATTGAATTTTAGATTTTTAATTTTTATATAGCTCCTATACACTTGATAATTTATATACCTTTTTATCCACCCCAGATTCTTATTTATCAATAATTCAATTGAACTAAAGATTTTTAAACACGATAGTAAATCCAATTTGTTTCCAAATTGACCGCATGTGAACAAATATTAGTGTGATACATTAGGGAAGAAAAGTATCATCTACATCTACGAATGCAAATGCCACAATGTTGCAGTTTAAAGACAAACGAATTGGCAGTTGATATTGTCATGTAAAATGGAAGTTGTTTTATATGTCTGTCTATTTTTTTGAGGTTTTTAGTAAGTGTTTCTATTTCAAGTAGCTTCTTCCACTATAAGAAAATTGTAAATTACAGATGAAAAACTTTCGTAGTAAACTAGCGACAGAAATTGCTTTCCATAGGTAAAGTTGTCGAGAAAAAAAGTAATTTGCGACGGAAAAAATCTGTCGATAAAGGAAGAGACGAAACTTTGCCGATGGAAATTAGCGATGGATTAGTGAAAGTCGTTATAAAAATAGGCGTCAATGATTCTCGACAACAAATGCCTACAAAATTTATCGATTGAAATGAATTTTGTTGATAATATATCGACGGAACTTTGTTCCGTCGGTAAATTCAACGATGTTGGGTTGTTCTTTTAATTGGAAGGAAAACGTCGTTTGTTCAACCACAAACGACAAACGATACCGTTTCCTTATCATGTTTAAGCAAGGGCGTCGAACCCTTCTCCCCATCTGTCGAAGGTGTCTGAAAATGTTGTGATTTTTTCCCCTTTAACCTCGTCATCGTTGTCTTCTGTCATTCTCCAGTTATACACTATTGTCATCGTCTCTGTCTTCAGTTAGTCATCCATCATGGTTAGTTATTCCTCCTTTCCACTTGGTTTTTTATTTTTCTGCTTGTTGTTATTAGGGAACCTTTTGTTTGGGCTGGTTTTGGTTGATGTCCTTTGTGTTTTCTGCATTTATTTTAGCTGTTAGTGGTTCATCATGCATCTCAATGTGTTCTTGTTGGTGAAGAATGCCAGGTACCAGTGTTTTGTTAATAGTTAGGGATGAATTTGTTATGCCAATAAAGTGTTCAATGAAAGGCTTAAAGGGATAAATTTGTTTTGTTTTAATACGGTAAGTTAAATGGATTCAAATGCAGTGTGGATAGGATCCAGATACAATATTTATACTTTTATAACAAAAAGCAGTATAGTAACACTTAAAATTGTTAGTTTAGTGAAAATATATAATTAAACTAGTATATGGTTTCCCGAATCTTAATTGTTAACAATAGCAAGAGGTCAAAACATATATTAGGAAAAAAAGTCGTAATGATGATGGCGAATTAAGTAAAATATGATTAGTTTTAGAACTAAAAGTAATTAAATGAGACAAATCATTCATGGCATGACATTGGTGGGGATAGATACGAATTTGGCATGTCTTTTGCACCTTTAGAATTAGTTTATACTATACATTCATTATAGTCTTACCTACAGGTTGGGGATTGAAAATAAAAATGCAATACCTATAATAGATATTAGGTCTTAAAATTAAATTGAAATGCCAAAGTTACATCTTAGGGCTGAAAAATAAAATAAAATATAAATGGAATGCCTAGAATGAATATTAGCTATTGGAATCTAAAGAAAATGGCTATAGTAGTTCCATAAGACTAGAAATGAAAAACGAAATGCCTATGGGTAATTTCTAGGGCTTAAAACTAAACTAAAATGAAATGGAATCCCTAGAATGAATATTAGGGCTTTAAAATGGAGAAAATGTTTG
>JANZLC010000202.1:17599931-17627174 GCA_026413385.1 Erythroxylum gracilipes | reverse complement strand
CTTGTGTTTGGGCGAGAGTGGAACCATTGTGTTCGTCACGTGCACGTCGACAAGAGCCTTCTCCAGGCTGCCCGCTTATGGCTTATGAGCTCCGAATGGACTCATTGTGTTTATGGGGTAAACTTCAATTTCCTCATTGTGTTTCATGGAACCCTCGAGCCAAATGTGTGCATGTGGATGTTCATTTCTATATGTCTTATAGTTGATTAAAGTGAAACTTGTAAATTTAACCTATTAATAACTTAGATTACTTTCGTTGAGGTTTAAAATTGAACATAATGATTGATTCACAATAAAATGAAGAGTCGAAATGAAAAATGATCAATTATATGTTGATTTTGTACATTACTACAGATCTCATCCAAGTTGTCCAAGTTTTTATTTTCCTTTAGATGTGCTTCATTATGTATGTTTAATCTCTTCTCAACTTGAAAAATAGCATAGCTTAATGTATTGCACTGAAAAGAACTATGTTTTGGATATTTCATACGAAAATGTTGATTAATATGTTTATGAGAGATCTGAAATGTTTCTTTTAGTAGTTCATTAGTTTACATAAGGTTGCTTTATTAGTTGAATTATGTAAAGATATATATCTTGATTGAACTAGATGTATAATTTCCAATTAAAGATTACTTTTAAAGTATTATGAGATGAAATAGGGGCTATTGAAGTTTATGAAGAATTGTTCAGATAGGTTATGCTAATTATAAGCTTTTCTTCATACAAATTTGACGACAAAGAAGCCTATATGAATGCAGAAGTGTTACATGCTCTTTTGATGTGTCCTTACATGAAAATTTTGCATATTTTTACCATAGGAACCATGTCTTCTAGTTTTAGATTATGAACCATACATATATACATGGAATTACTTTTTAGCTTTGGATATAGAAGATGATACAGGAGCATTAAAGTTTTTATGCCTATAATTGGAGTCTATATGCTGATATGACGACATTGGCAATGGCTCAACAATATGCACATTATTTTTATTACAAAAATTTTCTTATCTTTAGATAATGTACTTTTATAAGTGTAATCAATTACATGTTTACCATTTAAGGTATTCTGGGACCAAAGTTGCATTATAGTTTTTCTCTTACTAAACTGAAATTATAAAATGATGCTTTAAAAATATTTCTCCTTTTTCAATACCTCATTCTCATCTAATAAACATGCTCATTTTCATTGCCAACAACCATACTCTTAGATTATATAAGGTCATACACATAACATTTCAATTGCTCATCTCAATCAATATGCATCAAAGAGTTTTTGAGCTTCTTTTTACTTGGAAGATATTTTCTTCATTTTTATGCTTATAGCCTCTAGGTATTCAACTAACTCATCATATGAAAGATTAATATCATAATTACTACTCTTAGCATAAGAGATTTAGCAATAGGGTAGCTTATTATTGTTGGATATAAAGCATAAACTTTGCATAATTTTTTTGCTTCATGACTTTAAGAAATAATAGTGTCATCTTATTAAGCCTTTAAATTTTCTTCTTCTTATTTAATTACTTTTCTCTCTTAATTTTCAACAATTTATTAAATTTCTTTGTGATTATATTTATATCACCCTTGGCACTCTCACTTATATAGGTCTTATATATAATTTTCCTCCTTCTTAGCAACTTTAAAAATCGCACCTCTTCTTGTTGAAGTAAGCTCCTTTTCATGTAATTCATTAATCTACATCTCATAGGTTAGTGATTAGATTAGCTTTTCCAATGGTATGGTCTTTAATTTTTATATTTTTGTTTATTGTCTTTGTTGTAGGTCATGTTCTGTGATGAAGAGCGTCGATAATTGTTCAACCTCAATTGTCTTCTTTGTAGTTTGCAATTGTCTGTCTATTAAGGTAAGTCGTTCAACTAAGTAATGTGTACAAAGTGATCCATTTTGTGTTGTTCTTTGCAATTTCACCTATAACAATGATTGACGAGATTTTAGGCTCGGGTTTAATAGTCTAAGTATTTATGTTTGGGATTTGTTTAAATTGAAACATAAAGACTTAAACTTGTAGGTGATTAATTCAAATTTCGTATTAACATAAACACGTATTTAACAAGACAATTCTTTGCATAGTAAACCCTTAGGATGACATATAGGCTGAAAACTCATGATGTAACTCCTATGAGGCTTATCAGTGAAAAATTTCACGAGTCTAAGAGTCACAGTGAAAACTTACTTTCTCGATTCATCTAGTGTAACAATGCCACGTACTATAGTGATTATTTAAAATCAAACTTTGTAAATGAACTTGTAGGTGATTAAATCAAACTTAGTATTAACATAAGAAATTCATGTAATTGACAAGACAATTCTTTGCAAAATAAACCCCTATAATGGTATATAGGCTGGAAACTCATGATGCAACTCCCATAAAGCTTATCGGTGAAAAATTTTACGAGCCTAGGAGTCATAACGAGAACTTACTTTCTCGATTTGTCTAGTCTAACAATGCCACGTACCATAGTGCTTTTTTTAATTTCCATTGATTTTATTTATTGTAAACCAATTTCCACTCTTTTTATTTTAATATAAAGTTAGAAAAATAATATGTAGGTGTTTTTTTCCTTTTTAATGTCACTTCTTACAGGATATTGGTTGGCAAATTGCTTTATTTGACTGATAGTCATATATGTTGTCCATCAATTAAGTCAAAGTATAGTTCATTTGTAGGTTGCTTATACGGTATTAAGATATGTTAAGGATAATAAAGATGAAAGCCTTATCTTTCCTAAAAAATTTCTTCTATGATTGTAAGGTTATTATGACTTAGAATGTGGTGATTGTCTAATTACTAAGGTGGAATTGGTTGTGATTAAGTTATCTAATTGTGAAATTATATGGTAGGATAGGTTGGTTTCAATTTGGAGGAAAAATGGTTAGAGACTTTTAAAAACTTATGAGAAATGAAGGATCTAATGATGCCTAAAGTAAATATTAAATCTTCTGTAAGATTAATATGAATACTACTGTAATGATTATTATATCTTATTACAGTCACTTTTTGAAATAACAATTTTGTAGAAATGAGTAATGTTGATAGATCTTAAGTGTATGGACGATTAACACCTAATGATTTAATTAATCCTGAGTTTATTGAGGGAGTTGAAGCTTTTATTCATTATGCATGTTCTCAACCTGCATATATGGATGGTCCAAAGATCAAATGTACATGTAAAAAGTGTGAACATATTCGTGTTCTTCCTATTAATGAAGTGAATCTCAATTTATTAAGAAAATGGTTTGTTCCAAATTATTTTAAGTGGACCCGACATAGGGAGCCATTAATTTGTAGCATTTCAGGGGGCAATGAAGTAAACTCGTTAATAAATGTGGATGATTTAAAAAGGGCACCGGATTTATAACAAATTATATGGGTGCAACTGAAAATCCTTACATCCAAATAGTTTATGATGGAGTCGGTTATACCTTTCAGACAAATATAGAAAATGTTGAAGAACCAAACCAACATGTAAATTTTTTTTGACTTACTAAAATCAGTTGACCAAGAAATATGGCCAGAACAAAAAGTTTGAAAGGCATATTTCTGATTTAAGTTTAGACAAACTTCTTAGTTGGTATAATGAATCATTGCCTTTTGATCATACAATGGTTGATAATTTTTACAATATCAAGAAACTTATCATGAGTCTTGGTTTGGCAGTTGAAAAAATTGATTATTGTAAATTGGGATGTATGCTATTTTGGGGAGATGATGTGAATTACAAGAGTGTAAATTTTGTGGTCAGTCTAGGTTCAAACCTAGAAAGCATACCATGAAACAAAAATTTGTACCTTAGAAGCAAATGTAATATTTCCCACTAACTTAGAGACTTTAAAGATTGTATGTCTCTGATGTTACTGCATCTCACATGAGATAACATAATGAACATAAACAGGAAGATGGAATAATAAGCTATCCATCGGATGCACTCGCATGGAAATATTTCAATAACATCCATTCTCAGTTTGCAGTTGAAAGTTGAAATGTTAGGTTGGGATTGTTGACAGATGGATTTCAACCTTTTAGTCAATCCGGCCAACACTATTCATCATGACCAATCATAATTCCTCCTTATAATTTGCCTCCATAGATGTGTATGACTGAGGCATATATGTTCTTGACGATGATTGTGCCAAGGCCTAGGCATTGAAAGCATAAAATTGATGTATTCTTACAACTATTGGTATCTGAATTGCATCATCTTTGGGATTTTGGTGTGGAGATATATGTGTCTCTTAAACAAAATTTTTTGTTGAGGGCAGCTTTGATGTGGACTATTAGTGATTTCCTTGCATATGCTACATTGTCTGGATAGAGCACAACAAGAAAATTGGCTTGTCCTTATTATGACAATCATTCTGATGCGTTTTATCTTCCTAACGGGGGCAAAACATCTTGATTTGACAGCTATAGAAAATTTCTTCCACCAGATCATCTATTTAGACGCAACAAACAAAAGTTCATTAAGAATAAGATGGCACTAACACCTCCTCTCCCTTACAAAGTTGGTGAAGAGATATTACAAGAGATTGATGAATTAGGGTTGTTGAAAGTTGCAGAACTTAAAGCTGAAAAAGTGAATAGAAGTATTAGTAAAAACCTTAGTTGGAGAAAATGAAATATCTTTTGGAATTTGCCATATTGGAAAACTAATTTGATACGTCATAATCTAGATGTGATGCATATTGAAAAAATATTTTTGACATTTTGTTCAACACCATAATGAACATTGAAGGGAGGACAAAGGACAATGCAAAATCACAAGCTGATTTGAAACTTTTTTATAGAAGGAATGAGCTAGATAAAGATCTTGGTATCAGTAAATATCCAAAATCATTTTACACATTAGACAAAAAACAAAAGGAAATTTTGTGTGAATGGTTGAAACCTTTAAAGTTTCTCAATGGTTTTGTTTCGAACTTGGCAAGGTGTGTGGACATGAAGAAGTACAAATTATTTGGCATGAAAAATCATGATTGTCATGTGTTTGTACAAAGGCTAATTCTAATTACATTTTGGGAGTTGCTATCGAATAAGGTTTGGGAAGCTATAATGGAATTAAGTTTGTTTTTCAAAAGCTTAACATAATCTGAAATAAAGTTGGATGAAATGGAAAAACTAGAAAGGGAAATTCTAGCTATCTTGTGCAAATTGGAAGGGATTTTCCCTCCTAGCTTCTTTGACTATATGGAGCATCTATACGTACATTTAGCATACAAGGGCTAAACTTACTGGTACAGTTCAATATCGATTCATGTATCCGTTTGAGAGGTAATTATAGTTAATATTTAAATAAAAATTATAGCATGTTTTAATTACAAAATTGTAATAACCCTATTTGTAATGTAGGTTTTTGCATCACTTGAAGAAAAATGTTTAAAAAAAAAACAAGGCTAGAAGTTGAAGGTTTAATATGGAATGCTTATTTAGTGGAGAAAGCAGGTACATTTTGTTCACATTATTTTAAGTCGCATGTGCACACTAGAGAAAGAAAAGTTCCTGATAATGACAATGGAGGCGAAACTAATGATATTGAAGGTAACTTACCCATTTTCACATATCTAGGACAAACATATGGACGTTCAACAAGGAGAATGTTAACAGAAGAAGAAATATAGGCTGCCCATAGTTTCATTTTATTGAATTGTCAAGAGGTTCAACCTTTTATGTAGTAAGTTTAATTTGATTTTGAAATTCATTATTTGAGTTTTTGAAGTTAGTGTTGTTCATAACTAAAGTACATAATAATGCTTTTATATTACGCGAGCTAGTGCTCGAAAGCACATAAGATGATATCAATAAAGAAGTTGGAAGACACTTTCCTTGATGATTCGATAAATATGTAAGTTTTCACTTGCAATAATTGAAATAGTTGAATTATTAGTTCAAAGTTTTTAAATGAGATTATACTATTTAATATGATTTTTTGTATAGGCCTCAAAAAATCCAATAGAGAACAAGTTCATATATGATCTTGCGAAAGGACCTTTGTGAACTGTCAAATGGTATCCAATGTATTTTGTTAATGGATGCAAATTTCATATAGAATATCATGGGCATAGCATGGCAGCAGTAAATAGTGGGGTTTGCATATAGGGAGACTTGATAGATTATTATGATAAAATTATTGAGATACTTAAAATTAAGTACCTGCATTGCCAATAAAATGGAGTGTGATATTTAAGTGTGACTGGTTTGATCCAACTTGTAATATTGGAACAAAAGTGCACAGTTGATACAATCTAGTTGAAATCAACCAGCGAAGAAGATTTAGACAATTTGAACCTTTTGTGTTGGCGATGCAAGCGATCCAGGCATATTATGTCCCTTTTCCTAGCTTATGACGAGATAAGTCAGAATGGTTGGCCGTTTGCAAAGTAAAACTTCGATATTTTTGAATTACAAGGAAAGGTAGAAAATAAGAGAATTGAAAGTGAAGTGTTTCAAGAAGATGTTTATGAAATAAATGCATAAGTAACATATGATGAGAATGAACCTTTGAGCGATCTAAATAATGAATCTGTTGAAATTTCATCTGGAGAGGATGAGGAGGGTGAGAAATCTAAAGAGAAGCCTAAGTTTGATTCTAATTCTTTAGAAAAATAAGATGATGATGATTTTGATTTATAGTTAAGTGATGATAGCGATTAATTTATATTTGTAATAAAATATTAAATGAATAAATTTATTATTGCATCAATAATATAATGTTATTTGTGTTTAATTTATATTTTTTTATTACTAGAATATTTAATAAAATGTGAATTTCAAGTTAAAAATATGTCACAAAAGAGAAAACATGATTTGTTTCGACCAAGGCTTAGGTTATCACGTTTTCTAGGTGAAGCATCACATTCTACAAATGCTACAAAATCAGGTGCTGTACGTCGAGCTACTACACTTCTAGATGAGGCATCACCTTCCCGACTTACAGTCCCTGTATAGTCACCTTTTGTACTTGCTACTACACCATCCACCACCCTTACCGTAATAGAGATATTAGGGGTAAAATGCGGATGACGGAGGTGACCTCCAGCCTGGAGCTAAGGAAGTTGATAAAAGAACTTGCATCATAATTGTCAATAATCTGTGAGTGAAGTTCTAAAAATTTTGTAATTAATACATAATAACACCATAGGTTTATACTTACGTTATATGTTTTAATTTGAAAATGATCTAGAAATGCTTATATCTTAGGTTGGTTACTTCTGGAATGTGCTCTAGAAATATCTCATTCAAGTTCAAGGATACAAAAAATATATTCATTAATCTTTTTTATTTTATCTAATTTTATACATTAATTAGATAAATATTGGCGTTTATATGTACTTATAGTATTGATAAGTGTAAATCACATCATGTTTTAGAGTTGAGTTTAATATGTATTTAATTGTTAATTCAATCATTTAGCATGTGTTTAGGTTAGAATTGTGTTAGTTTATTAATTATTTGTGTTTAAGTGTTTTTATGGGTTAGTACAAGTTTTTGAGCTTAAATATTATATTTTTAAGGTACTTTAATGTGTTTGTTAGTATTTCAGGGTCAACATCAAAGAATGGAGAAATTTCGGAGACATTTAGGCTTAAATAACGGCCCACGATTATGGCACAATAGGCCATGATCGTGACAAAAGCACCAGAGTTAGCCTACGATCGTGGCCCACATGCCAAGACCATGATAAAAGCTCAGGGCATGGCCCACGAACGTGGCCTGCATGCCACAATCATGACAGAAGGCTCGATGTAGCCCATGATCACGACCTAAGTTGATAGACGTGTAGACACTCAAGAACGTCAAGTTTCCAGAGATTTTTTTGACTTTTCGGACCTTGGAAAAACCTTAGGGTTACCCAAAACATAAGAGGTTATTTAAAGAACAATAAAAGGGGTAGAAAATAAGGCTTTTGACATCATCCACCTTGAAGATTGAGAGAATTCATCAAGAGATTGAGAAAGAGAAGAAGGAAGACAGAAGTGGAGAAGAAGTTGACTCGACGTACTTCCAGATCAGGAAGTTTCCCGACGTCGTTGCCTCCCATCCTCCATTTCGATTGTATTTCCTATTTATTTCAATTTATCATTATATATAATTGGATTAAATAGTTGATGATATGATCCAATTGTTGAAGATGTTCTAAACTCACCTTTGGAGTTTTATTCTTTATTTAATGAAATCTGATTGTTTTTATGTTTATTGGATTTATTATGATTAAGTTCTGTGATTGTATAATTCAGTAATAAACTAAGAGGGTGAATCAAATAAAAAGTAATTAAATTAGGCTAACGAGAGTTAGGTGATTTAATAGAACAAGAATTAAATTAAATCGGTAATTATGCAAAGAGAGATCTTGCATACGTTCCCAATAGTTTATTGGATAAGTTTAGATCTAATTAGTGTTTGAGATAAATTGTTAATCGAGAAATTGCTATTTCCATAATTTGATTAGGGTTTATAATTTAGGATTAATGGTTATAACTCGAGAGAGAGTAATCAGCCCTAGGATTATCTAGAACTAATAATCTGATAATTCATAATCAATTAGGTTAGCGTTAACGATAGGTAAAATTCCCTTTCTCTCAATTAGTAATTCTCTTAGGTTGATTTTTGGGTGTGTGTTGCAATTGTTGAATTATTAATATTGTCGTGATTGATTCTTGAATTGTTTTGATTGAATTGAAATGAATTCTCATTTTAGTTTCCATATATTTTGAATTTCTGCGATTAATTCTGGCCTTATATTTTATGATTAGATTATCCCTCCTTGTGGGATCGACACCTTAAGTACTACGCGAATGAGTTGTGCCCTTGCAGATTATTGAGGGTATTTATTAAAACTTACACACATCAAACATTTGATCAAATTTTTGGCGCTATTGCTAGGAAGGCAATTAGTTTAGGTTTTTAGTCTAAGACTTTTTCACCATCTTTTGTTTTAATTAAAAAAATAGAGAAAGAAGTTTGGGTCGTAAAGTAGAAACTCAAGATATCTTAGAATGAGAATGAGACATCTGAAAAGCTAGATGTCAAGAAGAAATAGAAAGAACAATGATGAAAGATAAATATTATAAGGAGCAAGGAACTTTTGCGAATTACAATGAGGCATAGTATGGTTGGGGAAGTAACGATCCTTATTAGAATATGTACACTCCAGGGTGGCAGAACTACCCAGATTTTTATTGGTCCAACCTTTGTTTTGAAACCCGGATTGGACCGGCTGGTTCGACCGGTGATCGGTCGGCTATCCGAACCGGGTGACCCCTAAAAACTAGTCTTCAATTGAACCAGTACTAACCGGTCAATTGATCGGTTAAACCGAGACTGGTCGAACCGGTTGGCCGCTATTTCAATTATTTTTATTTTGATTTTTTCTTTCATGTGTTTTTTTAATTCTTTCAAAAGTAAAACCATTCTTTTCTCCAGAAATCTAACATAAGTATAGAAATTTATATTATTTGGTATATTTATGATTGCGTAATTATGACGCCACACCAATTCGACCGGTGGTTGAACCGATCAAACCGGTCAAACCGGTGACCAGTAAGACTTCCGGTTTGACGTCCGGTCCGAGTTTCAAAACCTTGGGTCTAACAATGCAAGTACTCGTATGGGACATCAAGACGTATCTGAATTTCAGTAAGATGAGTTCAGTTTATGGGATTCCAAATTGGACAAAATCATGGATAAGCTAACAGGAATGGAAGAGAAACAAAAGAGACTGGAAGAGCAATTTGATCAAGTAACAGAAAATCATGTCGTTTCTATTCACAACCTAGAGATTCAAGTAAGACAGCTTGCCCATGAATTTTGTAAGAGAAGTGTGGAAAACTCTCTGAGCAATATGGAGTTATATCAATGAAAGCAATATGAGGTTATCACACTTAGAAATGGGGAAAAACAACAAGAACCAGTGGAAGACCATGCTGGACCCTACCTTATAGAAGATTAAGAAATTAAGAGAGAGAATGAAGAAAATGATGAAAACCCCTCATATTATCCGCCAGGTCTTGGTATACCATGCTTGAACATTGAACAATCTTGTGCAGATGTCCATGAAAAGAACTTTATCCTTCGGATCAATGATGACCAAGTGATATTCAACAGAAATGATGTATTAAAGAATCTGAAGGATAGTAGCTCATTCAAGATAATTGATGTGTTCGAATCTTCTAAAGAACAAAGGGACAAAGAACAAATGACAACAGACATTGAGTTTGAAGAAGCTATGAAAGTCTCTATTCGTGGAGTGGAAGAAGCAGAGAAGAAGAAGGTGATTAAGGAAGAAAGAGAGCAACTCATCTTCTTACAGGACCAACTGTTGAATTTAATGGAAGATTCAGAGAGTTTTGTTATTCCCTATTTTATTGATAATTTGTTAGTGAGAAGGACATTACTAAAATTAATTGGTTTTCTCAACTTTATCAATATTGTCCTTCTGATCATTTTGCAATTTATAGCTTACTTGTAGGCTACAAAACTGATGGTGAACAAAAAAGGTGGAAGCAAGTCACTCATAATTAATCCCGGTTGACTTTCCAAGGATAGAGCGTCGAGCTAGCGATGTTAAAAGAAGCACTGCATGGGAGGCAACCCATGGCTTATTAATTACATATTATTTCCTTTTGACTTTTAAATAGTTTGAATTCCGTAGTTAGGATCGAGAAGGCATAAGACTTCAACATGAATTAGATGATGAAGGAAGTAAGCAAAAGAGAGGTGAAAGAGTTATAAAGAGTTAAGAAGTGATTTCAGAAAATATAAAAGGACGAAAGAAAAAAATCAGAAATTGGTGGAAATATTGCAGGCCACAATCGTGGCCTACTGTAGGGTAAAAAGGGACACATGAATTTCAGTTTCATTTTTTACCATTTTACCCTCCGTTCACCTATATATTCGTTTCTTACTTCACTTTTTCACTCACTTTCATTTTTACTTTATCTCTCTAAGTTTAGAGCCACCAAATACTCTCACTTCTCTCTAACCAAATTCAAAACTTCCAATCTCCTCCAACTTCTACTTACTTGCAAGCCAGTATGCCGCGTATTAAGCAGTCAGCAAAGTGTGATCAATCATAGGAACAAAACCAAGTCTCGGGACAAGGGCGAATGAATAAGGTGGCGAACTTCGGAACACCCTTCCCGATTTACACAGAAGAGGAAGGTATTCGTTTCCAATCCCTCAATGCTAAATAGATTATAGTCCCGAAATATTTTGATTTTGATACACTTGATAGGCTAGAACTGCGAGATAAGGTAGAGAACCTAGCAGAAAGAATTCAGTGGGCGAAGTTTATACACTTTCAATATCCTGTCTACCAGGAGCTCACTCTAGAATTCTTCACTTCCCTATATTACAAGCCTAGTAACCTTAAAGAAATGTGGTTTAGGTTACAAGGACGAAACTATGAGTTGAACATCAAAATCATGTGTGATATTTGTAGGTTCTCTGAGTTTTCCATTATCGATCAACACGATGACTTTTTGATTCTCGTTATTGGAATGAGCTCACTGAGTTAGAGCGATTCGACACAAAAAATGCCCACAACAACATCATAAGAACCCATGAGCACATGTTATTGCATAAATTCATGTGTCAAATGGTTATTGATAAATCAGAAACCAACAAGTTCTCAATAAAAAAATTGTTCCTGTTGTGGTGCATGGATCACAACATCCTAGTGTACACCTCCACACATTTGCTGAACGCTATTGTTGTAACTCTATGTAAGAGGAGCAACAATTTGGGTATGAGATACTTGGTTTTAACCATTGCTGAGTATTATGGCATGGACTGTAGAGTTTAATCATCCATCTCTCATATTTTCTAAATCATTATCATCTATGGCGTGCTGAAATCCTTAAGTCCCATAACATGAATCTCCGGGATATCAGCCAAAAGACTCACGTGAAAATCAGGGCTAGTCAGGCGAGTTCGAGCACAGCCCCGCCTCAACAGGCAAAAGAGGACTCAACTAGTGAGGAGTCTGAAGAGGAAGACAATACTGATGAACCGGGCTGGAAGAAAGTGCTCGATATAATCTCCGTGAACACCAAGGTAATTACAGATACATTTGCGGAGAACTCTAGAAGAACGAAGGAGATGACCCAAACTCAAGGACGTCAAAGTTGGGATATACGTCGTATCCATCATTACTTTGAGGCTCTAGGCGTCTAACCCTTTTCTTTTTTAATTTAGTCCTTATTTTATTCTTGTTTTTACTTTAATTTATGTTTCTTCTTGTTAAGCATGTTTGTTTGCCTCCTTCTCACATTGAGGACAATGTGTTGTTCAAGTATGGGGAGAGTTATGTGTTTTACTTTGAATGCGAATTTTGTGAATTGGATTCTTTAGCTAAATAAGCAAGTTAATTAGGACTTAGTGTGAGTTTGTCACCCTCTAAATTGTCACATTCATTCATAATTTTAGGTCTTTTGACTAAAGTAGCTCTGCTAGTATTTTTATGAAAACAAGTAGCTTAAGCAACAAGGTAGGCAATAAAAAAATGTTGGTTAATTTTAAATAAATAACTATTTCTCTAGTCTTCGGATTATGAATAGAGCTAATAACTAGTTGAGAATGTGATGTAACTGAGTAACCGGATCGACACACATTACAAATGTGTGCCTCCGTGTCAAAAGGTTATAATGACGTTTCAACCAAGCAGCTTAATAAAAAACATGACTTAGTCGAGCAACTGGATCAACATTCATCACCAATGTTTGCCTCCGAGTAAAAGACTAGGTCTATGTTCAATAAAAATAAAAAATAAAAAAATGTGTTTTCTAATAAAACCTATTTTCATGAACACGTATTTAGGAGTAGTTACAGAGTTTGAATGACCAAAGAATTATTAATGTGTGTATACAATTGAAAAGGGTGAGTAACTTGACATTTGAGTTTTGATTAATATGTATGTTTAGTCCAAAGCCCCTAGATGCGGATTTTGCATGTTAATGATTTGAAATAACTTGAATGATTGTGTTTAAAGTTAAATTTAATTCATAAAGTTGAAGTTATTGTCTCATTATTGCATTTTGTGCTTATGATTTTGTGTGTTTGTTTTTTTGTTTGCTTGAGCACAAGCAAACATTTTAAGTGTGGGGATGTTAATAAGTGTAAATTGCATCATATTTTAGGGCTTAATTTGATATGTATTTAATTGTTAATTCAATTGTTTGGCATGTGTTTAGGTTAGAATTGTGTTAGTTTGTTAATTATTTATGTTTAAGTGTTTTTATGGCTTATTACAAGTCTTTGAGCTTAAATATTTTGTTTTTAATGTACCTTGATGTGTTTATTAATGTTTCAAGGTCAACATCGAAGAACAGAGAAATTTCGAAGACATTTGGGTCGAAATAACGACCCATAATCGTGGCACAACAGGCCATGATCATGATAGAAGCACCAGAGTTGGCCCTCAGATGTGGCCCACAATCGTGGTTTGCATCGGGCAGATGCGCAGACACTCAAGAATGTCAAATTTTAAGGAATTTTTGAACCTTTTAGACCCCGAAAAAATCCTAGGGTTACCCACAACACAAGAAGATATTTAAAGAATAAGAAAAGAGGCAGAAAATAAGGCTTTTGACATTAGCCACCTTGAAGAAACTCTTAAGAGAATTCATCGAGAGATTGAGAAAGAGAAGAAGGAAGAGAGAAGTGGAGAAGAAGCTGACTCAACATACTTCCCAAATCAGGAGGTTTCTCGACGTTGCTGCCTCCTGTCCTCCATTTCGATTGTATTTCCTATTTATTTTCAGTTTTACCATTATATAGAATTAGATTGAATAGTTGATGATATGATCTAAATGTTGAGGATGTTCTAAACTCACATTTGGAGTTTTATTCTTGATTTAATGAAATTTGATTGTTGTTATGTTTATTGGATTTATTGTGATTAAGTTATGTGATTGCATAATTTGGTAATAAACTAAGAGGTGAATCGAATGAAAAATAATTAAATTGGGCTAACGAGAATTAGGCGATTTAATAGAACAAGAATTAAATGAAATTAGTAATTGTGCAAAGAGAGATCTTGCATAGGTTCCCGATAGTTTATTGGACAACTTCAAATTTAATTAGGGTTCTGGATAGATTGTTAATCGAGAGACATGATTAGGCTTTATAATTTAGGATTAATGGCTATGCCTCGAGAGAGAATAATCAGCCCTAGGATCGTCTACAACCAATAACCTGGTAATTTACAATCAATTAGGTTAGCGTTAAGGATATGTAAAATTTCCTTTATCTCAATTGGTAATTCTCTTAGGTTAATTTTTGGGTGTGTGTTCCAATTGTTGAATTATTAATATTGTCGTGATTGATTTTTGAATTGTTTTGATTGATTGAATTGAATTCTCATTTTAGTTTCGTTATATTTTAAATTTCTGTGATTAGTTCTGGCCTTAGATTTTAGGATTAGATTATCCCTTCTTGTGAGATCGACACATTAGGTACTACGCAAACAAACCGTGCGCTTGTGGATTATCGAGGGTATTTATTAAAACTTACACACATCAAACATTCGATCAAGTATATTTTTCTTTTTTTGCAAAAGGAAATTTTTTGGAATTCAAAATTTGATGATGTAATTTATAATGTATAGGAGAGGCGAGCTCTTACACGTTATATAGACTTTCTTGGTTTGATATATAAGAATAGTATATGACCACTATATATATCTGAAGAAATATGAAGTCGTTGGTAGTAGTATTGGGCATCACCCAAGGTAATGCCCATTTTAGAGTGCAATTTTGCCAACAAACGTGGAGGATCGAATGGAAAAAGTCTACCCGTACATACTGGAGGATCTTTGACTCACCAGGAGCGTGCACTTCAACCTTATAAGTATCAAAACTTTACACTTATATTTTGATTTTTGTATTTTGATGCATGAAATTTGATGCGTGAAATTTAGAATGAAACTATGTGTATTATAGAGAATGATAATGTTATCAATGTCGGGTGTCATTAATGGTTGTGTTGTTGAGTTAATTTTTTTTGTCTAATAAAGGATAAATATCATAAAAATATAGGAAATTCTACCGCAATTTTTGTAAGTTGTAGTTCAATTATAACAATTTATTCTGGCGTAGAAAAAATTTAAGGCAAGAGGCTTACACTATAGCAACTTTTTTTCACACTCACACCAAGAAGCATGATGGTGTGACCTTCATCAACACCTGATGCAGACAACTTCATATATGTAAAATATATACTTTAATATTAATTCTTAAAAATTATCATTTATTAACACAAACAATTATAATGATTGGACCGAATACAACAAAGCATTAAACAACAGTCTTAAAACTTTGAAACTTTTGATGAAAGTCAGCCATATCTTGATGCAATAGATGGTAGGGATTATTGTGAAAGGATATTCAACTTAGGTTTATTTGCAAACACATGCTATTCGCAATCCCCCACATCTTCTACAGTAAGATCTAATAGGCGGTCTGCATCAAATGAGAGAGTCGTTCAACTTGAGAATACAATAAAGAGGTTGATGGAGTGCATAACCCAGCTGTATAATAAGATGGATGAGTTGAATGGCAGGGACAAGATTTTATCGCAGCAGTTAAAGCATTTGCCTTCACCACCTATATAGCTTCCAGATAAGTGAATGCATTTAATAGTCTGCTACTCTTAAGTTTTGTATGAATTCTTAATTTACAGTTATTTTCAAGATACTTATTTGTATACATTATAAAAATTTTATTATATTACCAATTAGAATAGTGTTTACTTTATAATTATCAATTAATGTTATACTATTTACATAAATTAAATGTACAAAAAATCAAAATACTATCAACAAAAAACTTAGGTAAGAAGTAATGATGGTTGAAATTTATCATAGCTATAATTCTTGATGGAATTAAAATATTACGTCGGAAAAAATTTAGCGACGGATAATGCTTTCTATCTATAAATTTAGCGACGAAATATTTTATATCCGTCGGTAAATTTAGCGATGGACTTACAATTTACCGTTGGTAAATTCATCAGCGAAATATTAGGAATTCGTCGCAAATTTAGTGACGGAATATTGTAAATCCGTCAGTGAATTTACCAAATTTTACCGATGAAAATACAAAATTTCATAAATTTACCGATAAATATATAATATTTTGTCGCTAAATTTACTGACGGATTCTTTATTTCTTTTGCTAAAATTTACCTAAGGTCGTTTCTCCGACAACTCTTTCCGTCGGTAATTTATGTCGTCAAATTTGTTTTCCGACAGAAAATCTTTATTCTCCGATAATTTCTGTCGCCAAAACCTATTTTTCTTGTAGTGTTGTGCTACCTTATGACTTACACCATTTATTTATTGAATGATCGATCCCACATTCTAAGATTAAAGGGGTGCTTAGTTGATGAGTTTGAGAGTGATTCAATAGGTAAGGAATGAAAATTTGGTGGTTAGTTTTATATTATCATTATAGGGACAATATTTTGATATCTAACTTTCGAGAAATACTTGATAACCCCAAAATATGAGAGGAATGAAAATCATTTCTGAGTAATGCGTGACACTCCCTTCTTCTTTTTTAAAAATATTTTTAACAATTAAATATAATTAAAATAAAATTAATGAATTAATTAAATAATTTTATAATATAATTAATTAAAATACTATTAATTACAACATAATTAATTAAAATATTATTACAATATAATAAATTAATTAATTAGAATAATTACATTGATATAACTAATTAAGATATATTAAAATTTAATGTAAAACAAAAATTTTCTTCTCAATATTTTTAATAAACTAATCACTATTAATGGTAATAGTAATCATTCTTTCGTTCTAACCAATCATCATAATTATAATGATTATATCTATTCTCATTACTCACTATATTCATTCTTAGTTTTATTACCATTACCCAATTTGAACCAAGCACTCCATAAGAAATGGTCAAGTATGAATCCACAATAAAATATATTAGAGAAATAGAGTTTCAAGGCCCAAACCTCAACAAAACAAAACGCTTCTCAAGGCGCATTGAGAAGGCCCCATGAATTCAACAAACAAAGCTCCGAAGCCCACATTCTTTTCAACTTCTCAAATTTCCCTCCAATTCTCAACTAAAAGGCTGTCCACGTCATCAATCCGCGCGACGACTAAATCAACCAATCACCTATCATCTCCCACACTATATAAAGCATAAACAAATCCGAAACACCATCATTCCAATCCTTTCTGCGGTTTTAAATCTTTTGTTTCCCTATTTCATTATCCAAGTAGTTCACTATGGCGCCAAAGGCAGATAAGAAGCCGGCGGAGAAAAAGCCAGCGGCAGCGGAGAAAGCTCCGGCGGAGAAGAAGCCGCGAGCGGAGAAGAAGCTCCCTAAAGAAGGCGGTGCCGACAAGAAGAAGAAGAAGGCGAGGAAGAGCGTGGAGACATATAAGATATACATTTTCAAGGTGCTGAAGCAGGTGCACCCTGATATTGGTATCTCCAGCAAAGCCATGGGGATCATGAACAGCTTCATCAATGACATCTTCGAGAAGCTTGCTCAGGAAGCTTCTAGACTTGCCAGGTACAATAAGAAGCCCACCATCACCTCTCGCGAGATCCAGACCGCGGTCAGGCTCGTCCTACCGGGGGAGCTGGCCAAGCACGCTGTTTCTGAGGGTACCAAGGCGGTTACTAAGTTTACTAGTTCTTAGGATTAGGATTAGGGGATTTGGAGATTGGTATTTGATGGCTGTATCTTAAGGAATGTTTTACTGAATATGGCTATATGGCTGCCTGCCTAGTGCCTACACTGCAACTTAGTCTGTGGGCATGTTAATTAACAAAGGATTCTAATGTCAAAATATTTTATTTACTGAATCAAAGAATGAATGAAGAAATAGATTAAGCCATTCCCTTTCCTTTGTTGCTTTTTTAATTAATTCGAATAAAAAAGCTTCGTATTAATTACAATTACAGTATAGAGAATGCTCGAATCACTTCCACAATGGGTGCACGGCACAGTGGGCACTTACCTCCTCCTCTAGTTAACTCATTTGCACATTTTGAACAAGTGCACATGTGACCACATCTGCCAGAAAACAATTCCAACATCGTTGAACTCATTTAAGAAAAAAAAACAAAATCATTTCCCCATGTTAGAAACTGGTACCTGTACAACAGAGAATCTATGTGACTATCACAACAAACGCAGCATGTCCCTTTCCTCACATGATCCCATTTAGATCCATCTTCAGATGTCTCTGCTGCGACACAGTTAACAAATTGCTAAGTGAAAATTTTTCAAGAATTATAATCACTTTCTATTATTTTGATGGACAAGAAAAAAAACGAAAAAACCTTTATTGTCATCAGGTGACCTATTAAGTGCTGCAGAGACTTCCTGTCTCACAGAGCGCTGCAACTCAAGTTGCATGTCCATGCAAGCCTCCAACATCCTCTGCATGTGGCTCATTCCTTGCTGTAGTCTACCCATGTCTGCTCTCAAATCATTAATCATCTCCCACTCCTGTCACGTTTCAGCATCCAGATTCCGAATATTGGTAGAAAACTCGGGGAAAGTTCTCTCTAACATGATGCATAACATTCAAAAACAACTTCCAAGAAATGCGAGTAATAAGTTGAGAAGTGTTCAACCACCATTAACACTTCAACTTTTGTAATGCAAATCAAACCAATTTTTTTTTTATAAAAAAATTCCCATGAGATTCTAGTACTATGAGAACTGGAAGAGAAATTACAATTATCATGGCAATCATTACATTGGAGATGGCTGATGGTTTTCTACCTTTCAATACCAAAACTAAACAAAAGAAGCATCCTATAATTTTGTTTCCTTTTTTTGTTCACAAGTCACTACTAGAAGTCATTCAAAGTGCAAAATAAACACATATAGTGCCAGACTATTCAGTCAAGAAACTCTTTATCGTTTTAAAGACTACCGCTTCATTAACGAACAAGAAGAATGTTCCAAGTTAGGAAAGATGACATACAAGTTCAGAACGCTGCATGCTATGGCGAGACCATGTATTGCGATGCAAATCCTGGTGCCAAAGTGGCTGGGGTGGGGGCACCGGTGGAGATGGTGGAACCAATGAAGGCTGTTGCATGACATCTCGCTGGTCTTCATTTTGTTCATCTCTCCGCTGTTCATCATCCTGCCCAGGCGAAAAAGGATTTGATGTTGACAAATTTCTGCGCAGATCCCAATCAGTACGAGTATGGCCTTGCCTTTCAACATATGATTGTATCAGTTGGTCCAGACTTTCACGAAACCCACTGTGAAGTAAATTTGACACACTTCTCCTGTAAGATGAACAGAAATTTTTATCATCTGAATCCCACAGTGGTCACTTGTGATCAGTCCATATAACTAAATATAGCTTTTGAAAGTACCTGCTCAAAAGTTCCCTAAGTTCCATGCTGTACACATTATCATCATCAGGTGGATTAAATCTAGTCAATCTTCTCATGAAAGAGCGGTGACTTCTAGGGGGATCAGAAGGTCCACTTGTCCAACTTTCAACAGCTTCTCGGACATCCACTGGACGACCTTGTTCATTGTGTACATCCCTAGGTGTTTCCTGGGGCCAATCATTGAGTGAAGATTGCTGCCAATTTCCGTCCATAGGTTCTGCACTAACATCCCCCCATTCATTTGGTTGATTGGGATCTGACAGTTGCCAGTCTAGTCTGTCATCACCTGAATTTCTTTCCTGCCAACCATCCGCCTGATCACCAGATCCCCGCCAATTCATGTTATCAACTGTAATGCTCTCAACGCTGTCAGTATGATTAGGCAACTGATGGACATGACTATCTGGATTTCTAGGCTGTGATTGCTCATTGTCATCATGTCGGGTATCCTGTGAGGTGCTTATTTGAGTTCGATCATTTCTAGAATCATTAATGTTATTATTAGATGGGTATCAGAATGGGGACTTACTTGACCATGAACAATATGTTCTAACCTTGAGTGCAACCCTCCCCTGAAATAAGGAGTTCTCTATTAGGAAAATCAGGTGACAATGCCTTTTCACATTGCACAACAGCAGTTTACGGAAAGCTCACACTTTAAAAAGCCAAAATGAGAAGATCATAATTAGGAAAGAAGTAAAGTTAGCTCTAAAGCAAACAAACAAGCAAACAAGTTACATGAAGGAAATAATGTTGACCTACAAAAAGAAAACAATTGGATGCCACTAATGTTTTCATGCATGAAAAGGAGGAAGAAATAAAAACACAAGGAAAAGGAGACGAAGAGTCGTAGGAAGAAAACAGAAATTTTGCCGTGAAATTCAGTTCAAGCCAGCTAGTGTTTTTCCAAGATCAAGTAACATCCTTAAATAGGGTTCTATCAGAAGATCAAGAAAATGAAGAAAAGTTGCAATTTAGATAATACCTCATCCCAGTGATGTCTGGAAAAGCAATGGGTA
This sequence comes from Erythroxylum gracilipes, assembly GCA_026413385.1. Lineage (NCBI taxonomy): Eukaryota > Viridiplantae > Streptophyta > Magnoliopsida > Malpighiales > Erythroxylaceae > Erythroxylum > Erythroxylum gracilipes. The sequence goes on along the minus strand of JANZLC010000202.1, from coordinate 17,606,722 downwards.
TATTAAGGATCAATGCTGATTAGATTTAAAGTGGTAAACCTAGTTATTAAGGTTTTGAGCCAATTAAGATGATTGCAGTGAGGCATCCATATCTCATATAATCTTTGAAAATGCCAAAAAGATCATTTATACGATGGTATATGATGTATGGACCAAAACTTACAACCTATAACATTTCCAAACGTTGTCTGTTCCAAAAAGAAATATTAATTTTGTAAACAATTCCGTACTGCACCATATTTGCTATGAGGGGTTATACTTTAGTGCAAAGATAATGTGTGGCTAAATTCACCAGACCAGCCATAAAATATTTTGAAGATAAAGACATCAGCATTCCAATTCTCCAAGCATGAATCTGGTTTTGTAATAGACAGCGAACTATCTTTGGACCAAGATAAGTAACAACATTTGATAACGGTATAATGCACCTAGGATCAATAGCAGTGATGACTAGAGCATTGCCCTGAAGACTAATGCCATTGACTTGTAAAAATATGTACCTTAAGCCAGAAACAGTGTGTCGTTGTCTTAGTTGAACTAGTTCACTAGCAGCCATGGAAGGTGGCCTCTCATCCTCAATAGTTCTTTCATTTCGCAAGAATCTACCTCTTAACAATGACTGGAAAAACATGAGAATGTTACTAGTAGTCCTCTTCCTTATTATCATCTAAATCCTCCCCAAGCACAATCTACTAACAGGGTACGCAGCACACAGACACACGGACACATATATATATACTATAGAGAGAGAGAGAGAGGGCTATAAACTAACCTGAATGCGATTACGATGGGCAAAATCAGATACAGCACGATGCTCTAGTAAACCCTGAAGCTCCCTCTGTCTTTCCCTGTCAATTCTAACAAGTAAATCAATAAGAGCTTGTCGTCCACGCAACCTCAGCATGTCCCTACGAATATGCTCAGGCTGACCTTCGTCATGGTCAGCTGCTGAGACATCATGGGATTGGTAAACCTGTGGATCGACTCCAGCACCAAGGTCTTCCCTGTGTCGTCGACGAGTTCCTCGCTGTTCACTTGTCATTTGCACCCAGTCTCTGACAATCCTAACCCTCTCACGCTCTGGTTCACCGAGCCATTCCGCTCTAGGATTGCCATTCCTTTGGGATACATTAGAATTGTGATCACTAATGCTACTGTCCATCCAGCCCCGAACAATCTGCCTCACCCTCTCCCTCTCACCTTCACCAAGATCAGGAGATTGCTCCCTGCTAGACCCATTATTATCAACACGTGCATTCTGTGACCCCACTCGCTCATGTGGCCAAGGTCCAAATTCATTCTCACTCTCAGTCGCATCTTCCAAACGGCTCTCTGACATATTTGTGGTAGAAATGTTTGTACTGGACTCCACCCTTCTTTGCTGCCTCAATCTCTCCCTTGCTCTATTTAACAAATGTTCATCCTCAAGCTCCCGCCACATTTGCAAAATTGTGGAAGCCTGAGTGCTCGGTCTTTCTACCGCACCCTGCCGTTGTGAAGTTGGTGAATGCGACTCTCTCAAAAATGATGAATCAAGCATTGACACAGTGTGTAGGCCCGCGAGTGCCATCAACTCGGACTCCCGATTCCTCCTCTCCATAGTGGTGATCATCTCTTGAGCATGGCGAGCAGCCCACCGACTCAGTATCCGGGAGTGACGCCGCCTCGCTGCTGATGACTCAGCCAAGTCATCACCCTCAAGATCAGATCTTCGTCTCCGACGCACAAGCTGGTCCCTTTCATTATCCTCATCCTCTGGATTACGAGTAGAGCTGCAAGAGGCATATGACATACAATCATCCAAGTGGCCACGCATCAATTCCTCCAATCGCAGCTGGAACTCATTATGAGCTTCGTCCGCGGAATCAGGTTTTTGCTGTATTTGTTGAAAATCTGTCATCCTCACTACAATTGCAACAACCTCACACCCACAACACTCAAAAGCGCCACCTATTAGTAATATTTCTTCTTCAAAATCCACAAAAGACAGATAGTGCTTAGACACACTAACAAATGATCAAAGCTTTCGTAACAACAGAAGACGAGAGAAAAATACCCAGGAAACCAAATAGAAGAGGAAAAGAGTCTAATTTGTGGGAGATGGATAGCACCTCACAACATAGAAGTAAGTGGAAAACCCAACCACAAACGCAATTAGGCTCCAAAAATTACAAGGTAATGCGCAGGTTAGGAATTGAGAATAGAGAAAAAAGACGAAGGTACCCTCGGAAGCTACGTGCGTTTCAATTGTAGAGAAAACAAAAGCAATAGACGGAGAGAAAAAAAGAAAAGAGACGTATTTTCTGTCCGCTTTCTCTGTGATTCGGAGTGAAATCGTCTGTTACTTTTATCCAAGACCAACCCTGTTCGTTATGGGACGTATTCACTTGTATCGAAAAATACTGTACTCCCCGTTCTTCTTTACTCATTTATTAACCTCACCCCAAATTTTGCTGGACCTACTGAAATTTATGGCTATGCTAGAATGGCGTAGGGTTGGTCTAGAAAAACAGGAACAGGAGAACCGGTTCCCTATAAGTCTCGCCTTAGTGCATTCTCAGGCTAATGATATGAAGCCGTACAAAATTTATGGCATACCATTTTTTATAAATTTTATTAAATTATAAAATAATCTTCTAACATATTGCCCCGGTTAATAATCAGTTGATTGCATTAGTTATTAACTAATAGCTGATTATATCAGCTGATTTGACCAACTGATTACATTAACTATTTGTTATTTGATGGCCTTATTTAGATAGTAGCTGATCAGTTAAAAATTAACTGGTTGACAAAAAATTAGATGGTTGACTTCATCTATTAGCTATTAAATGTGTTTGGATGTTAGCTGGTTGGGTTGACTGATTCAACTTAATCAGCTAAAAACAACACGCTGCTTGTTAGCAGCGTTTGGGATAATCAGCTGATTACCCCAAACCTATATGCTAAATTTGCCCACAGTGCTTTCTTCATCTCTCTGCATTTGTTCTCAAATTATTGGCTTGAAAAACTCGTCTGCTTCTTCGTATCTTAGATTTTTAGTACTGTAAGAGTAATGATTCCTTGGTTAATTTCAACTAAAACTCCAATCGTAACATTCGTTCTACAATCGTAACTCTTTCTTTCCAGATCCCTTTTTTTGTCAAATGTGGAGTTTCAAGGAGAAGATCAAACAAGAAGAAACGAGCAAACAATATCGAGATGCCTCTTGAGAGAGTTTCCCTCATCATCGATCAACCATCTGTCAGGCATGTTTGGAGATTTAGGACAAAAGGTTAGTTTCCCATAAACGTTAAGAATAGAAGAACTGCAAATAAGGAGACTTACCATGGACTAACTCCATTGAGCGGGGAAGAAGAAGGAGAACAAGCGAGGGCCATCGACGATACAATCACAGGATATCACCCACCCCAAATCGAGAAGTTTCTGGGAGAGTAGAGAGAACCAAAGTTGGATACCCTAATTGGAAATGTTATATCTGAGTATCTCTACGTTGTTGTTTCGATCATGTCTCTTAGTACTTAGCTAGTCTTGTTTAGTGGGTGTCTCGTTTTGATCAAGTCTCTTAGTAGTTAGCTAGTCTTGTTTAATGGATGTCTGTAATAGAGATCTTGGCAGACCCTTGTACTAATTTATTTTTTAGTATAATTTAATTTCTCAAAAAAGATATTCGTTCTACAAAATTAAAGATTGTCAATACACCTTCTAGACCTTTCTTCACTCTCAAAAAATTATTATTATTATTATTATTATTATTATTATTATTATTATTATTATTATTATTATTATTATTATTATACGTTCTATATTTTTTTATTAAAGTTATAAATTTAATTTTTGTAAAATTTACTATGTAAAATTTAAATTCCTATAAGAATATTCCATAAAATACTAAGATATATAATATTCACAACCTTATAAATTTTTTAAAAGTCATGTCTTTATAAGTCATTTTACAAGTAAACAGCTAATACTAAACAACTAATTTTACTAAATATCAAATAACAAACAGCTAATACAATCAGCTAGTTAAATCAGCTATCAGCAAACAACTGATAGATTTAACTAACAGCTAATGCAATCAGTTAATTACCAAACAGGGCCGGTAACTGTTAGGGTGATGGAGGGAGAGCTCGCAACCGTTGGCTTTTATGGTCCACAAGAACGACACTCGTTTTGGGTTTAATTACGTCAGTGCCACTTGTGAATTTATTCATTCTCATTTTCATTCTCATTACGTTTGATTTTGATTCTATTTTTTTGCTGAAGTTTTTAGTTTTTAGTTTTTATTTTTAATAAAAATAAAAACTTGTTTAGTTGAGATTTATAATATAAAAACTAAAAACTAAAATATGTTTGATTGACATTTGTAATAAAAAACAAAAAACAAAAACATATTTAAAATCTCAATTGTCAATTGAAACATTGTTAACTTGAAACTAGTAATAGAAACTGTGACCTTGAAACTAACTAGATTTCTGGTCACGTATTTAAATGGGATTTATTGGCAATTTATTGGCCATTGAACTTTGTATCCACTCTATAGAAAATAACAAACCAAAAACTCATAAGAACACTTGAAAATTCAAAAATGCAAACCAAAAAATTAGAAACAACCAAAAAAACAAAAAACTAGGAACACAAAAAAATGCATAAATGCAAGCCAAGAAACCAGAAAAGCAAAAACACAAATCAGAAAATCAGAAAACCAAAAACGCAAACTAAAAATGTAGAAATGCAAACCATAAACACAAAAACGTAAACCAGAAAACTAGAAATTTAAAAGCATAAACCAAAAAATCAAGAGAGAGAAAAGAGATGAATATGGGATGTAGGAGACAAAGATGATAGTTTCTAGAGTAGAGGAAGCTTATAAGAGAAGGAGGTAGAAACGAAAACAAAAGTCTGTTTTGAAAAATATGAAAAATTTCTAATTTCTGTTTTTGTGAATTTGTTATGGTTTTCTTATTTTTAGAAACAACAGATTGCAACAGAAACAACCAAACGTGTTTTAACATGTTTCCTTTTTCATTAAAATTGCAACAAGAAAAAGAAAACTAAAACATAAACAAACACACCTTTAGTTTTTGTATTTGTAGAGTAAAACTCCAATAAAAAGAGAGATTTGTTTACGGAGTTATAGTTTTGGAAAAGTCATGTGAAGCCTGATCAATTAAATATGAAATGGATGGTTTTATAATAATTAATTAATCATAAAGTTATTCTTGATTAATTTTTGAGTGTTTTTATTTTTATAATAAAAATTCTCAACACTGAATATTTTATTAATTTTTGTTATAATACAACTTTAAATTGCATTTTTGGTTAGTTTTCGCTTCACTAGGTTTTTTCTATGCCACCAAATTTTGAGCTTAATAAATCACTAGTCCTAATAATAGTATTTCATTGTCTGGGTTATAGGACTGATGACTAATTTGTTTATCCACATATGTTTTAAAATTAATAGGCTAGTTGAATTATCTGTTTCTAATATTAGGGTAGCTGTGAAACATGCCAATTTGTGATAGTAGGATCAGAAAAATCAATATGTAACAATTCTTGTTGCCTGTTATATCAATCATGCATGGCTGTTAAGAATTTAGAGCATATTTTATAATTTAATTAATTACACAAGTGGCGAATCCATTGGTTGTTAATCTAGACTTAATGTACATGTTAAAGTGATGACAATTACATAACTTTAGATTTGTAGTGACATTCAAGATGTCTCTTTCTTCTTGTGGAGGTTTCAGTCAAACGGGCCATTTGTAAATTCTTCTTGTTGGTTTGGAGAAACTCTTAACTCAAATAAATAACCATAAAATATCCAAATTAGATCTAAAATTAAACATTTAAAGGAAAAGCGGTGATTGTAAATGTATAATCCTGCCTCTCTAGCCTCAAAAGCGTATTTAATAAGTTAACTATTAATGGAAGAATATTGAGATAGTAGTTGTAAAAACTGATAGGCCTTAATATTCCGGCATGTGTAGAAGGATATGGTCAATTATATTTTTTTTAATTTCTTGTTGAAAATCTGCATACACCCAATTGACAAAAGTATCTTCAATTGTAATCAATTTCTTTAATCAGTTTCTCAATGTCATGGCTTGTGTGGTTGAACAGAGATGTATCATGGTAAGTAAGCTTAACAAGTTGATCAAACAAAATTAAATTAAAAAGTCATTTAGATCTTATCTCCTACAACCCCCACGTAGGAAGAGGGTTTTTTTTGTTCGAGCATGCATTTGTTTTCTTCAGCCAAAATACTTCATTAGTAGATGATTTAAAATTTGCTTCTACTCCTTTTTGGTCGGCAATCATGCAATAATTTATGGTCCAAATGCTGTGCATTCAGTGAATGCATGTAAAAGAATTGCACTAAAGTTTCGACAATAATTGCATACAAACACAAGCATTATTTAAGTAGTTTAAGAATAAGGGATCCATTTGGAATAATGGAATCAATATCAAATCTAGATAGCTACTTTGGATGAGATATGACCTACTAAATGTTGAAGACTGGCATGGCATATGGGTATGATTTAAATTGTCGCTTTGGTGATGGTTTTTATCTACTTGGATGTTTTCGTTAACAATTCCAAAGAACTTTAGTGTATCACATGGTAATGTGGTTACGATTAACCAAATTCAAAAGATGTTGGTCGGGTCAGCCATATTGGGCTTGGGCTTGGGCTCGGTCATAACAACCCATGGGCCGATCGATCCATATTCTCCAGAGCCCATCAGCAGGAGAAACGCTTCCATGCAGAGGTAGAAGTCTACGTGAA
>JANZLC010000202.1:17564215-17577873 GCA_026413385.1 Erythroxylum gracilipes | reverse complement strand
GGGAAATCTCCTTACAATCAAGAAGAATAATAGAACTAGAATTCCTAACTAAACAATGATTCAGAATCCTTAATAGATAAACTCCTACTGCCAACTAGAATTCCTAACTAAGCAAGGATTTAGAATCCTTAATAAACTCCTACTGCTAACTAGAATTCCTAACTAAGCAAGGATTTAGAATCCTTAATAAACTCCTACGAATGCATCCATAACATTACTCCCCTCCTCCATAAAAAGCTTGTCCTCAAGCTTGAAGTCCAGAAATAGCATGTAAGGATATTGCCGGAGTACTTTCTTCCTTTGAGTCTCCTTCCTCTGTGTCTTCTAGTTCCAACCAAAATAGTTTCTTGCATTGATGTCCAACAACATACTGTTCATCACAATTATAACACAATCCTTGAGCTCTACGAGTGGCCATCTCAGCTCTTGTTAATCTCTTAATAAATGGAGTTGAAGCTCTGCTGGAATTGGTTATTGCACTGCCAACAACAGTGTCCGATTTGTCATTATTTGAAGTTCCCCTTGAATTGAAGTTGATGGTAGGATTTACGCCATTCTTTATGTTTTGGGTGAGCTGAAATTTTCTTTCAAAGGCCCTGGCCAAATTCATGGCATGTAACAAGTTCGGTGGACTGTGCAATTCTACGTCAATGCGGATATTCTCCTTTAATCCTGCCGTAAACATGTCGACCTGCTGATCAGCTCGTACTGAGCTTGCCCGTGCTAATAATGTTTGAAATTCTCGCTGGTACTCTTCTACGGAACTTGTTTGTTTGAGGTTAATTAACTCTCCTAAAGGGTTGCTCCGCACTCCCTTTCCTAAATAAACTCCTACTACCAACTAGAATTCCTAACTAAGCAAAGATTTAGAATCCTTAATAAACTCCTACTGCCAACTAGAATTCCTAACTAAGCAAGGATTTAGAATCCTTAATAAACTCCTACTGTCAACTAATAAGGAAGTAACAGAACATAACTGGAAATAACAAAAATTAGACCACCTCGGATTCCTTATTTCATACACGGCATCAATATCTTAGGCAGTAGACTTTCATATGTTTGACCCACGAATGCATCCATAACATGGTCTCAGTCTGTGTGCATGTACATCCGAGGCAAAGGCAAAATCGGCTATTTAACAGGAGAAAAGGAGCCTGCGACAAATGATGTTGCTTATTCAACTTGGGACGCAGAGAACTCAATGGTAATGACTTGGTTGATGAATTCGATGGAGGAGGACATCGATTCTAACTCCATGTGCTACCACACAGCAAAGGAGCTTTGGGACAACGTCAACCAAATGTACTCAGACTTGGGAAATCAATCTCAGGTATACGAGTTGACTCTGAAACTCGAAGAAATTCGCCAAAGTGAGGATAGCGTCACTAAGTATTTTAATTCTTTGAAGAGTCTTTGGCAAGACTTGGATCTTTTTAATGATTATGAGTGGAAGTGTTCTGGTGATTGTAATCACTATATGAAAACTTTGGAGGATAACCGTATTTTTAAATTTCTTATTGGCCTTAATGTTGAGTTTGATGAGGTTAGAAGCAGGATTATTGGTAGGCAGCCACTTCCATCACTTGGAGAAGTTTTTTCTGAAGTCCACTGTGAAGAGAGCCATCGTATAGTCATGCTGGGAAAAAAAGCGCTCGCGAATCTTGTTGAAAACTCAGCCCTAGCTGCTGGTTTGGGTTCTGGTGAGGTATGGGAAGGAAACCGGGTGACAAAGACTGTGTCTGGTGTGACTATTGTAACAAGCCACGCCATACACGTGAGGCATGCTGGAAAATACATGGAAAACCAAAAAATTGGAAGGGCTCTCATGAAGGAAAAGAAAAACCCCACTACGCATGAGGCTAGTTCGGTCCCCTTCAACAAGAAGCAGATTGATCATCTTCGAAAACTGTTAAAGTCTAGTTCGGGTTCATCTAGTGCTCCTACTACTTCCAAGGCACAAGCAGGTAGTAATTTTAAGGTTCTATCGGGTCATTCAATTAATCATTCCACTCCCTAAAGCATAGATTCGGGAGCTTCTGATCATATGACTAGCTTATCTAGTTTGTTTCATTCTTATTACCCTTGTTCTGGCCATAAAAAAATTTGTATAGCTGATGGATCCTATTCACCGATAGCCGAAAAAGGTGCGGTTAATCTTTCACAAAATGTTTCCTTACGAAATGTCTTACATGTTCCTAAATTGACCTATAATATGCTATCAGTCAGGAAATTATCCAGAGATTCTAATTGTCGTGTCACTTTCTTTGATTTCTATTGTGTCTTTCAGGAACTGAATTCCGGGAAGACGATTGGCAGTGCTAAGCTAATCAATGGCCTCTATTTCTTTGAAGATCAAGAATCCAAGAAATAAAGAAGCTTGTGATTTATGTAGTATGTGTTCTTCCTCTATTAGAGATAAGATTATTCTTTGGCATTACAGACTTGGCCATCCTAGTTTTCCTTATCTTAAAAAACTATTTCCTACTTTATTTAAGGGTTTGGATTGTTCTAAGTTTTATTGTGAAAATTGCATTTTTTCTAAGAGTCATAGAACTTCTTATCCTCCTAAAGGGTATCAATCCTCAAGGCCTTTTTACTTAATTCATAGCGATATTTGGGGTCCATCAAGGACTAATTCGCTTTCGAATAAAAAATGGTTTGTGACTTTTTTTGACGATCATACTCATTTATATTGGATTTATTTAGTGTCTGAAAAATACGAGGTTGAAAAATTATTTAAAATGTTTTACTCTATGATTGAAAACCTTTTTGGAACCAAAATTGGAATTCTCCACTCTGACAACGAAACAGAATATTTCAAAGGTGTTCTTCATAATTTTTTCACTGAAAAAGGAATTCACCATCAAACTTCCTGTGTTCATACACCACAACAAAATGGCATTGTTGAATGAAAAAGTAAGCATCTTCTGGAAGTTGCTCGTGCAATCATGTTTTCTATGAATGCCCCCAAGTACTTATGGGGAGAAGAGGTTTTAACTGCATCATATCTTGTTAATAGGATACCTACACATGTTTTAAATTATATAAACCCTCTTGATTGCCTTAAAAAAAATTCCTAAGACACGTAGTCCATCCAACCTTCCGCTTAAAATATTTGGTTGTACTACATATGTCCATATTGATAAAGGGAGATCAAAACTTGATCCTAGAGCAGAAAAATGTGTTTTTATTGGCTATGCCCCAAATAAAAAAGGGTATAAGTGTTTTAATCCTCAAACAAAAAGGGTTCTTGTTTCTATGGATGTTACATTCCTTGAGAATCAACCTTTCTTTCAAAAAATTTCACTTCAGGGGGAGAATGAAAAAAACGAAGGAAACTGTTAGGATACTCTTACTTTACCCAAATTTGTTGATACCAATGATTTTATAACTAATGGAACTGTTACTGATTCCACAACTGGCGATGAACTCTTAAATAAAACTCTTGAGTCAAAGTCTATTTTGCCAAACGTACCTGAGTCTTCTGCAGGGGGAGAAATACTACCGAAAGTTCATACTGAACGTGAAGAGCTTCTCACTTATTCAAGGAGGAAAGGTCATCAAAGAAATCAGACGACCATGATTCCCTAGAACAAGCTAAATCGCCTACTTCGATGACAAAACTTGATTTTGCCCCAAGTATTGATTTTTCGCCTTCCTACCAATTCACCGCGTTCCCTTGATGATTCCAATATTGATTCCTTTCCTCATTCTGTACCTAATAATGAACCCGGTGACTTGGATATTCCTATAGCTATTAAAAAACCAAAGCGTTCATGCACTTCTCATCCCATATCTCATTACCTGACCTATGGAAACCTATCAAAGACACATAATGCCTTTATATCTAAAATATCTAACTTGTTTGTTTCGAGAAACATACAAGAAGCACTAGGTGAACCTAATTGGAAGTCAGCAGTCATGGAGGAGATAAATGCTCTAAGGAGAAGTGGGACCTGGGAAGCTGTTGACTTGCCTAGGGGTCAGAAGATAGTTGGCTATAAATGGGTGTTCACAGTAAAATGTAAGGGAGATGGGAATGTTGAAAGATAAAAGGTAAGATTAATAGCTAAAGGATTCACCCAAACATACGAAATTGATTATCAGGAAACTTTCGCTCTTGTTGCAAAAATCAACTCCATACGAGTTCTATTATCATTAGTTGCTAATTATGACTGGCCATTACACCAGTTAGACGTCAAGAATGCGTTTCTGAATGGGGATCTAGAGGAAGAAGTGTTCATGGTTCTACCTCCTGGATTTGAGGAGAGAATGGGAAAAGATAAGGTCTGTAAACTCAAGAAATACCTGAATGGTCTTAAACAATCTCCGAGAGCTTGGTTTGAACGCTTTGGAAAAGTTGTGAAAAGTCATGGTCATCATCAAAGCCAAGTTGATCACACAATGTTTCTTAAACGAACAGGGAGAGTTAAGATCTCAATCTTAATGTCTATGTAGATGATATAATCTTGACAAGTGATGATCTTAAAGAAATAGCATATTTGAAGAAGAAGTTGGCATAGGACTTTGAAATCAAAGATCTAGGATTGTTAAGATATTTTCTAGGTATGGAATTTGCTAGGTCAAAGAAGGGTATCTTTGTGAACCAGAGGAAGCACACTCTTGATCTCCTTTGTGAGATAGGACTACTAGGTTGTAAAGCTGCCGATACTCCACTGGATGCCAACCTGAAGCTTGACCTTGCCAAAGTTGAAGAGGTGATTGACAAGGAGAAATTTCAAAGGCTTGTGAGAAAATTAATCTATTTGTCACACTCGTCCTGATATCGCCCTTGCAGTGAGCAGGATAAGCCAGTATATGCACTCACCAGGGCGAGAACATTTTAATGCAGCTTATAGAATATTAGGTACCTTAAAGGAACTCCTGGAAAGGGCCTTATGTTTAGAAAGAATAACAACCTACAGATAGAAGTCTACACAGATGCAGACTGGGTGGGTTGTACTTCTGACAAACTGCTACTTCTGGCTATTGCACTTTTGTTGGAGGTAATCTTGTTACATGGAGAAGCAAGAAGCAAAGTGTTATGGCTCAGAGTAGTGCTAAGGCCGAGTTTAGGTCTCTTGCTCACGAGATAAGTGAGGCAATATGGTTGAAGAGAATGTTTGAAGATTTGAAGATTCCAGTATCGTGTCCTATAAGAGTTTACTGTGACAACAAGGCAGCAATCTCAATTGCTCACAACCCAGTGTTACATGACAGAACGAAGCGCATTGAGGTAGACAAGCATTTCATTAAAGAAAAGATCGAGTGGGTTAATCTGCCTTTCCTATGTTCCAACCATGAACCAGCTAGCTGACATTCTCACCAAAGGACTTCACAAGGGTCAGTTTGAACTTTTAGTTAGCATGCTAGCTATAGAAGACATTTTCAATCCAGCTTGAGGGGGAGTGTTCCAAGTTTTTCTTCTTTTTAGGCTATAAATTAGTTTATTATTTCCTTGTAAATTATGCCCAAAATAGGTGTGTAAATAGCTATCAATTAGGCTGTAAATCACTCTCTTATTTTTAGGATACTTACCATATTGAGCTTTTTTTGTACAACTTTAAATTCTGACAATTCTGATCAATGTAATTCATTCAGTCAATTTACGTCAATAAGCCTCTTCGTAAAAATTACAAAGGGAAGGTTGCATACATTTATAACCCTCCTCTGACCTTCGCAAAGCGGAGAACCTTGTGCATAGAAAACGTTGACTCCTTCATGTGGGTCATTTGGAAATAGCCTATCTACTAGTTAGGAGTAAAGTTGCGTACTACTAAACCTCCCCAAACAAAGGTTGCGTACTACTAGACCTCCTCAGACCCCGTGCCTCAGCAGAATTTTTATTGGGTGTTGTTATTGTTGTTATTCTAATAGGTATTTTGGACTCTTGTGATCATTTCTTACCTAAAATTGCCTCTCACTCAAATAATGATGCAAGTGTTTAATTGCCTTGATAATAGTTTAAACATCTTTCTCATAATTGGACAATCCCAAAGCCTTACTAAAAAATGTAATGGGATAGTTTTGTTAAAGTATTGCTCCAATTCCAACCTTATTGGCATCTACTTCAAATGTTAACGTTTGTGTGAAGTTAGGTGAAGCCAACACAGGTGCAACTATGATTTCTCTTTTCTTGTTGCTCCATTTTATGTCACTCCCAATTTCGTGAAGCATTTTTCTTTGGTAGTTTAGTTTAGGGTTAGCAATTCCTCCATAATGCTTAAAGGATCTTCTATAGTACCCAATAAGTCCTTTCTTGATTTAGGTGTTGGCACTCCTAGTCTTGAAATGGAGACCCACTTGTCTTGCTCCAAAAAATGCACTTACTTCCCTCCACCAATAACCGATTCTCCTCAACTACAGAGTATTTAGGAGATGTTCCAAATGTTGTTAGAAGGAAGCATTGTATATAAGAATATCAACAAAGGATACACTAATGAATTCCCTGCGAAAGAGCTTAAAGATTTCATTCATGATACTTTAGAAGGTTGAGGAAGCATTGGTTAAGACAAAAGGCATAACTAAAAAATCATAATGGCCCCCATAAGTTTTAATTCGGGAGGGAAACAGAAATTGTTTTTTGTTATTGGATGCTCAAGTAGTTACAAAGACTACCTATAACAAACATAAGTTGGTTGCCAATGATCTCTAGCCATGTATAGAGTCTATTTAAAAAGGAAAATGCCACAATGCTCTGCATCTCATTTCTTCCTATGACATCGTTCTAGTTTTTATTTTGTTTTTACTGTTAATTTCTCTGCTTCTCACTCTTCTGCAACAATTAACAAATCTAGAAATTTAAAGTGATTGAAATAAGAACGCTTTTGACTAGTCATAGCAACGCAAGATCCATCAAGAAGTGAATTGAATGCTCATCTCAGGCATATTAAGAGATTGAATCCCATCATCATGCCCAAATTAGCATGAGGATGTTTTTATGCTGACATTCAAATATAGATAAAACTCTTAAGGAATTTTGACGTTAAGATTGGACCTTAGTAGAAGAATTGGCTATGCAACTGCCAGAAATGGCTAGAATGCAAGACTCGATTGAACAAGGAAGTAAGCGCTAAAATGAATTAATATTTCTAATCAATATAAGATAAAGAGAAGTGTATCTTTCAAGATTGCTCTCTAAATACTACCAAAGACTTATGCTATCAAAATCCCCCTCCTACCCACTTTCGTATATCATCTTCAGTTTTTCAAATTATAGCAGTTAATTAAGAAAGCCTCTTTAACATTTTCTTATTGCATTTCTTTTCAAAGTGGAGAGCCACCATATGAATCTCATAAAATTTTTGAGACACTCTTTAAAAAGGGGGCCTTTTAAACAATAAGGGTTCAAAAAATGCAAAAGGAAAAAGGTAAATTGTAAGTGACAATAAGAAATAATAAAATGAGATTAGAGTATGGGAGAATCTACTCCTAAACATGCAAAAAGCAATATTCAACAAAGAATAACACGTCTATATTTGGAAAAACAAATGAAGTGTTTGATTCTAAAAGTATAAGTGGATGTAGGAGCTAGTTGCTAACAACAAGAATAGAAAACAGGTAACTTATATGTAAAATATGATTACAACTGGACAAGATATGGTCCATGCAGATAAAAAAAACCAAAGTTGCATATTTGATTTGTTCCAACACAAAGATCTGCACTAACCTGGGCCATAAAGCGGGGAAGCATAAGGCCAAGTATTTGTTCGAGTATTCTAGTCCCAGTTGATTCTATTGCTTCAACTGGAATGGGTCGAAATGCAAAAGGAACATCAATGCTAACCTGGTTTCATATAGAAAAATGAAAATTAATGCAAAGATAGTGGGTCATTTTAAACAATAATTATGTGATGATTGTTGGTTAAATGACATCAACAGAGTCTAGCAAGTACTTCAATGATTGCATCTGAGGTAAGTTGTTGAACTGATGAGTTCACTTGGTTGCCACTGCAAGATATTCGATTTACCATAGAAGCTGCATTTCCATACAAATTCAGTGTCAAAGCATGACCCATAGCATCTGGCATACTAAAATACCAAATTCAATAGCTCACATCTTTCATGACAGGAAGTACTTGATTTCATCCTTTTCATCACAAATAAGCAGTTCTGTACGCAACTCTTAACATTTTTGTTTCCACAAGACCCAAGCCAAGCTCAAGTATTATGGCATGTGTTGTGAGGAAGTGAAATCAACATGCCATAAAACAAAGCACTTGAAGTCCTAAACTCCTATATACAATTATATAAATTGATATCCTAATATACGGACTATAGAAACCAAACAATCCCAAATGTATAGTGCAAAATATGAAGATTTATTACAGAACCTAGTAAGGACCTTACCATCAAATTTGTCATTCTGTGCCGACACAATTGGCGAACCCTCAAGCTGCCAGGTGCCCACAGTCAACAAAATGGAACAGATAATCTTTAAAGGTAAGTTTGCCTAGATGGAAATTACCTTGCAAGACAAGAGCTTAATGCAACAACCATTGGGTTGCTCTTCAACTTTAACAAGCAAAACGGGGCAAACCTCAAAGGCAAAGAACTTGAACCTGTACACATAACACCTAAACAAGTTTTCGTCCACTCTCTCTATCCTTTCCGCATCTAACACAGAGTATTGGCTGGCTGGCAAGCTCATGTACTCAACTACAACCAAAACACCCTATAAAAATCTCAAAACACCAACCCCACACAATAATTTCTTTAAAAAACTATAGAAAAAAAAAAGCAACTTTATATTGCTAACATTACTTAGAGGGCGTCCTAGTTGCCTGACGGAAACAGTCTCCTGACGACGCGCTACGAATCGCGCTTTGGGAGGCGACGCCGCGGAAGCTCGAAGCGATGGCTTTGGCGTTGGAGATTGATAGGAGGCAGATTGGAGGCCAAGGGTATTGAAGCATCCTATAGTAGTAGAAGTAGAGGTAGAACAGTTGAATAGCATTTTAGCGGCAATAATAAAAGAAATCTAAGCACCGCTGTTTATCGCGTCCTCCAAGATAATAGGTAAGGCTAAGAGGGAAATTGGACTCGTTTCTAAGCGGTGGGCCCGTCTCAGGGCTCTAAGGCGCATTTTAGACTTTAGATATATTAAATGAATTAAGTACACTCGTAAAGACAGTGCTGCAGAACAAGTGAAAATACTTTCCTACATATAAAATTTGATTTCATAAGTAGCTCTTACACTACGGGTCCATACATCGCGCTTAGGCTTAGCAACACCAAACATCGGAAAACAAAGATTAGAAAATCCAAATTTAACCCACATCTGTGTCTACACCCCCCATATAAGTTCTCGTAACCCACCAGCCAACCCACCTAAAGAACAAACACGATCACAAACCCCAACTCTAAGAACTCGTAAACTTCGTAACCGCCTTTGTACCCTCGGAGACAGCGTGCTTAGCAAGCTCTCCGGGCAGCACAAGCCTGACCGCGGTCTGAATCTCCCTGGAGGTGATGGTGGGCTTCTTGTTGTACCTGGCAAGTCTAGAAGATTCCTGAGCGAGCTTCTCAAAGATGTCGTTGATGAAGCTGTTCATGATCCCCATGGCTTTGCTGGAAATGCCAATGTCTGGGTGCACCTGCTTCAATACCTTGAATATGTATATCTTGTACGTCTCCACGCTCTTCTTCGCCTTCTTCTTCTTCTTATCCACGCCGCCTTCTTTAGGGAGCTTCTTTTCCGCTCGTGGCTTCTTCTCCGCTGGGGCCTTTTCCGCCGCCGCTGGTTTCTTCTCCGCTGGCTTCTTCTCTGCCTTTGGCGCCATAGGGATTTTTTTTCTGACAAGGGGAGCGCAAGATTTAAAATGCACCAAAAGATCGGGAGTAAGGCTCTTGTTTGAGGAATAGGCTTTGATTTGTTTATATGGACTATAGGTGTGATACGTGATTGGCCAATTCAGAGTGGCGCGGATTGATGACTTGGACGGTTAGATGTGCGATGATGGGAATGGACGGCGTGGAGTGAGTTTCCTGGGGAAGGGATTTCGAAATTTAAGATCTGTTTTCCTGTGTCTTTTTTGCACTTTTACCATTTTGGTTGAGTTTAGTAGCGACAGTGGGTCGACTCTTCGACCTATTACAGACGTGGGCCCAATGACAGATATATTCAGCCCTATTGTTTTCACTTTCACGTTCAAAGCCCAAATCCATCCGTTTTCAATACAAAACCATGTCTTTTTGTAAAGAATGTCTACTGCAATTCCAAGAATTATATTAAAAGCTCCTGATTTAAAAATCTTGTCGTGTTTAAAAATTTTGTTAGATCCACTTCATTTTATAAAAATCAAATAATATCATTGACATAATAAAATTCATTTTATTAATATCTTAAAAATATCTTTACTAATATCACCGATCAATTTTACCACCACCTCTGATGCAAACTCGATTCACCATTTGTGAATTTTTCAATATTTTCATCATTTTTATATGTTAAATTGAAGAAATTCTATCTCTTACTAGTTACTAAGTCTTTCATCGTGTTGATAAATAAAAATAATGAAAAACAGTTGTATATGTAACAGATGGGGATTGGAATGAGAAAGAAAGATTAGGGATAGGAAAAGAAAGATAGAAGGAGGACAAGAAATTGAGAGAATATTGTTTAATCCATTCGTGCCCTTTTTCCATGCAAGAAACAAAATTATAGGGGAATACAAATATTCTCTTCTAATCATTGAATAATAGAAATAACAAACTTGACAAATATCAAAATATTTCTTCCTCAAGGTGGAAGAAGAAAATCAGGAAATTGTTGGGCCATGAAAACAAGATCCTCCTAGGTAGCCTCTTCAAGATCTCTAGCTTTCTATTTAATCAAGACCTAAGGGATCGAATTTCCTTTAAGATGAAGAATTTTGGTGTCCAGCCACTCCTTTGGTTCTATAACTCCACTATCAATACCAGTAAAATCTGGAAATTGAGAAACTAGAAAATTAACCTCTCGTTTTGCAAGCTTGAGTTGGGACACATAAAATATTGGGTGAATCTTAGCAGTAGAAGTTTATAAGCTACTGAGCAAATCTTTTTTGTAATTTGGAAAGGGTTGTAGAATCGAACTGAAACCTTGAGAAAGCAGCAAGTTGTCATAGTCAATTGCTTGTAAGGCTGTAGTTTTAGATAAACCATGTCACCAATGAAGATTTCACGTTTGAAACGTTGTTTATCAACCTAATGTTTCATTCTATTTTGATCTTTAACAAGTTGCTCTGAAGATTCATAACCATGTGCTACCCGTCTTAGAGATAAGTTTCCACTACTGTAATTGGAGAATTTCACTCAGTAGCCTATGAATTTGTGTTAGTGTCTAACCATATATGGCTTCAGAGGGTGTGAGTTGTAAAGATGAGTGAAAATTGATGTTATACCACTACTTTGCTAACGATAACCAAGAACTCCAGGACTTTAGGTTGTAATGAGCTATACAACGCAGATATGTCTCTAAACACTTGATTAATCGTTTCGTTTAACCATCAGATTGTGGATGGTAAGTGGTGCTCATGTGTAAATGACTCCTAAGGTAGTGAACAACTCTTGTCAGAATAAACTAGTAAAAATATTATCGCAATCTGTGACAATAGCAGAAGGTAGACTATGCAGTTTATAAACGTTGTCTAAAAAATCCTGAACAATTTGTTTTGTTATGTATAGATGAGCCAATGAAATAAAGTGGCAATACTTAATGAACTTGTCCATCACCACAACTATGGAGTCCTTTCCTTCTAATTTAGGTAGCTCATCTATAAAATCCATATTGATTTGATCTCATGCCTGCATTGAATTTCAATGGGTTGAAGTAGTCCAAAATAAGGAATCTATTCGTTCTTGCATTGTTGGCTAACATTGCATCGTGTTACCCATTCAATAACAAGCTTCTTCATTCCTAGCCAATAAAAAAACCACCTTCATGCATTGATAAGTGCTCTCTGACCCTGGATGTCCTCCCAACGCAAAACCATGCATGAATTCTATCACTGGTGATCTGAAATCTTCTACGGTGCCTACATAAATTCTGCCTTTGAATCTAATTAACCCCTGTTGCAGAATATAATCCCCTTGGTTTAAGGAGCCAGTCAGTGCCATATTGGGAAGAAACTCTTGTGCCCAACTATCGTTACTGTAGCTACGAATTAAATCTTCGATCCAAGATGGAACAACATGAGAAATAGTATAACAGTAAAAATGAGTTGGCTGATGAGATAAAGCATCTGCGACTTTGTTTTCGACACCCTAATGATAAATAATTGAGTAATCCAGTCCCAAATAGCTTAGAGAGTCCCTTCTTCTAAAGATGAGTTTGGAGTTTTTATTGTAGAAGGAAACGAAGGTTGTCATGAACTGTTTTAATTATGAAAGAGCTCCCTTTTAGGTAATGTTTCATGATCCACGGCCAATAATACTACTAAAAGCTCTTTGTCATAAATTGAGAGTCCCTAGTTCCGGAGACTTAGAACTTTGCTGAGATATGCAATAGGGTCACGATCTTGCATCAATATCGTGCCAATACCTCTGTCACTAGCATCTATTTCAAGTACAAACAATTTGGAAAAATCAAGTAATGCAAGTACATGAGTAGAACATATTGTAAGTTTTAGAGTCTCAGATGCTTGTTGGGTAGTAGGGGACCATAGAAATGTATCCTTCTATAATAAGCCTATGAGAGGCCTGCTCAAATAGGGATGTCAAAAATTACCGGCCTGACCCATGGTCAACAGGTTTAGCCCGATCAAACTAACTCAAAGGCCCGCTAGGTTTAGCCATAGCCACTTTGAAGAGGGCTACGAGCCAAGGTGGTAGGGTCAGGCCCATGCCCTAATCAAGCAGCCCGCCCCATGGCTCACCCAAGGTCACCAAACAAAATGACATCATTTTATTTGTAGCAAAATGATGTCGTTTTGTTACATGTTTAAAATAACTTCCGCCATCAAAACGATGTCGTTTAAGTTACATAAAACACAACTTAAAACAGAAGACAAAAAGACGTTTTGTTGAAAGCAAAAACGATGCCATTTAAGTAAATAGAAGTTTAAAAAACTATAAACAAAATGACGTCATTTTGCTTCTCATTAAATGAAATGCAACAGGTCTCTTCCCCCTCATCTAGCGTAGCCACTGCATCTGCCAGTCACTTTCACTCACACACGCACACCTCTGGTTTTTCACTCCTCTATTCTTCATCCATTCTTCTTCTTCGTGTCTCGTTCTTCCTTCATTCTTCTTCTTCGTGTCATTTGTCCTTTATCGTCAGCCGTATGAACTATGAAGTCACCAACACTCAAAACAAATAATGGTCCAATATACTTAATAAGGTAATCTCTCATTCTCTCATCTCAAATTTGGTTTTTTAATTTATATTTGATTGTGTTTGAGAATTGAATTGGCTAATTTGATAATTTTGTATGTTAATAATGAGAATATGAGATAATGCATGTATAGTGTTTGACGAAATGTCACTCTTGATTGTTAGGCCTTTTACTTCTTTATTAGATCACTTGGTAATAGACGTGTTGGATCCCGTTTCCGGAACCCAACTACTTAAACAGATTCCTTATTAAATTTCTCTTGTGGGAACTTGACTAATCTGAAAATCTCGATATAATTTTTTTTTCTTTTCCATCTTATTCATTTTAAAACCATTCAAA
>JANZLC010000202.1:17546444-17557544 GCA_026413385.1 Erythroxylum gracilipes | reverse complement strand
CATGCCAAGATCCAAATAGAAATCATAAAACGTACCAAATTTTTTTACTATTCTAACCCCTAAAATGGGGCGTTACACAATTTCTTTCTATTCACAATCTTTTTCCATTTAAAATTTACTTTATGTAATCTTCTTCAATCAAAGTTGTTCTTGTTCATTTTTCCTTGTGTTTTTTAATTAATCTCATCATATATATGTAAAATAAATAAAAAAATCATAATCAAAAGTGCGTGTAAAAAAACTAAATATCGTATATTCTAATTATAAAGGCTAGTGTGCTATAGAGTGTTTTATTACTTTTCCTACTTTGAAAGGATTGTTACTTTTTTCTTTATCTTTGCCACCTTATTGTTGATTTCACTTTCTTTTGTTCTTTCTTGTTAAATTTGATAACCAAAGTTGTAAACTCCATTGTTATTTATTATTTTGGTTAGACTATTGACAAATTTCTTGTTAAAAGGCTTGTAGAGACAAGTTGAGTAAAAGGTAAAAGTGGTGAGAATATCATCAAGAAAAGCTAAAATTGAGTGAAGTATAAGTGATTAAGTAACCTAATTTCGAGTGTAAATACGTAAGAAAATATGTGAACAAAACCAATATGTTTTTATTGTCATTTTGTTAGGTCTAAATATAAGATCTCTATCACTTACTTTTGTTCTAGGTAATTTATGGAAACGTACTATTTCCTTAAAGAATAAATAAGGAATATGTGTTACATTATTAGTTTTAGAACATGCGAAAAAATGCATCATCTTACCAAACTTGTAAAAAAAAAAAATGTTATCATAAACACTTTGAGATCTAAGTGAATCTAATATAAAATTCATAGAAATATCAATCCAAGATTTATTAGATATAGGTAAAAGTATATAGCAACCGCGTGACATTACTTTAGACTTTGTTTGCTTACATGTTATACTCTTATCATAAATATGTTACACATCCTGTTTCATATTATGCTAGAAACATGTTTAAGCAATACATCTAAAGTCTTTCACACACTGCCTCTATAAGTCTTTATAACTAGCAACTCACGCAAAGAACATATATAGGCATGCAAAGAACATATATGGGCACATAATGTTTATCTTTCTTAAACAAAAATCCAGCATGCTTATAATACTCCCTATGTGCCCACTTAAAACATGCTTTCCACACTTGGTCGAAATCATATCATTAACATACATGTTTTTAATAAGCTGAAACCAACTAATTTAGTTTGTAATAAAGTAAGCAATGCATAGCTTGTAGGTAATACACTAATTATAATTTTTTCTTTTCCACTCTTGTACTTAATCACATAAGGAAACATCTCAATAAGCTCTAACATATCTCTTATCAAACTTATATTAGGATTTCAAAAGTCTTCGAGCTCTCAAGGCTAGAGTGGATTATGAATTCCTTTAATCATAAATAATGCTTCCATGTTTGTAGAGTTCTTACTAATACATACAACTCATTGTTTTAAGTGTATCATGCATTAAATAACCCTTATGCTAATTCTATACACGTCACATTCAAACTCAAAAGTTTTGTCAAAATTAGGTAAACATAACAAAGGTGCATTAGTCAACTTATCTAAATTTATAATAGTCTATATTAAAATTTTAAATATTAACACAAAATCCAACCACTCAAAATTTTTAATTTATATGAATTTTAAATAACTAATCAACATTTATTTTATTTGTCATACATTAAGTATACATAGCAATAATAAAATCATAATTGTTTTAAGAGCCTAGGATTTTTAAGTATTAATTAAGTAAAGATTACAAACGGATAGTGATAATCTTAATTGTATGATTCTCATCAACCTAATCTATCAATAATCATTGTTTATTCATATTTTTAATCTAAAGACTATAAATGAATGGATTTAATAACTTCAAATGTTAAATATTAGTTTGAGCACATATAATTCAATTCACTAATTTAAGTTTAAATTTTATTCATTAAATTTAAGGGAATCTTCTTTATTTGTGAGAATGCAGAATTTACAAGGTAGAAAACACTTGCTTTTTCATGAAAATTTATTGTTATAAGGAAATTTTAGTTTTATTCATATTTTTTTAATAAAAAAGAACTCCTACAAATCTGAAGCTTTTTAGTAATTTGATTCTCCAATCAAAACATTACATCCTATAATAAAAATAAAAACTTTCTTTAGTGAAGTGAAATTTGGAAATTAAATCCTGTTTTCCCTTTTTTCTACAGGGTAGTATAAAAGACACAATTTTTAAAAAATTTATTATAAATTTTAATCTTTCAAGAAGTTAATTTTGTTAAATATACGTGAATCAATTAAATGTAAGATAATGACTAAATCTAATTTGATCTTAACTAATTAAATATGACAAAACATTTAATTATAGATTTAGGTTATGATATTTTGTGTTTGTTACTTGGAGGCTGTTTGCTTGGGGTTTGGTTTGCGTCTGCGTGATTGATAGTTATTTGGATAAGGGAAGCAATGGAATCTACGGGGTCGTCTTACGCCTCGTCGCCAGAGCCGCCGCGCAACAGATCTCCCACCCCTCCTAAATCTCCTACTTCGGGTATTTCATCTCTCTCGGCCCTTCTTCTATGTGTTGTGCGGCGGTGCAATCTTTAACTTCTGCTTTGTATGTTGAATTTCCATTGCATTATGTAATTAATCGGGATGTAATGTGTTGAATGTGTTCGTAGTTGTGTTAGTGACCGGGATCTGATTGTTTTCACTCATCGGAAACCCTAAACCCTAACTTAGTCCGTTTAGTCGTGGAAGATGTGGGGTGAAGTAATAAAGAGGAGTGGTTTATCTTTGAAACCCGAAAACTGTAGCAATTACTCATCATATCTGTTGGACGGAAAATGGAAAATGTAGGTGCCTTGATTTGATCTCGAGGGTACCTTATTCTTTTCAAATTCTTGAGCTCCTCAGCAACTTCACTGTCCGGTATAGGTTTTATAGTATTTGAGCTGGAATTGTCATTAACCAATTAATTGATTGTTATGCACATCAATGTCTTTTGTGTTTACCTATCATCCCTATACCACCATATCAACACCCAAATTCAAATGTTATTTGGGGAAAGAAACATCAGGTATCATGATTCTCTGCGCAGAACATATATTTTGACAGGGATGTGAATTGGCCATGTGAAATTCTGCAGCTTTTAAACTATATGCTAATATCCATGTATTTTTCCTGTTAGATTCCATGGAGAAGCCAACATATATAAGGTTTCTGGTGTCAAATGCTGCAGCTGGTTCTGTTATTGGAAAGGGTGGTGCTACAATTACTGAATTCCAGTCCCAATCTGGAGCGAGAATTCAGTTGTCCCGCAATTATGAATTTTTCCCAGGGACATCTGATAGAATAATTATGGTAACTGGATCAATTGATGATGCATTGAAAGCAGTGGAACTTGTTCTTGCTAAGTTGCTCAGCGAGGTATGCATTTTGAATAGGCTTTGTTGGTAATTGACCTGCACTGGTGAAGTTAACTGTGTATGTCTTGTTTGTCAGCTTCATACTGAAGATGGTCATGATGCAGAACCAAGGACTAAAGTGAGGTTAATAGTTCCCAATAACTCTTGTGGTAGCATTATTGGAAAGGGAGGGGCCATCATAAAGTATGGATGATTCTTTAACATTCTATTTCTTTAATTTGTCTAGTTCTCGTGGCTTGAAAAATTAAAAGATAAGTATTATAAATGCAGTATATTTTGCCTTGAAAGTATTATATGCTTCAACTAACTTGATGATAGTTGCAAGAGGATGACGACTATGTTCCATTCACATTAATCTGACAAGCTTTTCAGTTATGTTTTGTTTCAAAGTAATCTTTAGTTCTCTGAGACGTTTTGGTAGGCTAGTAGCCCTACTTGGGTTGAAAATTTTAAATTTACAAAATTACTTTTAGGAATGTCTTATGCTACCTTTTTTCTTGAGGACCTTCTCAAGTATAAGACCTCGTGTTACCGTCTCATAATTTTTGTCATGGTAGCTACTTGTGTTTGTGTATGTTTTACACATACGAATATATGTTTGTAGAGTATCTTGTTCATTCTCATTCTATAAGCCTATGTGCATAAATGAGAAATGTATTGAATTTGGTGAATGAGTAGGCAACATTATTCATAACATAACACTGTGGAGCCATTATGGGTAGTCAAATGTGCAATAACTTGGAAATGCTGTCTTGACAGGAGATAAGGTAATGTTTAGGTGAGAAATTCGTTAAAGTTGATATTCTGTTTTGAAGATCATTTCGTCCTGTTTTTGGAAGCCTTTTTCTGGTCAATTTATCTTTGTGAAAAAAATTTGGTGAAATTAGGCCAAATAAGTTCATGGCATCATATTTTTGTCAGGCTGACAACCAAAAGTCATAGTTTTAGACTGATTAAAAGATGCCAAAGGTTAACTAAGATTTTTTTGAATGTTTGTGAAGATGGTTATTTGGAACTGTTTAAAGATTTCAGTTAGTGCTGGATATATATTGTGGAATATGTTGACAACTTTCTTTTCTTGTTTTGCAAATCTAGGTGAATTGTCCTGATTTATGTGCATAGCAAGATCACCTGCAAAAAAATAAGTGTTCTTTGAAAGCACAACGTAGGGATGAAAAATAGTTTGATGATATCTTGTTTGATATTTATTTAGGTCATTTATTGAAGAATCCCAAGCTGGCATCAAGATATCTCCTTTGGATAAGAGTTTTTATGGCTTAAATGATAGGCTAGTGACAGTGACAGGAACTTTAGAAGAGCAGCTGCAGGCTATTGATTTGATTTTGTCTAAGCTCAGTGAAGATCCTCATTATGCACAGGCTATGCATGGGCCCCCGTTTTCTTATGCAGGTGCAATTTTGCCGCTAGTTTGCAACAAAATATCTTCAATGTTCACCACCATACTTCTATGTGCTTCTTCTGCTTTTGGTCTATTGTTAGCTGTTTATCTTGTCTATTCCGCATTTATTTCAATTTAATTCGTAAAAGCTTAATTATGTAATGATATATACACTTTGCGGCTTTTGTTTTATCATTTATTCAATTGGGGCTTGGGTTTGAACCTGATATTGGGTCTTTCATACAAAGTCGGAGTTATTTTTTCTTTTCATCTTTTTTGATGTCACACCTATAGTGAGATGCCTCACATCAAAATCACTTCTGCTCTCATTCCCAGCTGTAAAATTCTTGGTCTTTCTTTCACTTGTACTGTTATATCCTATAATTGAGGCAGGGGTGGAAAGAGGGGAAGGTTACTAGCTGTTTGTATCAGTAGGAAGATGGTGTTACATGGGTTTTGCAATCACAAGTCTATTTGAAAGTGCTGGTATCTGTTTCTGTACAAAAAATCTTGAAGTATGCTCAATGAGTTTGTTTGAGATCTGGTTGATGATCTTTGGGTGCAATGCTTTTAGAGAAGAAGAACTTTTGGAACATTGCTTATAGTATGACGATCATTTCTGACACTGTTATGTTCACTGGAGGAACCATACTCTTTAAGCATGGGCTCTCAGAACTTCCTTTTCTAGCTGATGCTTTATGATATCTAGAACTTCCCTTCTAAAATCGATCTAGAACTTACCTTCTAAGATCTCTGTCTTGCTGAGATTCTTTAACTTGGAACTTTTGGTGTTTACTTTTCTGCTTTTCATGTGCATATTACTTACTTTTTGTTGCAACAACAGCATATAACACAATGGGCTATGCACCCAATGGGACTGGAGGGAATTTTCAGAATAACAAGGTTTATCCAACTCCTTGCATTTTCACTATTGGCTTTACTTGGTTCACTATTTTTGGAAAACATTAGCCTACTGCAGTTTGCTGTTAATTGTGGGTAGTTGATGGAAGGTGCTTTGATGTTTCAGGAGGATCGAACCTACTCAGTGACAATTGGTGTTGCAGATGAGCATATTGGGCTAGTTGTTGGTCGTGGTGGGAGGAACATCCTGGAAATCAGTCAGGTATGTAGATGGAATTATGCTATGCATTTAGATTTTTTTTTGTCAAAAACTTCTATTTAAAATTTATATGCCAGTCACTGCTATACGTATGTGAGCCATATATAGTATATAAGTTTGATGAGATTAATTATTTTTGTTTCTCGAGCTTTTAGTCTAATATGAAAATTGTGATGTGTTTTGTTCCATATTACCTCACCTCCGTAGCATTATGGCTTTCTGCCATTTTCATCCATCTGGCATAGAATCAGAAGACTAATTGGCTTCTTCCTCTACGACCTTTTATTTTCATTGTTAGAAAACTTGTCTGGTTTATGATATTGCCTTGCAAGTTGTAGAAGAGATTCAGTAAATTAAATTACAACTATGGTGCTAGGATTTTGTGATGTTTATGCAATGAAGTTGGGAACTTTGATTTGGCAGGTTAGTGGAGCCAGGATAAAAATATCAGATAAAGGTGATTTCATATCTGGAACAAGTGATAGGTATGAATTTAAATGCCTGGCTCATCAATCCGCAGAAGACAAATATGCTGCGACTTTTGAGTGAGTAGCATTTTAACTCTCGTCTCTTGCATCTTTTTTGGCAGGAAAGTTACAATCACAGGGTCACAGAGATCTGTCCGTTCGGCTGAGGGCATGATCATGCAGAAGGTAGCTTATGCAACTGAGAGGGGGACAGATTAGTTCTCAACTTTTCTGATATTTACTTGTTGCAAATTGTTTATTTGTACCTTGCAATTCCCTTGCATATCCACAAAATTTGGAACCTGTACACATAATCCTCAAACAAAAACTGTGATGATCCGGGCAAAAAGAGCGGGAAAGATTTTGGATAGAAAAGAATAGGGAGAGAGGAGACCTTGTTATAGGAAATTGTTGACATGTACAAGTGTGTTTGTGGGAATAGGGGTTTAAGGTTCTTAAAAACTAGTTAGCTTTTATCCATTTTTGATACGGTTGTAACTCCTTTTAAGTTGGAGCATTTCAGGCTGTAGTTGGTGAGTTAGTATGGACATACTGTTGACGTTTTTGAAGATGTGCAAATAATTATCATTGGCTTTAGTTTCTTATTATCGTTGATCAATGCTTTGCGCCCTAGGACCACCTCGACTATATCTCAAATTTCATTTTCGTTTGGTGTCAAATAAGAAAGAAATGCCTCTTGTTTGTTCTTTGGCCATTTTAACATTTAATTAAGAATTGGAATGCAAATTATTCTCATGATCCATAAGTATGACGACGGTTGAAGTGATTCTTACGAAGTAATCCAGATGAAGAGGATGTGTCTGGGTAACCGAAGATTATCTGGAGACGTTTTCCCCTTGGCTATGTCCTTTCCGCATCCAATAACTGGAAGAGTTTATTTACAGATATTAGCAGCTATTATACTTATAGGTGTTGTTGCACATGCACTTACGAGACCATGTCGTACGCACCGAAAAGTCTATGGGCATGGCATTGCCAGTCTTCCTAATTATTTTTCTCCCAATCTAGCTCATGCCAGCTATTGGTAATTCAGAAACTAAAAAGAAAAGAAAATAGACTCTTTATTGATATACATAATATAAGAGACTGGATTGACTAAGATAAAACATAAGTCATAATAATAATAAGAAAGACAATGCAAATGATGATGATGCATGAACTAGGACGCTACTTTTATTCTACTTCCAACATGCAAATCGCTGATTGAATCAAATCGTGTATTGAAAAGAATTTGGGCACTAGGCGAGGCGTGACTTCATGCATGTTGCTTCTGCCCCTCATGGTTCATTATAGTCTCCTCCATTTCCAGACCCATACCCCGAACCATAGCCAGAGCCACTTCCATGACCACTACCACTACCGCCACCACCGCCACCGCCACCACCTCCTCCTCCACCTCCACCGCCGCTACCTCCTCCACTCCCATATCCAGACCCATACCCACTGCCATAACCGGAGCCCCCTCCGCTTCCGGACCCTCCACCTCCACCTCCACCACCTCCTCTTCCACCACCACCACCTCCTACCCCGCTACCAGACCCGTAGCCGCTTCCAGACCCGTACCCCGAACCCGATCCACCACCCACTCCGGACCCACCACCTCCTCCTCCTCCACCACCACCACCGCCGCCACCACTACCACCTCCTTTACCTCCACCGTATCCAGAGCCGCTGCCGGACCCATACCCTGAACCAAAACCAAGTCTTGATGCTGAAACATCACCACCTCCTCCGCCACCTCGTCTGGAGTCAACCGCCTTTGGTGACCTAGCAGCCAAGGAGATGTCCACAAAGATCAGCGCTAAGAATGCAGCTGCTATCACCTTTGAACTTGGCATTTTCCAAACTCTTGTAAAACTCGACGCAGGGAATATATGTAAGAAGTCTCACTCTCTTATCTCTTTATATATGAAAAACCTGCAGGGCTTGTTGAGATAGAATTGCTTAAGGGGGCAAGCCTATATATAGCCTTAGCAAAGGTGGAATCCAGCTTCTGAGAAAGTTTGTCTTGAATTTCTACTAGCTTCCTAGAGATGATGAATAAAAAGGGACGTGTGGGCATTGGTTTAAGGCTTTAGTGGTGTTGGTGGTGGGGGATTGTCGACTTCTGCCGTCATGCAATTTCTGCATATATACAAGAATAGAATATTTAAACCTCTATCTATCCCACTTTTGACTTTAGTCGTATAAATATGTATAGAGTTTAATTTGGTCTGATATTACTATTCGCATGCATGCCTAGCCACTTTCTCAGTGTGTTTATACTATGAGCTCACCGAATTTCCCATTCCGCGCACTAACTATAGTATGGTGATTCTTTGAAACATTTGTCCCTGGACCAAGTATTTTGCATTATGGCCTAAATCACATCACATCACATTATCGTAGATTTATGAGAAGTTTTATATGTGTTGCTTGTTCGTAGCTACTTCAAAACTTCGTGCTTTTTAGACTTTGTCTCATTTAGAGTTGTTGCATGTTAATATAGCACTCGTGGAACTGTATGTGTGTGTGACTTTGAACTTCATTTTCTTAATTCTATGGTGATCAATGAGAGAAGACTATAGTTCTTATTGGGATAGAGGCATATCCAATAGACGTGTTTATTGCACATTACATAGTTTATACACAAGTAATCAAGTTTATAGTCTTCCAATATCTTTAATAAACCTACACAGTTCTTCATCATCTTGCACGTGTCCATGAAGTTATTAGTTGTTAGAATGAAACTTTGAGTAGGGGAAAGCGATTTTCTAAAGTCTACACGTACAATACCTTTAGGAGACCCTAAAAATGCAGGACCACAAAACCCACTAACTCACCTAACCAAATTCCCTGTCCCAACCACAGAATGGTAGTGGGGTGAATTGGTTTTCTTCATATCTACGCATGTACTGACAACTGGCGCTCTTACTTCGTCTAGGAGAAGATAGCTAATTGCCATAGCATGCTTGCTTTCAATCATAGCAATATCGTCATTATCATGTTGACCACCAAGAGCATGGTCACAAATCAAACACTTGGATTCTGAGTGTGAATATAGATCCGCAGGACAATTTGCAGTACAGGATTATCTTTGTTTTTATGGTGATCAATATCGACAAGGTTTTTATTATTAAAAAAGGCTAATTTGTAGGCAATTGTGTTGGAGTTGGACAACCCATTTAATGAAGAAACGAATCAACGAGTGACTTAGGTCTAAGGGATTGATGTGAACGGATATGCTTAGTGGGAAGCATTACTAGAAGACTAAGCATTAGTGGCACCCATTACCACATGTGCTATTAAGTGTACTATATACATAATTTATGTTTCTGCGATTCAAAGTCTTTTTAATTAATTGGATAAACACTCATAACAAGTACCGTGATACTTTAAAAGAGTTGATTGATTGAGATGGAAAGGTCCTGCAGCTAAATATGGGTTTATGTAAGCGATCCACGATTAATAGTATCCCAAGTCCTCCAACCACTATTATTGTCTCCTTGCCAATCTTTCTCTTCAACTTCAGAAAACAGTCAGTTTTACCATCATCAAAATATTGATAATTAAATATGATATACATCGAAGTAAAGTTAATTGAATTTGCTATTAAGTCAAGTTAAATCAATATGCTTTTCACTTCATTTATAATTTGGTATTTTATTGGTGAAAAAGCAAAAGTAAGATAACGCATCTTTACTCATAAGATCACAATGTAGGTGCTTATAAATTAGTCTAGAAACATATAGTCTAGAAACATATCATTTCCATAAGCTTTTGGGTCATCGAAATATAAATTAAATTACAAACTAATAATCCTAACCACCCTTTTCTCAAATTTCTAATTCAATTAAGAATTTAAATCCGAAAATCTCTTAATATTGAGAAGAGAGGACCAATCATAAGAAACATAACCTTATTTTTTCTATATGCACTACAAGAAAATGATGTAAATAGGGATGGAATTTCAGGGACGGAAGTAATTTCGTCTGGAATCACCGACGGAGAAAATAAAACGTCGGAAAAAGAAGGCGGGAAGGAAGCGTTTACTGGCGGAGTATATTCCGTCGGTGAGTGTTGTCTGTAAGCGTTTAAAAAACTAACGAAAATGACGTTGTTTTGAATTTAACCAAAGCGACGCCGTTTTAGTTAACATTTTAAGCCTCCGAAACACTCCTCCCCTCCCATTCTCCCGCGCTCCTTCTCCTCTTCTCCTTTTCCGTCGACTGGACGTCACCTGTGGCCACTTGTAAACGCCATCGCTGCCGTTTGCTCCAGCCATCATCGTCGAGCCGAAGATCGCCGGCGTCCCCTGCTCTAGTGGTTACATCTGAAGGTATTTAAAGTTTCTTCCTCTCCTGTGTTGACAATCGGTGGAGTTGATTTGAGGTTAATATTATTTTGTTGTTTGATTAAAAATGAGCTTGGTAAGTGTTACTAAATGGGTTTGTGTTTGTTGTAGATTAAAGGGAAGAATGTGAAAAATTTTGTTAAATTAGGGATGAAAAATGTGTGCACACCATGTGTTTGACAAAATGCTTATAGGTGTTTTTGTTGAATTGTTATTGAAGTTTAAGTAATATTGGTGTTGTTTTGCATGAAGTTTAGAATGTAGTATTGGTGTTGATTTTGATTAAGTAGTTTCAATTTTGTTTAAAAATATAGGACTTAAATTG
>JANZLC010000202.1:17517219-17538229 GCA_026413385.1 Erythroxylum gracilipes | reverse complement strand
ACTTCGTCGAAATGATAACTAGGAGAGTCTGCTTATCTCCCAAATAGGCATACTTGAGGTGTGTGGGGAGTGACTTTAATCCAGCTTCAGGTGCTTGCATATCAAAAGGTAACAACTTCTGGTAAGATTCGGGTAAATGCATGGAGGCCGAATCATATATTTTTTGGAGAGTGCTCCAATGATTCTAAGGTAGCTGCCATTTCAAACAACTCTTCTCCCACTTCAACATCATTGTGGCCTTTTGATTCCATACGCTCAGTTAAAACTGTTTCTAATTGATCCTTGCAACTCAATTTAAACATTTCTTGTACTAGTGGATCAATCACATCAATAGAGAAAACAAAATTATCATTATGAGGATGTTTTATGGCATAAAAAATGTTAAAGCGAATCACTTCCCCATCAAATTCCATTGTGAGTTTGCCCTCATGAAAATCTATCTTTTTCTGAGCCATATTAAGAAACAATTTTCCCAACATGATAGTTATTAGATTGTACAAAGTTTCATCATTCATATTAATAACATAAAAATTCGTAGGAAATACCAACTTATTTACCTGCACTAAAATGTCCTCAACTACACCATCAGGGTAAGCATTAGTGCGGTCAGCTAATTATATGATAACACTTATTTCTTTCAAAAGGCCTAGATTTAAGGAAGCATAAATTGAACGAGGCATAACATT
Organism: Erythroxylum gracilipes; assembly: GCA_026413385.1. NCBI lineage: Eukaryota > Viridiplantae > Streptophyta > Magnoliopsida > Malpighiales > Erythroxylaceae > Erythroxylum > Erythroxylum gracilipes. Next base: position 17,537,543 of record JANZLC010000202.1, on the reverse strand, counting down.
AATTGAAACTCCCAAATCCACCATAGCTCTGTTAATCACAATGTTACCAATTTTGCAGGGAATAGTGAACATACTTAGATCCTCGCATTTTGGAGGCATCTTCTTCTTAAAAATGACAAACATATTCTTACCCATCATCACTTTTTCATCACCTCTTAGTTTTCTTTTATGCATACACAGTTCCTTGAGAAATTTTACATACCTCGGTACTTGCTTAATTGCATCTAGCAAAGGAATGTCCACTTCAACCTTCTGAAAGGTCTCCCAGATTTGTTTATCCTTATCCTCCTTATTTAACTTTGCTAACCTGCTAGAAAAAGGCAGAGGATCAGTCTTTTCAACAATTAGGAATTCAACATTTACCTTTGAGCTTAATGGCATATGCCTTTCTTCTTCGAGATCCCTCTCAATGTCTTCTTCATTAGCCATCCTTTGAGCAATTATTTCAGGGTCCTCAAGCTTCTTACTACTCCTCAAGGTGATTGCACTAACATTCTTCATATTTGTCTTAGGTTGTTATGGCACTTTTTCTCCACTTTGGGCCTCTATACGGTTCATCCCCACTGCCATCTGGCTCACCTAGTTCTTCAAATTATAAACGCTAGAATTCACCTCCTAAAATTTAGATATGGCCTCTTGTTGAAATATTGTATGCCTTGTTGAAACTGTTGTACAGTGTGTTGAATTTGTTGCATAAAAGTCTTAACAAGGCCTTTCAAAGATATACCTAAACTGCAAGAGGAGGCTTGTGGCTCTGGTTGAAATTGTTGTGATCCTTGTAGCCTATTCTGGAAGTAATTTTGTTGCCTATCCCCCCCATAATTCAAGTTAGGATCATCCCTTTAGCCTGAGTTATACTTCTGGGAGTACAGGTTGTACTGGTTAGGAAAATTTCCTCTTGCAACATTCAAGTATTCCATGCTCCCTTCTTGTAATGTTAGGCATTCATTGGTTGGATGACTTGTATTTGAGCATATTCCACATTCCTTTACATATGCCTATTCGACTGTAATTTTTTTAATAAAAGATGTTAGCTCATCTAAACAATGTTTGATGGATTAAGTAATTACCTCATTTACACGATAAATGGCGTTGCTAGTGCTAAATTATTGAGTATTAGTAACCATTTTCTTAATTAAAATACGAGTCTCTATGGGAGTCTTTTCATATAATGCTCCACCGCTCGCTACATCGACCAAACTCCTCTCCATAGGTAACCATCCCTTGTAGAAATACTAGATAAGGAGTTGATCAGGTATGTTGTGATGGGGACAACTGACACACAACTTCTTAAAGCGCTTCCAATACTTGTAAAGGGACTCTTCATTATGTTGCTTTATGCCACATATTTCCTTTCGTATACTTGCTATCTTTGATGTTGGAAGACATTTTTCCAAAAATAGCCGCTTCATTTCTATCCAAGTATTCACAGTTCTAATAAGTATATCAAACAACCAATCTTTTGTTGCATCTTTCAGTGAGAATGGAAATGCCCTCAATATGATTTGTTTGTCTATCACCCCTGGAGGTTTTATACTCAGATTCACCATATTAAGTTTGATGAGATGCTTATGTGCATCTTCACTTTCAAGACCATGAAAATTAAGTAACAAATATATTAACCCAGACTTAAGTTCAAAAGTAACATGCTCAATAAAATTAGGAAATGTAATGCATAAAGTCCTTTAGGTTAAGTCTAGTGCAATCAACTTCCTTAGTGTTCTAGAATTTTCCATTTTTCTTCGAATGCAAGTTCTAGTTCTACTTTCGGAGTTGTTCTTGCCTCTCTTTATAATCTTCACAATGTCCTCTCGATCTCCATATCAAATTGTACATGTTCTTTATGAGACGATCTGGTCACTACCATACACTAACACTAACAAACTTGGAAAGATTAATAGATAAATAAAAAAAACGATTATAAACAATATGTACCCACTCCACAGTAATGGCGCCAAAATTTGACAGTGCATGTCGAGTGCACTGTAAAATTTATCTAACTCTACATACTGAAATTTATAGCTGTGATAAGTCAGGATCGTATCTACAAGAAATGTTTGGTTAATTTTTGCAATAAAAATAATTGATGCAAAGGAAATAAAAGGGGGTTTTGAGTTGATGCAATTGAGAAAACAAAACAAAATTAAACTACTGCAAACAATTTATCAAAAACAGCCAAAAATGATAAAAGTCTCAAATATGTGTAAAACCTAGTTCTTAAATCAATTTTGGCCTACACATGATTAAACACATCTTATTGTTATAATGCTTTCACACCTCTCCTAGAACCATTGATTATGGACTAACAACACGTTCTGCTAATCCTGATTTTCCCTTAAGTCATGTTTAATTAATAAACACTCGTTAATTAAACCAAATTACCAAATAACCTATAACACACTCTCTAGATTTAATTGGGTAGCCATATTATGAAATGAAAAATATATTAATATAGGTAGCAACCTCACAAGCTTGGGTTATCGTGCTTAAGTTACATTGTTCCTAATGATTCAAGGTCATTAGTGGCTACAAACGAATCTCAAATACAACAATTACGAATTATATTTAAGATTCTAGCAAAGGGTTCGTAATAAAACAATCCAATGAACGCATTAAGATCATCTTTACAATACCTAAATCATTCAACATAGAACAACAATGGGAATCTTTAAAGAGCGATTCAACATTAAAAGTGAAAATATGCTTTATCGTGACTTGGGTGTCGATTTCACCTTCAAACTAATGTTGGAAAGCCTAGTCTTCCATCTTCTCCCTGAATCTCCAAGAAGTAGCTTCTGTCGCCTCTGTTTCTTTCTCCCGAAACCCAGAAACGAAGAATAATTGAAGAACAAACTTTTTTACACCATCAACATAAAGTATTATAGCAAAAATTAGGTTTTCTAGTGAGCTGACAAGAAGCCACACTCATGACTTGTAGTGTCACGACTGTGACTAGCCTCCAAGGAGGCTCACAACCTTGAACCAAGGTCGACCATGTCACGCCCATGCATTCATATGTCACGGATGTGTAATGTGTGTCACGCCTGTTACACATCTTGCCCGGCTGTGAGTGACGTCTCATGGTTATGACAAACTCATGCATGGCCATGAGTCATCACTCACCCTCCATACTTGATGTTTGCTACATATACTCTTCCTATTATGCATTTTCTTATCTCCTCTTGCTCTAATCCTTTTTCTTCTTATTCCATGAAGAAAAGTGAGTGTGAATATCAAGAAGATGACTAAAAAAGTGTGCTTTCAACTCACTTTAGCCATTATGTTTTCAAATTGTACATAAAATCAAATATGAATTAAAGTGAGTATCTTAAGCATTTTAAAGCATTAATCACTAAGTGTTAAGGATTAAATTTATCAACAATTAAGCACATATCACAAGTCATTGACACTTTGTATACTTTTGGTACAAATAAAAAATTATTTCTGAATTTTCAAACTTCATTTTCACTTAAATTACCACAACTGCCCTAATGTCCTCTGCCTACTAGATAAAGTCGTCACATCTAAATAACTTGTTTCATTCTCTATTTTATTACTCATCTCCAGTACATTATTGCGCAATATCGCAATATCATTCAAAAATACTATTGCATTATATAAAATATAGCACTAGATGATATAATAGATACTAACAAATGGTAAATAGCCACATGTATATACACTAATATATAGTAGACACTAAATGGATGCATGTCAAAATGAAATTTCATCATTGGAATAGAGATACTAAATCGTTTTCCATGTTCTTCTTTTCAAACTATTCTTCTCTCCTTACTATGGTAACTTTCTCTCTAAATAAAAACTAGCCAAGTTAGATCACATAATCACTATATTTCGTTTTAAATTTTACTAATAATTTACAATAGAAGTGTTTAAAAGTCTGCAACTCATTTCTCATAACAAAATTACCATTTCAAATTCTCAAACATTTATATGCAACTCTCAAAACTATTACACAAAAATCATTACAACTAATATATACATCTTTCTGTTTAGAAAATATAGTTATAATATATGATTAAGATATAAAAATTTTACAGCGTACCTTACTCGAATCACAATGCTCCTCTTAGGAGAATATGAACAAATGGCATAGAAATAATTTCTTTATACCACAGTAGTATGCTTGCTTATTAGATAACATAAAAATTGGCTTTATCATAACACAAAACTTGACAATAGATGACAATGTCAAAATAAAAAAATGGAAACTTATGTTGTAGATAAAAGTGGTAATTCCCATGTTCAAAATTTATCAAAATGATAAGTGTGGCATATTAAGGTGTAAGGAACAAATAGCCTCATTCCTCAATAATAAATTGACAACTTTTTAGATTAATTGATATATTTTTCTTTATCTTGTGAGTTATTATTTTAACCATCACCTACTACTGAGATGGCCACCACCCAAGGGCCACAAAAGGTTTTCCTTAAAATTTCCAATTTAAGAATATACTTTTAGAACTATTTTTAGATGTTTAAAAGCACGTGTAGTAAAAGTAAATTTCAAAGTATTCAACACGCTACATCAAAACCATAATTTTTCTAAAAATAATCATCTATATGTCTTTTTGAAGAATAAATAACTACTTTTAACCAAAGTTGTACAATACCCCCATGGTCACATTACTTATCTTCATTTGTAACAAGTTATTTACAATTATTATTATTTACTTAATTTGAATTTTTATACATCTATTAATTTGGTTGGAATTTTCTCAAATAACATTGTTCATGATTAAATAATTGTTTTTACTTTTAGAAATTCCATCAAAAGGATTTTTAGTTATACCATAAAGTCTTAGTTTTTACTAAGTATGGTTTAATAATTGATATGATAAAAATTTATGATAGTTCATAAAATTACTATTGATTTAACTAGGCAAAATCTATGCATGCCATAAATTTTATTAATCCATTTAATATAATCAGTGGTGATGTGCAATGCCAATATATTAATTTGAAACGTGTATAAAATTTCTCTATATTGTATTCAATTTAAGTACTAAGTTGTAATATAAGATTTCAAATTATACCAATCTCACCGATGAATATGAATTGAGTCACTGAAATACCAAATTTATAAATCAACAAAAATTGAAGGACTAAATTAAAAATCTTTTTATATTAATTTTTAATCATAAACATTTTTATTTTGTCTAAAATTTCTCTTATATTAATTTTATTAAATAGTCAAAATTTGAAATATTTTTAATTTTAGTTAAAATATAAAATAAATTTTAATAAGGAAATAAATTTTATATAATTAAAACAAATTTCATACCTATTGACTGCTTTCATCCTTCAAATACTTTTTATACTTTAATTTCTTTTTCAACATTATTTTTGAATAGTTTTTCTTTATTTTCTAACAATTACACATATGCTTAACTTATTTTTCAACAAATAAAATAATTTTAGTATTAAACAAAAAATTATTTGACAATTAAATGTTAATTACTAATAAAAATTAGAATTAACTTAGTAAAATTTATAACAGTAGACTAAAATTTGATTATATAAAATTAAGAAACTATTTTTTAATTTAAAAAATATTTAAAATGATATTTAATTTTGACTAATACCAATATTATACTCATATAGTGTCAAAGGTGCCACTAATTTTTAATTTTGATACGACAATTGTAACATTTATTTGACTACCTCTAAAATTATTAGAATCAAGATTTACGAATGGTCCAATAAAAGCATATGCTTGGGCCTCAGTGCAAAGTGCTTTAGGGGGCCCGATATTTGGTTTGATCATTCACCTGCTGCTTTAGGCCTTATCTGGAGTAAAGAACAGGCTTCCGCTTTTGGGTTTTTCATTTTACCACGTCCTCACCTCATTATATTCCACTCGCCATCTTGTAAGAACGAGGAGTATCATCTCATAAATAGTAAAATAGACGACTTTGTCTACTTTGTACTTTTCGGTATCTTTTGTCGGTAAGGCTACTGAACATAACCGCCAGCATCACTAAGCAGCTCACAGATCTCTATGGTGGTCGATGTTCGATTATTCGTTAAGCCACACCATTGACGGCGAAATATCACCGACCATTTCCCCCTTTATTCTCTCTTTCTTAATCAATTCAAAGGGGATAAACAAAAAAACCTATCTGGTCTTTGTTCCAACGGTCCTGATTTCATCCAATTTCTTGTAAACCAGGTACACTTCCTTTTTTTTTTTACCCACGTCGGATGTGAATCTATAAATCTTCCTACGGTGGTTTGATGTCATCGGAGCTGGGATTTTCCAGTTAAAACAACGGGATCGATATTATAGGATTGTTGACCTGGAGGTGGATAGTAGAAGAAAGGGATAGAACTGGCGGAAATGATTTGGGCTACAGTCTTTGATCTTAAACTGCGTTTGGCCTTGTGACTTTTAATTTCGAATCTTTTGTTGAGTTTCTCCGAACCTGGTTGACTGTTCGATTAGGAATATATGTTGATCGATCTAGACAGTCAAGTTACTTTGTTGTTACGTCTCAACTCTTGCTTTGGAGTGGAAATTCTGATTTCCAAATTGACAAAGTTCTTTCAAAATTGACTGTTTGTCCCTCTGTTTTGATTAACTATGAGCAGATTAAATGGGAACAGAGGCGACTAAGGACTTGGATACTGGTTGTTGGTTTTCTCAATTGGTCTATGATCAGTGGATAGCAGCCCCCGTCAGTGGTGCACGACCTTCCGGTCGTTACAAGGTGATTTTTGTTTTTATAATTCACTATTGAATTCTTGTATAGAGAAGGATTCTCAATTTTTATCTAAATTTCTGTTAGTTTTTTCTTTGTGAACTATGATGATGATTAAGAGAATACTGTTCATGCTGTTTTGTCCTTATTCTAGCATGCAGCAGAGGTCATTTATGACAAATTATATGTCTTTGGCGGAAGTCGTAATGGGCGATATCTATCTGACATCCAGGTATTCCACATGGCCATATGCTTATGCATGTGAAAAATCAATCTTGATTATTCATTTATCTGCATTTGTTGTCTTTACAGGTTTTTGATCTTAGAAGATTGGCTTGGTCTGGTCTAAAGCTCAAAGTTCAACAAACAGATGCTGGCATTCAGGAAAATGGTTCACGGAATGTTCTTCCTGCCATCTCAGACCATTGCATGGTAGTAATTAATCACACATTTTCCATTTAGCTACCATTTTATTCACTGCACACGGGCCTTTATCCTTTTTGTATTTTTACCAACTCATCTCTATTTTCCTATATCTCAAAAAATATCTCTATTGTTCACCTAGACAGTTTACTTTTATATTGGTAGGTTAAGTGGGAAAACAGACTCCTACTTATTGGTGGGCATTCCAAGAAATCTGCCGATACTTTAACAGGTTTGGGTATTTTAGTTCTGAATAGGTGATGCCTAAGTTTTTTTAAACTAGTTGACGACGCATAGGCAATGAATCTGATTCCTGTCTGAAATTTTTCAGTGTGGTTGATTGACCCAGAAACACTTACATGTGATATCATTGAGACTTCAGGAAAAGCTCCGGTAACATCCTTCTCAATATCTTTTTTACCCCTCCCAGAAACATCTTCCGTACTTAAATTTTGCTTTACATTTGAATTGTTATCAATCTCTAGAAAAGTAAATGCTTTGCTTGCTTCTGGACTTTGGTTTAATGCAAATAGGATTATATTTCAGGTAGCTCGAGGTGGGCATTCAGCTACCCTGGTTGGTTCTAGACTCATTATTTTTGGGGGAGAAGATAGGAGCAGGAGGCTACTCAATGATGTCCATATCCTTGATTTGGAGACAATGACTTGGGATGTGGCAGAGGCAACGTAAGAGTATGATCAACCTTTCAGCCACTACCTGAATGATTTTGGATGTCAACTTCATCATCTTTTTGTATATTGATAGGCAGACTCCTCCAGCTCCTAGATTTGATCACACAGCTGCAATACATGCAGATCGTTACCTTGTAATATTTGGTGGCCGCTCTCATTCTATCTTCTTCAATGATCTTTATGTACTTGATTTGAAATCAGTAAGTGGTCTCAATAACTTATTGCTGTTGATACACCATTTTCATGTATTGTATTTTTCACTTCAAAATTGACAGGAGGGAGGTGTTGTGTTTTTTACTTTCTACATCAGAAGTGCAATTGCAAATAGGTGGAGTTTATATGCTTTTTTTTTTTTTTGGGTTGAGAAGGGCTGTTAAAACTTAAAATGTAAGCAGTAAATGGTCGTGTTTTCCACTGGACTGGTATGAAAAAAAAAGATAAATTAAAGGTTATTGCCATGAATGTTGCTGCAGCTTGTTATTAGGTTGTGCCAGTACTGATTGCTTCGCTGAATTCTGTGAATATGAATCTCTTGCTTTCTTCACTTATATATGTCTGCAGTGTCACATTATCGAATGGACTGCTGGAGCAACAGCCTTCCACTAAATTTCAGATTCTTTGCACTTTTGAGATTTTCAACGCAAACTTATCTCTCTCTTGAATGCATATATGTATATATACATAGTATGTTCATAATTACTGATGTTGATGTTGCAGATGGAGTGGTCACAACCAGAAATTCAAGGTGATCTAGTGACACCTAGGGCTGGGCATGCTGGTATAGCCATTGATGAGAACTGGTATATTGTTGGTGGTGGCGATAATAAAAATGGTACAGCATTGTTTTCCCATCTAATTGTCATAGGATCATATGTACTTAGGCTTCCTACTTGGTTACAAGTTAAATTTTATTCCAGGTTGTGCAGAAACAATTGTCTTAAATATGTCTAAGTTAGTTTGGTCAGCGTTGGCAAGTGTAAAGGAAAGAGATCCACTTGCTAGTGAGGTCAGTTGTTTATGCCTGTACTCGGTGCTTAGTTTACTTCTGTACCATGTAAGATTTCTGAGCATCAAGTTGAATGCAGGGACTTAGTGTTTGCTTGGCATTAGTTGATGGAGAGAACCATTTGGTCGCCTTTGGTGGCTATAATGGGAGATACAACAACGATGTATGGATTTTATACTATTGTAACTTGCAGTGCTATGCGATAATTACTTTCTACACTGTCCTTAATGCTTTTTTTTATAGGTGTTCATTATGAGATTAAAACCAAGAGACTTATCCCGACCCAAGATTTTTCTGTCACCAGCAGCGGCTGCAGCTGCTGCTTCTGTTACTGCTGCATATGCCTTGGCCAAATCTGAAAAGCTAGATCTTTCCATCATAGCTTTAAATTCTAAAGATGTTCAGCATGATCCATCTGAACAAGATCAGGCATTGGAGATTGATGCAATTAAAGAGGAGAAAAATGCGTTGGAACTGACACTTGCTGAAGTCAGAGCAGAAAATTCAAAGCTCAATGAAAAGATTGATGAAGTAAATGGTACTCATGCGGACTTGTCCAAGGTACATCATGCTGGCTGTTTCATACATTAACAACTTCCCTTCTTTATGACTGTTTTAACATCATTGACAACTTTTATTTCAGGAACTCCAATCTGTTCAAGGCCAACTTGTTACTGAGAGATCAAGATGCTTTAAACTGGAGGTTTTCACATTTTCTCACATCTTGTTTATTATCATCTTTTTGTTATTTGCGTAAATATTTTCTTTTTATTGTAAGCTGGTCCAACAGTTATTCATTATTCACGTCTGAGGTGATGGTTTCCAGGCACAAATTGCTGAGTTACAAAAGACGTTAGAATCGCTGGAGTCCATAGAGAAGGAAGTACAATTACTTCGAAGACAGAAATCTGCATTCGAACAGGAGATAGAGTTAAATGCGGCAGTCCAGAGACAAGGTGCTGGTGGTGTCTGGGGATGGATTACTGGCTAGCTCACCTTTTGAGAGAAGCTTCATGGTTATTTCGTTAATTTCATTGCAATCATAGTAGCCATGGCCACTGTCAGGTTACAAGGTTTGACTCAGCCGAGAGCAGAGCAGCATTTTCTTTAAAGAACCTATGGTTTGATGTCTTATTCAAAATGAGAGAGATCTGTTACTTTTGTCCGTAGGTATTTTAAAAGATAATGCTGAAATGGTGCCGCGTATAGTAAATGCCTTTTCTTTAACAGTGAAGAATTTTCTTTTTTTTCATCTTACATGGATTTCATTTGTCTTTGGACAATTCAAGCAGGCGTATAGTAAATGCCTTTTCTTTAACAGCAAAGAATGGTCTTTCGTTTTTTCATCTTACATTGATTTCATTTGTCTTTGTACAATTCAAGCAGTCGTAACATTCCCCACCAATATAATTTCTTTTTAATAAGAAGATTAGTGTAGTAGAGTAATGTTAATGTATGTTAGGGGGGTCTTGAAGGGCACACCGGAAAATTACGACACCAAACTGGCTAAAACAAACTGTTTCAGCAAGACCATCGACTAACCAAGTCGGCTTAGAAGCATGTAACCTTCTATAAATTTCAGGTATGATGGATGAAACAACAAGGCCTTTTCTAGCTATCCTACTTCATGGGCACAACTCTCGTCTTTTCTTTTAAGATCCTTACTTGTTTACATACTCTTACTCTTTCCCTGTTAAACTCATAATCAAGCCGTAGAAATTGTTTCTAATGTAGTCTCAGATTGTCATAGGCTTTCTGATACACAAGATTTTTAGAAGAGGCGAGTGTAGAGCATATTCGTCCTACACCTAAGCAGTTAGGAATATGACTCAGGTCTTGAAGTTTTCAGGAAGGAGAAAAAGAGTTGGAAAGAAATAAACTTCATCTATCTCACACTAAGATACAGTCTAGGATTAAGCACAAAAGAAAAGCCTATAAGAAAAGCATAAAAGAAAGCCTTAAAGAAAACATTCAAGAGAGCATACTTATAACTGAAAGGAAACCTTGCTTTTATAGGTGAAGCGAATGTTATAAATGTAAATCTACTTAATAAAAACTCATTACATCTTTTGAAAAGAAGACTACTTTAAAGTACAATAATGTTACCATTGACAAAAGTAACTTACTTTAACAAAAGTTTAAAGATCTATAGGATGATGATAAGATGGAATCTTGAACAGTGATTTGTGGGGCCATTTTCATCAAAAGTCGTGAAGATGATTGCCTTAAAAGGTGTGCTTACTTTAAAGGGTTAAAGTGAGGTCAGGGTCATCTATTAAATCCATCTCTTTGTCAATCTGTTCAATGAGGTGATGGACATTAGTGGTAGCCGAATTTGAAGGCCATGGACCAAAAACAGAGTTGGTTTCTTGAACGAGGCTTGATTGAACTGGACTTGATAAAGAACTAGACTCCATTGTTTGGCGATAGGTAGGACAAGGTATATCACCGGCTCGTATATGGAGGATGTTATTATAGACTGAAGTCCACTGACTTATAGATGGAGTTCTGATTGGTTCAAGAAGAGGAATATCTCCATAATAAGGACCCAGGGAAGTGCATTGTGGTGAGAAGTCTGAATTCTGAGATTGATTTAACATGTTTGAAACAGAATATAATTCTTCAAGAAAGGATGGTTGATTTGTAGACCAAGTTGTAGAGGTTTGCCAGTGCTGGAGATGGTTGAATGTGCAGAGTTGTCCAGAATCACTTATAACATAAGAATGATGAATGAGATAAATGACATACGTTTCTTGATCTTCCAAAAAGGAATCCCATAATCGATGATGTGTTAAGAGTTGGGACATATCAATTCTCCATTTATTGAGGGGTTATAACCACTCAAGAAAAGTCCACAAGAGAGACTTAGACTTGGATGGATCAGATAGATGACGGTAAAGATGTAGAGGTGAAAAGACAATGGAACATGTATAAAGGGCTGACATTGCCCAGATATGCCACAAGGTGGAGGTATAGATGTTATCATAAATATAATAAATCATCTTATAAGGTGTAGTAGGATCAAAGAAGCCAGGAACTGGTAAAATGTCATACTGAAGAAGAGTTAAATGCAAATAATAAAACAAACTCTGGTGCAAAAGAGGATAAAATTCTAAAACAGTGGTTGGAGGAGTAGGAAAGAAAGGAGGAAACTACTTTTTATATTTTGCGAATCTGGAAAACTCCATCAACCAGTATAATGGAATGAGAGGTTTGAGAGAAGAGGAAAAGAATAAGAGAGGTTTTGTAGGTCTAGAGAGATAATCAGCAAGGATATTTCTGTGACCTGTAATGTGTCGAATATAGTATTTATAAGAGGAAAATCACTCTTGCCAACAAAGCAATTGATTGTTAGGAATCTTTTTCTTAGACTAATCAAGGATTTAGGAAAGGAGATTGTCCATTTCAATGACAAAATGATAAGGAGTGAGGTGGAAAGTGAAAATTTCAATACCTCGTTTAACAACAAGAATCTCCTTATAGCTGATATGATAGTGGCATTCTGAAGTACTAAATAAGCCATTTGCATGTCTATAATAATGTCATTGGTCATTGATTTCTTCAAGGAGTACAACACCCCAGTGGGTGTCACTAGCATCAGTTTGTAAGATACGTTGTCCTGTGTTAGGAATCTTTAGTGGTGGAGGATCTTGACAGATTTGCTTTAGATGCTTGACAGCCTGTGTCTGTTCTTTTGTCCAAGGTGGTGAATTCTTTTTCAAAAGCTTGGATAAGCTTGAAGTGTAAGCTGCCACGTGAGGTATGAAATCTTGAATATAATTAACAATTCTAATGAATTGTTGTATTTGTTTTACAGTGAGATATTCATCAGGAAATTGTAACAGCTCCTTTGTAATGTGTGGACCTGGTTGGTAGAATCCATCTTTAAAATGCATACCCAAGAATTTAATTTCTGTAGTGCCAATAATATTTTTCGAGGCCAAAAGCATAATGCCATACTGTTGAGTAAGATCCATAAATCTTTTTAGAAGGGCCTGATGTTTCTCATAGGTTTTTGAGAATAGTAAGAAGTCACCATTGTAGATCAGTACACTGTTGAAGATAGGCTTATAGATCTTTATCATGGATTTTTAAAACAGTGATGGAGCGAATTTAAGTCTAAATAGCATAACAGTCCATTGGTACAATGCATTGGGAATGTAGAATACGGTATTGTATCGTTCTATTGGGACAATACCCAATTGCCAAAATTCTGCTTTAAGATCAAACTTTGAGAAGATAACAACTTTTTAAGGAATAGTACTTGAGGACTTATTTTTGGTAAAGAAAACTTTACATCTTGCAGGAAAGCATTCAGAGGTTTGTAGTCAATGACTAATCTTTTTTTCCATGTTATGCTCTGAATGTTTATTGACATAGAACGCTTGACAAGCCCAATCCGACTTTATGGGCTCAATAAGACTTTGCTTCAAAAGGACTGCACACTTATCTTGTGTGAGCTTCAGATCATCAAGGTTTATCCCTGGATGTGTGGCTTTTGTAAGATTGATATCCTCGTTCTTCTTAAAAGGTAGACTTATGAAAAATTCAGCATTTTTTCACAGAGGATATGGATGAGTAAACTGTGCTTGAGATTTAGGACAATATTCTGACAGTTTATCTCGAAGTGCAGTGTATTGTGCAGGAACTTGGGTAAGTTCAAACACATTTTTTATTTCAGTGTATGGACTGAATAGTGATTTATACCTGAGGCCTGTGGGTAGGACCTGCAAAGGTGATGCTTCACTATATGTATCCATACCAATTAGTATATTTGGGCTAGGTAGATTGCTTTCAAGAACTTTAGTCCAAACTGTACACTGAGGAAAGAATCTGATTCCGATTCTTCTTCTTATTATCAGCCCAATCTTAAAAGAATTACGATCAGCAGTAGTAAAATATTATTTATAAGAAGTTCATGCGTCAGGTAATAAGATATTAGGTTTCATGATCGTACGATTGGATCCAGTATCTATAAACCCTATTGCTTTGATGGGTTTATCATATTTGTCCTGTTGAAAGAGTTAGATCTGGACATATGGTTGTTAAACTAGTATATGATCTACTTTCATACAAGTCTGTTGTAACATGTATAATGAATCATTGTCTGTAGAGGCAGATAAATTAGATGATTCTTCTTCTTCAGATGTAGAGATCGAAACAACAAACTTTGTAACTTCGTCCTCTTGAGATTGCTCCTTAATTAATTCTTCAAAATCGTTGTCAGAATGGATTGGCAGAATATATTTGAACTGCCTCAACAACTTGAGATCTTACTTTGTTTTATGAGGGCAAGTTCATGCAAAGTGTCCATGCTTTCCACAGAGAAAACATTGAGTAGGCTTCTGTCGATGTGAGGACTTTTTGAAGAACATAACAAATCTCCTTTTTGTATTGTCGTTCTTCCTTTCATAGGTTTTCTTCCAAGGCTTATAACCTTCCTTCTTTCTGTGAAACTTTTTTTTAGGGTAAACTTGATGAAGATGAGCTTTCTTCTTTCTATGACACTCACATGTCTTTGTATCTTTGCATTTAATCTGGAGATAAGGTAATCTGGAGATAAGGCTTCTTACAAGCCTGCTTGAGAACTGGACCGCCTTTCATGATATTCTTGAACAAGGTATGTTGATCATATAACTTATCAAGAGTAGCTAAAGCAAGCTGATAGATTTCTCCAAGAGATATTGTTGACATGTCTCGTTGTAGAGAAACTAAGGTCCTTTGTCGTTCTGGTTGCAGTTGATCTGGAAGAGATGATATAAAAGTATATCGGAGATTAACATCATTCCATCATTCAAAAGATAATACCTTTCCGTCATTCATTGGCAATGCTTCTGGATATCATGCTTATCAAGAGAGCAACATTTCATTGTGAAGTATTCCTGATGGATTTGTTTGTCAATGAGCTGAAAGTCACCAATGAATTCCTTATGGATAATTCCAAGTAGTGCTCCTGCAGTAGTGACCTGAATGTACTAAAGGCGTTGATAATCATTAATACTTTGCCACTATTCTCGTAAAGTACCAGTGAAACGAGATGTGAATTCAAACAAAATATCTGGCAGAGGATGATTAGGTCTGGTCATTTGAAGATTAATCCATGCACCGAATTCATGTATTCTATCCCTCCATTTCTTCGGGGGTAGATCATCAAATGTAAACGAAGGTCATGAAGTAGGCTTGGTTGTAGCCTGTACAACTGGCTGAGCTGGCTTGTGGTGTTGGTATTGGTTCAGGTCTGATAGGTTCAGTACCTATGGACTCTGCTTCACTAATCTCAGGTTTATCTTCAATATATTGAGGCATCGTCATCAGAACATTGGATAATTATGAAAGATTAGCAAACTGTGCTGAAGAATCAGTTGATGGTTAATAAATATGTTTAGGTAATGACTCAAAGATTAACTCAGATGGTGTTGCAGAAACTTCAGACGTTTGAACAGAGGCTTCAGAATGAACTTCTGTATTATCTGATTGAGAACTTGAATCTTTTGCAAGAGATTTAGTGGTAAGAGTTGCAAGGAACTTTGTCTGTTTAGCTTTGTCCTTCCCAAGAGATGAGGTGGAAGGTTGAACTTTTGGTGGAGACTTTGGAGGTGTATGAATTTATAACAGCTTACTCCGTTGATTGACTGGTTCAAATGGTTTATAAGAGGTTGATGGCTCAGGAACCTTTGAAGACTTAGAAACTCGTTGTTTAGGAAAATGATCAGGTTTATGCCTTGATTTTGACTTTCTTGGTTTCTGTGGAGTTATCTAAGGATGTATGTACTGTTTAATCAAAGGATAATTAAATTTGAATACTCTTGAATAGTCAGCTTCTTCTGGATACTTCTGATACATAGGAGATAGATATATTGGCTGTGTATTAGAAAAATATGTTGAGGATGAGCCATAAATTGTCCTTGATTGTGCAGAATGCATGTCAGCTTCCATTTGTTGCATAAATATCTTTTATATCTTACGAACTTTGAAGTTGAAGTCAGGCTACATATAATGGGCAGAGATGTATTGTCGAAGTTCAGCATCAAGACGCTGAATCTGAGCTTTGTATGACTGATACATCTGTTAGATCTGTTTAAAAACTGCATCGACTTTATGATGAGTAGTATGAATTTGTTGACTGATTCCATCCAGCTTAGAATCAATCCTTCTCAGAACTTTGTTCTATGTTACTACATTTGATGTCTGCCAGTTAAGAACTTCATCAGACGAATTTGGCACAAGTGTTCCTTGTGAAGTGATTCTTGTGGCTCAGATGTAAGGGTTATAGATAACCCGCATTGATTCATCAGTACTACTAGTTAATGTAGGAAAGTCTTCCTCGTATGGCTTTGCCATCATACAGGGTATAGGAGTAGGAGTCATAATAGGAACTTCTGGCTTAGATCTATATGTAGATCTGCATATGGATGACTTCATCATCTCTCTAAGAGATTTGGGTTTAGATCTTTCTATTAATAGACCTTGAGAATTATCTGGATCTGGATCATCTCTAAGGGGATGATACTCACGAGAAGGTATACAACGAGGTTTTGGCTTTTTCTTCTTCCTTCTGCTTCTTGTATAGCGATCATCATCATCATCACTATTTGACTCAGGGTTAAGACAAATCTCACAGTCTGGTTCGTACATAGATGGGTCAACATTCCATACAAAATGTCCATGATGATGATTGACATAAACTAGATCTCCATTAGATTTAAAGTAATGAACAGGAGGACCATATTTACCATTCGTATGAGAATATACAAGCTGGATCATAAGGATTGCCCTAGATGTTGAAGGTCCAGATGGATCTTCATTGAGTCATGCATAGATGGACTTAACAGTTCCATCTCTTAGTTTCTTCAGAATTGAAGGAGTTGTTATATTAAAAGAGTGTCGATGAGGCGTGTGGAACACTTTCTGGTAGTTGGTGGTCCATTCAGTTGGCATCAACTTTTCAAGCTCCTATGCTGATAGCTGCTTCGGGATCTGAATGATAGTAGTCTGATCATTAGAATGATCAACGACCATGTAAAGATCATCCGAAGTAGAATTTAGGAAGTTGAGGTCCAAAGTATGATTCTGTAGATGATAGATTATCTGGTGATGTAGACTAGCCATGGGATGGAGGTAGCATCTTAATCTACTCTAGTGATCTAGATCTGAACTTACAGACATTCAGATAAGGTAGGATCATCCAACTTGATGTTGAAATCAGGTGCTATGGTCAAAATGACACTTCCGTTGTTGAGCATTGTCAGCAAGGTACCAATAAGAGCATTTTGGTAAGTTGTGTAGGCAGTGTTTAGAAGAGATATCCTGGCTGTAGTAGGCATTCCCTTTCTTCCATGAAGTGTAAGAACAAGGTGTATAGCTCCAACATGAAGATGTGTATGATTTTTCTCCCTCCATAAAGAGATCAGTTCTTTAAGGATTTCAAGCTTTACATATTGTTTTGTAGTAGTAGATCTGAGACCATACTGTTCCAATCTGGAACTCTGGATGATTTTTTTCACACGAGGTCTAGAAGTAGACAAAACACTACGTACTTCCTTGTCCAAGAATGGTCACAAGAATATATACTGTACGGACTCAACAAAGGTAAAAAAGACTCACAAACACGATTTATTACAGGCACATGAGTAATTTCTACAAGATTTTTGATTTTTGTATAACACACGCTTTACACTAGAACTTTAAGAAGACATAGACAAAGTAGATGATAAATGAACAGGGTCTTAGACAATGTTTCCATAATTTCTTATAGGCTCTCTCCTTACTCACTTCTCTGAATAAGACTCAATATCACCTACTCAACAAGATACGAAGAGTTTGGTTGCTCCCTCTAGTGACACAGTCACTAGGTAGTCACGCATATTGCAAGACCTCAAAGTCGGCGAAACTTGGGACAGGTACTGGTATACGAAAATATACCCGATAAGACTCGTTAATTACTTTTAATGCTCCTTATGACTATTTTCTTTTTTGTTGAGTTTGTGTAAAGCAATTATTGATAAACTTACATTTTGGTAGTCCTCCAGAAAACTATGATGTGCTGCTAGAATTAGGACTGTTTGATTCTATTATTTAATTTTCTGTTAATTATTGTTTTCTATTTAAATAAAACAAAAATGTTTGGTTGTTAATGTTATTTATATTTTTATTATTGATCATAATTATATATTAGATAAAAATTAAAAATACACTATTTTTAATTAATTAAATTTATTTTAATTTCATATATAATATTTATTAACAAAATATTTATAAATTAAGTATTTTAATTTAATAACAAAAGTTAAACAAATTATTAAATAAAATTAAATTATTCATAATATTAATCAATTAAATATAATATTATATAACATGAAATTATATTATTCATAATTATTATTAATAATTAAATAATATATATTTAGTTGATAGTAAATTAAAACAAAAATTACTTTTTGTGATTTTTCATAAATTTTGAAAATAGGAAGAAACTAAAATAAAAAAACAAAACCAAAACACTCCAACAGACTTTTTTTTGTAAATTTAAAAACAAAAATAGAAAAAAAGAGACATAATCAGGCCTTAGTTGTAAACTTATTCATAGAGGAGATTGACCTAAACATGAGTTTAAATTTATACGGGAGGTGGATTTGAGTTTAAATTTCATGTTTTTCAAACATAATTGAGCTTTTGAAGCATTTGTTTCATGGATGATATTGACATACCAATAGTTTCTAGGTATCTAATACATTAATTGAATATCAATAGAAGAAGTTTTTGGCCTTGAAGTATGAGCTGCTGAACTGGAGTAGGGAAGCTTTTGGTAACATTGAGATTTACAATACTTTTCAAACGATGAGGTGATCTTATGGTTATACTGGGTATGAGCCCTCACAGATATACTGATGGTCTTGAGTCTTAACCCCCCTTATTTTTCAGAAAAATTGGGCTCAGTTCGCTCTATGTTGCTAAAAGATTCTATGGAGAAGGTCCCTTACACTTTAAGCTTAAACAACATTCTGATCACACCCATTTCTAATGTTCAATTCCTACCCATCAAAGATATTATCCTCTTCGCAATGTTTAATAGAAGATTATCTCCAAACTTCTTGTCAACATATGCTACCAGTTATAGAAAATCCTATCAACTACTATATCACTTGGGTTACGTTCTCAAAACATGAATATGAACAAAGCCTTTCTCATGATAATGACAACTTATGGTCAAAGTGTCCTTTTTGCTAAATAAGGGGCAAGAAAGGGTTCCTTATTGCACCCCCGCCAAATCTTGTTCTCCTCTTTGGAGACATATATTAGAGGATAGAGGCGCACTTATCTAAGTAGTAAACTGGTGTATGGAAGATGGTGCCACAACAAGATTTTGGATTGAAAATTGGCTCTTAATGGGTTACTAATCACAACACATTCTACATCCAATCCCTTTGCCTCTAGCCGAGGCTTGTTAGAGAAATGTGCTAAAGGCAATCACCTTTAGCACTTATTATACAAATCTTTATGATAATAAAAAGACATTTTCGTTAATTTGATGTTCATGTTCTTTATGAATTAATAGTGATATTAAATCAAATTAACGAAGTCCTTGATATATTACATGATGAGATTATGATAATCAGATTCCTATCATGTATAATTATGTTAGTGTCTAAATTATCCTTAGTTATAGGATTACTGAGACATGACATTATTAATCTGGACAGACTAGCACATGTTATGCTCTTTGATTAGATCAACAGTGGATCTCATAAGCTATAAGTATAAGTTGTTTAGAGTTAACATGTGGATGCTTGCTAAGAGTAGTAAGTACATTGGATGGTCTGTCATGACAATCATATGGATAATTTATTCTAGTGTCAGTGATAGTCTCATCATAGCAATGGTGCAAATATCCTTAGACTTAAGGTGCTCAAGGATATCTTGGATATTGATCCTGTACTTTGACTCAATTCCTTGTTGCCTTTTAGAGGTTTCTCATAGGGTGGTGATTGGGTACATTTTGAGATATTCGAAGGTAATTGAATAGCTAATAAAAGATTCACCACTCCTGATAAGAGGAGATGATACCCACGACCTCTTGTTGGGGTTATTACTCAGGAATCTCTGGCTAGAGTGGAAATTTCATGAAGATAGTCTTCAATGACATATCCAATTAAGTAATGAGCCTTGGGGACATGAACTAACATCACTTGGGCAATTATGTGAGGCCTAACACATAACAAGCACAATAATACGCAAAACAAGAATCAATAACCATGAATAAATTTTATTGAATAAAATTCAGAATCAAATCATATAGAAATTTGAAAACTACTACCCATCTTTGAAACCTAGAAAGAAATCTACTCAATCATATTCGTGTTCAACAAAATAAATATCAAATCAAGGATAATAGACATTAAAGAGTAAGGAATGAGGAACTTGGAAAATCTGAATATAGATGTCAAAAACCCAGGTCTGGAGTGTTTTCCTTCTTTTCTCCAA
>JANZLC010000202.1:17497319-17513377 GCA_026413385.1 Erythroxylum gracilipes | reverse complement strand
ATTTCAGTTATATTCTTGTAAAAACTCCGAGTTGGAGATTGCGGTATATGATTGAATGAATCTGGTTATAGTTTAATTGGATGTTAGACAATGTGTTGAGATTTGGACATGTTATTTGTAGAATTTTTAGCGCTTAATACATGAAGTCTCATGTATGTCATTCGGATTTTGCATTAACTTTCTTAATCTACCTAGTTGTGTTTGATTGAGCTGGTTGTGTTTTATCTGGTTGACCTATTGCATTTGCTTGTCCAATTTTCATACTAAGGTTTTTAACAAAGATTTAAAGAATCGAGTTGATTAATTAGATCTTTGGACTTAACGAGTTGTTAAGGTTGATCTTTCGAAACTTAGTGGATTCTATCCCCAAAAATCAATTTTGAACCGTGATAACCTGCGCCCATTTTCAAGAGGATTTTAGAAATTTGATTACAATCTTAGTTTCAAATTCTTTCAATTCCCAAAAATCAAAAAAATATTCTTTTGTACTTTTCTTTTCTTTAATTTTGATCAACCAATCAAAACCCCTCTTTTTAATTGCTTTAAGTGCATAATTCGACTTAGGCTAGTTTTCAAATCAATTTCCATCGGTTCCAACAAGAGAGACGACCTGAGGTTCAACTTGCTGCAATCTTGGAATTTAATTATTTTGACCGGTTTCCAAGTTCGATTTTCGGATCGAACGACAGAGCCGCGATCAACTGGCTTAGGAACCTGAGAATAGTTCTCAAGTGAAAAAAACTAGGTTACGTTTTAAAAGAACCACTTCCCGATCCCCTTGCTGCTGATGCTTTTGATAGTGATCATAAGGCATACAGAAAGCATCTCGATGATAGTGAGATGGCTAGCTGCATAATGCTAGCTACTATGTCACTTGATTTGTAAAAACAACAAAAGGCTATGGATGCTTATACCATAGTCTATCATATGAGGGAGCTGTTTGACGAGCAAGTTAGGTTCGAAAGGTTCGAGACCTCGAGGTTGCTCTTCTGCTCCAAGATGGATGAGGGGACATCTCTAGTGAAATATACACTAAATATGAAAGACTATATTGAGAGGTTGGCCTCTTTGGGTTTCCTGATGGATCATGAATTTAGTATAGACTTAATTTGACTAGTTTGGCTGATAGTTATTCACAATTTTTGCTTAACTATAGGATGAACTAGATATCCACCATGATTCTTGAATTGATTAACTTCCCTAAAATAGTTGAGCCATTTGTCAAAAAGGACAGTAAGGCTGTGATGCTGGTGGACTCTTCTGGTTCAAGGATGAAGAACAAAAAGAAGAATAAGTCCATAAGGCCTAAGGGAGGTGTGGCCAAGAAGAAAGCTAAGGAGATTTCTCTAAGGGAATATACTTCCACTATGGCAAGGATGGCCATTGCAAGAGGAGCTATAAGGCCTATCTAGTGTCATTAAGGCAAAAGAAGGCATCAGATGCCCCATCTACTTCAGGTATGTTTGTTATTGATATTAATACCGTTTCTAATAATAAAATATGGGTATTGGATACTGGTTGTGATTCACACATATATATTGATATGTAGGGCCTCGAGAATAGTAGACAACTTAATAAGGGAGAGTCGAACCTGCATATGGACAAAGGAGCAAAAGTTGCCTCATTAGTCGTAGAAACTTACGTATTGACACTCCTTAGTGGGCATGTAATAGAATTGGATGATTGTACTTATATTGACTAAGAATATTATTTGAGTTTCCAGTTTAAATAAAGCTAGTTTCCATTTAAATTTTAGTAACAATGGTTGTTCTATTAGTTTGAATGGAATGCTTTATGCTATGGGTACGTTATGCAATGGAATATACATATTAGATATGTTCAATCAGTTTTAAATATCAATGACAATAAAAGAAAAAAGTGAGATAATATGAAATCGTCGTATTTATTGCATTTTTGCCTTGTCCATATAAGTGAGAGACACATAACAAAACTACACAAGTGTGGTAGTTTAGGGTCATTTGATTATGAATCATATGCCATATGTGAATTTTGTTTATTAGGCAAGATGACAAAGTTACCCTTTAAGGGAAATGGTGAACGAATTACTAGGCTATTGAACTTAATACATTTAGATGTGTGTTATTCGAAGTCCATACATGCCAAAGGTGGTTTCATATACTTCATTACCTTTATCGATGATTATTCATGATATGGGTATGTGTATCTTATGAGATACAAATATGAAGCCTTTAAAAAGTTTAAAGAATTCAGAAATGAGATAGAGAAGCAGCCGAGCAGAAGTATTAAAACATTTCGATCAGATTGAGGTGGTGAATACTTAAGCTAAAAGTTTCTAAATTATCTCAAAGATAATGGGATAGTATCTCAGTGGACTCCATCGTACACGCCACAACAAAATGGTGTAACAGAAAGGAGAAACTGAACCTTGTTGGATATGGTGAGGTCAATGATGGGCTTAGCAGATCTACCAAAATCCTTGTTAGGATATGCACTTGAGACTGTTGTTTATGTGTTAAATAGAGTCCCTATAGAGTCAGTTGTTGTTATTCCATATGAGATGTGGACTAACAAGAAACCCTATCTTTCTCATATGAAAGTTTAGGGTTGTTTGGATTATGTGAAGTGGATTCAGTCAGATAAGCTAGAAGCTAAATCTGACAAGTGTTTGTTTGTAGGATATCCTAAAGACAAGATAAGATATCAGTTTTATAAAATTTTGAAATAAAAGGTGTTTGTTTCAAAGCATGCTGTCCTTTTAGAGAAAGAGTTTCTTCTAAAAGAAGACAGTGAGAGAAAAATTTTGTGGAAGTTCAAAATGCTCAAACAGACACAGATCAACTGCCTGAACCCAAGATT
This sequence comes from Erythroxylum gracilipes, assembly GCA_026413385.1. Lineage (NCBI taxonomy): Eukaryota > Viridiplantae > Streptophyta > Magnoliopsida > Malpighiales > Erythroxylaceae > Erythroxylum > Erythroxylum gracilipes. The sequence continues at coordinate 17,510,539 of JANZLC010000202.1, read as the reverse complement.
GTTGTTCATACTGATGAAACAATAGTTCAATCTTCTGACACATAGGAAGTTCATAGGTCAAGTAGGATATGTCATGTTCTAGAGAGATATGAATTTTTCATAAGTGAATATAATGACGTATTGCTCAAAGAAGGCGATGAGCCTACTACCTAAGAAGAAGTTATGAAGAGTTTATAATCTGACAAATGGCTTCAAGCCATGAAATCCTAAATAGATTCCATGTATGAAAACGAAGTATGGACTTTGGTTGATCCACCTGAAGGGATAAAACCCATGGGGTGAAAATGGGTTTTTAAGAAGAAAACTGACATAGAGGGTAATGTAGTTATCTCTAAAGCTAAGCTTGTAGCTAAAGGTTATCATCAAAGATAAGGAGTTGATTATGAAGAAACATTTAACCCTGTAGCCAAGCTTAAATCCATTAGGATACTCCTAGCCATTACTGCTCATTATGGTTATGAGAAGGATATCTAGGATCAAGTATGATTAAATCAAGAAGATAAAGTGAAAACAAATAAAGATAGAAGTAATTCCTTGTTTTCTTTATTATTTAATCAATCATTGTTGTCTAGTTCGTAGTTTGTTCATAGTTTATTTATTTATTAGGTCTTCGTCTTTAGTTTAATTATTCATTAATAATCTTATTCTTTACCTTAAACAAAGTTTACAAGAATTATTGGTTGATAATATAATCCTCTTGGGAATAATATCTTTTATACTATAAGTTGTGATCTGTATACTTATAGTACAAAAGTTTTTCTATTTAAAACTGATAACAAGTTTTTGGCACCATTGCCTATGATTGTTTTAGCTTCTATTGTAGTTTAAGTTACTTTGATTTATAGAATTTAATGCTTTTCTTATGTGATTTCAGTTGCATAAACACAAGATCGATAAGGAGTTCAAATAACGTAAAAGATAAGTAAGCTTCTAACATGATTAAACAAGAGAGGGAGATTCAAAAAGCGAGACGCCAAGAAGTGAAAAAAATAAAAATCACAGAGGAACAAAATCAAAGAGAACAACAAAGAACCCTTATGGAATTCATAATGGTAGGGTTTAATGTAAATCAACAAGGGATAATGAGACCACCTATCCAAACCAATACTTTCGAAATCAAACCAGCACTGTTGAATAAGTTGTAAAGCAACATTTAATTTTATGTTTTGGCAAGGATCCTAACACTCATCTGGCCAAATTCTTAGAGATTTGTGACATGTTTAGATATAATAGGCTATCAGAAGATGTAGCCAAGATGAGGCTTTTTCCTTTTACACTTAAAGATCAAGCAAAGGTATGGTTGAGCTTTCTCAACCCAGAGAATGTCACAATAAGAGAGTAGCTACTGCATGAATTTTTAGCTAACTATTTCCCTTTAATAAAGATCACTAGAATTATAATGGAAATCACAAATATTCAGCAAAGTGATGGGGATTCTTTATATAAAGCATAAGGGTGATTCAAAGAATTGCAAAGGAGTTGTCAACATCATAGCTTGCTAAAGGAGTTCCATTTGTAAACACTTTAAAATGAAGTGAATTCATCCATATGAGGAACCATAGATGTAGTGGCTAGTGGCTCTTCAATGAGGAAAAAAGTTAAGGTAGCACATGATCTATTAGAATAGATGGAAAAAATAATTGTCTATAGACATCGAAAAGAAGTAAATAGTAGCCAACCTTTAGAGATCAAAAGGGAGTGTTTGTTGTAGATTTATTGACAACATTGCATGCTAAAGTAGCAAACCTAGTAAAGCAGTTAAACATTTGAAAAGTCACATTTTCTAGTTCACTCAAGGTAATTTAGCATAGATGCGAACTATGTAAATAATAAAGCAATGTCTAAGCTGGTTTCTTCATAGTGGAAAACAACAACATAAAGCCTTTCAAATTTACGGGAGCACAGTATGGTCGAGAAAGTAATAATCCCTAATCTAATTAGAATCCTAGGTAGAAGAACCATCCAAAATTTTCTTGTTATAACAATGCAAAAAATCAAATGAGGACTTAAGGCCCACTAGGATTTCGGCAAGATAGGCTTGGTTCATTATAATTAAAGATGGATAAGCTAATGGACATGTTAAATTCAAAGTTTATGAGCTAAGATGAGAACTAAAAGAGGATTAAAACTAAGTTCAATCAAATTGTAAAGAACTTTGCATCTTCAATTCACAATCTGGAGGTTCAAATAGGTCAATTAGCTAATGCATTGTCCACATAAAGTATAGGGGAGCAACACAAAATCAAATCCAAGGGAGCAATTGAAAGTCATCACAATAATAAGTAAAAGCTAGTTAGAAGAATCCCACGAAGTAGCAGACCAAGGGAAAAAGGACAAGGATGAAGAGAAGAAAGAGGAAACTGCTTATGTTCCTCCTCCTCCAAATATATTGAAGATGCCATTCGCACAAAGGTTATAGCAAAACAAATTGGATGTATAATTTGAAAATTTTATGAAAAAACTAAAGAAATTACAAATTAACTTATCTTTTATGGAAGCTTTGGAACACATGCCTAAGCATACAAAGTTCCTTAAGGATATACTGTCAAATAAGCAAACTTGGGAGGAAAATCAAATGGCCTCTATAACTGAAAGTTGTAGCTCCATAATTACTATCTATATGCCTTCAAAATTGAAGGACCTAGGGAGTTTCACTATACACTGTGTAGTCGATGATTTAGAATTCCCTAAATGATTATGTGACTTAGATGTAAGTATTAATCTTATGTCTTTGTCAATTTTCAAAAAATTGGGGTAAAAGATGTGAATCTAACATCCATACTTATTCGGTTAGTTGATCAATATATAAAGAAATCATTCAGCATATTAGAGGACGTGCTAGTAAAATTGGACAAATTTATTATTCATGTAGATTTTATAGTGCTAGAATTTGAAGAGGATCGAAATTGTCTAATAATTTTTGTATTTCGTTTATGAATATAGGAAGAGCCTTGGTGGATGTTTATGATCGAAAAATTATTCTTTAGATTGGTGATGAGCAACTTAAATTTAACATGAATAAATTACTAAAGAATTCAAAGGAAAGTGTCTTTTACATAAAGATCGATATAGTGAATGAGTGTACAAAAGAGCAAGAGGAGAGTAATACAAAATAAGTGAGTGTTGGGAAAGTAGAGGACGAGTGAGAACTAGGAAAGGATGATTTAGGTGTTAAATTGAAGCAAGAGATCATAGTGAGAATTGAAACATCCATGATACCCTCCATTGAGAAACCACACATTCTAGAGTTGAAAATTGATGGGAAACAAGAAAAGAAAATGGTGGAGAAAATTAGAAAGAGATTGAGAGCCATGGGAAGGAAAATTTTAGAAATAAGAAGTTTAAGTTATAATGTGATAATGTATAGGTCCTTAACATTCAAAAAAGGAGTTTGTTGAAATAATGACACTAAAATTGTCGAGTTAGTGACCATAAAATTTTCATGTTATACTTTAGTTAGGTTTGTCATAATTTAATGTTTGATAGTGCCTTATTATTTTATGTTTTATGTTTATTTTGTAGTGAGTTGAATGATGAATGTTTATGACATAAAGTGTGACTAAGTTCTATCTCCTACTTGATCACCTCCATAATACCCATGAGTCCTCTTACCCTTCTTTTCTCTCTCTTTAATTTTTTTTTTGTTTTACTAGTTTTTTTTACTTATGTATAGTTATGTATCATTTTCCATATTGAGGACAATGTTTTTTTTTCAAGTGTAGCGACATATATGCATTTGCATATCATTTATGTGTAAATTTGCAATGACATTATATTAGTTTTTTATTATATGAGCACGGTGTAAACATTTTAGTACATAATGTGGGCATTGTTTGAATGTGTCAATGGCATAAAATTGAAAGAAATTGGCTTATTTATGAACATGATCATTTAATTTATGAAGAAACATTAGCTTATAAAGTTTGTGTTTTAAGTATTTTTGAGGTGAATAGGCATATTAATTAGAATATTGTACTCATTCTGTCATTATATGACACCTTTTTGGATACATTTATAATTAAATTTATTTTAATTAGTAGATATCATTAGTAGTCTTTCATCGAAGTGATTGACTAGGAAGAAATGATGTAAGTATAATTGAAAAAAACCCCAAAACAGCAAAGTGTGTCATATAAATTTGTTAAATATATTTCTTATTTCACTGACTCGTTTTAAAAAAGGGGGGTTATGAATAGAGCTAGTAGCTAGTTCTGAGTTGTGATATAGCTAAGTAATTGGGGGCATTTATAACAAAATGTTTACCTATGCATCAAAAGCCTAGAATGACACTCTAACCAAACTTGATAATATGGAGTTTATAATAAAATTGAACCTATGGATCTTCTTATTGAATGTAAAAATAAATTTCATTATTGGGTATTTAATGATGGCCTACCTCTTTAATTGTTATATAAGAAATGGGTGCATGCTTACAAGTTCCATATATGTATGAATAGGTGTCGATATTTTGGTTGATATTTGTACTTACCAAAGCATTTGAACATGAATGGAAAAGTGAATGTGTTGGAACTTTTTAGATGATTGATATTTACGGCTAAGTTAATTTCATAAGATTTGATGTCATTGTACCATTATTGTATTAATCCACGTATGTGTGTTGTGTATTTTTTTGTGGTTTTATTTTTTCTTAGAGATAAGTAAAGATTTAAGAGTGTGGATGTTGATAGGTGTAAAACCTAGTATGTTTTCTAGGTGTTAGAGTGTTTTTAGTGCTTTGTAGATGATAATCATATGTTTAGAACTTCGATTTATGTTCTTGTTAGTGTTTTGTATGTTTTGTTTGATTAATTGTTGTTTAGAGCAAGAGTTTGATCTTAATTATATATTTCAAGGATTATTTGATTTTCTTAGTGATGATTGGAGATAGAAAAAAATGAAGAAAAGATGAACAAAAAGCTAGAGAATCAAGTCTAGCACAATAGTGTAGTCCTAGGCAAGATAGTGCAATAAGGAGAAGAAGTTTAAAAGCCTTTAGCATGATCTTGGAACTCTTTGCACAATCATGTCAGATATTTTGGGCAATTTTGTTTATGATCATACAAGGGTATGCAATTTTTTTCGTACTTTTCATGCTTCCAGACTATTTTTGGAAGGTATACATGTGGAAAAACCTAAAAAAAGAACCCTAGAAGACTCAAGAGTATATAAAGAAATATAAAACACCACTTGACAGTATTATAATCATAACTAAAGAAGATCAAAAGAGAAGAATTCTTCAGAACAAGGCTGTAGATTTTCCAACTCAAGGCAAAGAAGAAAATAATTCCATGCTTCATTCTCTACTATTTTCTTATTTCCTTGTTGTTATTAGATGTTAACGATGATTAGGTTTGGATATTAGTTCCCCAACACTTAGCTTTTGACCGTCCTCAGATAAAACATCAAAATCAAAATCACAATCTAAAACACTTACTCATTTTCCATATTATCTAATGATAAAAGTCATAAGAAAAGAGAAATAACTTTCAAAAATATAGCAAGGATTAAACATTCAATGCTTCTCAACAATTATTCCCTTAAGAAACTAAGCAATCTAGGGGTAGGCTTTGACAAAATGTGTTTAAATATGATAAATTTATAGGTACACTAAAAAAACCATTCATGATCAAGACTTTCCATAACTTTGCATATCATTTCATTTCTCCACCACTAAGATTCACATGCATAATCATGAGTCAAAGGAATTTTCTAAGGTTGTAATTTGGGAAAAGGTTAAGGTGAGATGTATTTGGGTAATGTAGTACAAAAGCCATCAAAGCTAGTGAAGTAAGAAAAACACTCAATGTAACATTAAGTGTAAAAACCAACATTCACTCAAAATTGGGCATCATCATCTATGATGAATGCAAAAACTATGTTTCACAATTTAGATTCAAGCTCTCACACTGCAACTCTCATGAAGCATAAGGAATTAGAAGGAGTCACTTATACAATTGATGACAAATAATACATTATAACTATAAGTGGTGATCCTTCAAAACAACATTTACCTCATATGCAACATACTCAAATCACCCATTCCATACAACTTTAGGAGGAGAAATTAATCATGAATAACTTTTCAAAACAATCATATTTCCTCTAGGATATGTTTATTTAAATACATTTCTCTTTCTTTTCTTTTCTTTATTTTATTTTCTTTTTTTTCTTCTCTTTTTTTCTTTTCAACAAAAATTGAAAGAAGCTACTTTAACATTGGAATTCATTGACAAGGCTTAAAATGACATTCTTATAATTATAACCAACCCACATATATGCACACCCCCACATACTTATACTTTTGTACATCTATAATCATTGATAATGAACAAATGCTCCACTAGCATTACGGCTTAGGTAAGACATTTGGTTAGGTTTAAGGCATGTTGTGAGATCCCACATTGGTTGGAGAGGGGGAATAAAGTACGCCTTATAAGGGTATGAATACCTCTCCCTTACAGACGCGTTTTCCATGGCTTAATGCATCGGATCCCATCGAAACTCCGAGGTTAAACGTGCTTGGGTGAGAGTAGTTATAAGATGGGCGACCTCCTAGGAAGGCCTCGGGAAAAGCAAAACCATGAGGGCTTAGTTAGGCCAAGGCCCAAAGCGAACAATATCTGTAAGCGGGTGATTTGGGCTGTTACAAATGGTATCAGAGTTGGTACTCGAACTGTTGTGCTAGCTAGGCTGGGCCCTAAGGGGGTGGAGAGTGTGAGATCCCACATCGGTTGAAGAGGAGAACGAAGTATGCCTTATAAGGGTATGGATACCTCTCCCCCTTATAGACGTGTTCTCTCGAGCGAGTGTGCGGAAGGAACAAAACCTTGATGGCTAAGCCAAAAAAGGACAATATCTGGATGAGTGGGTGGTGATAATAGGTGCCAATCTAACCCTGAAAGATGCATTTTCTCGAGTGTAGGAAGAGCAAAACCGTGAGGGGCTTAGAGCCCAAAGCGGACAATATCTGTGGGCGAGTGGTCTAGGCTGTTATAAGTGGTATCAGAGCCGGTACCCGAACCGTTGTGCCAGTTAGGCTGGAGCCCAAAGAGGGTTGGGCCCCAAAGGGGGTGGAAAGTGTGAGATCCCACATCGGTTGAAGAGGAGAACAAAGTAAGCCTTATAAGGGTACGGATACCTCTCTCTAACAGACACATTTTCCATGGCCTAATGCACCAGATCCCATCAGAACTCCGAGGTTAAATGTGCTTGGGTGAAAGTAGTTTTAGGATGGGTGACCTCCTAGGAAAGCCTCAGAAAAAGTAAAATCGTGAGGGCTTGACTGGGCTAAGGCCCAAAGCGGACAATATCTGTAAGCGAGTGATCTGAGCTGTTACAATAGTATCAGAGCTGATATCCGAACTGTTGTGCTAGCTAGACTGGGCCCCAAAAAGGGTTGGGCCCTAAGGGGGTGGAAAGTGTGAGATCCCACATCGGCTGGAGAGGAGAACGAAGTATGCCTTATAAGCGTATAGATATCTCTCCCCCTAGTGTGAGATCTCACGTCGGTTGGAGAGGAGAACGAAGTATGCCTTATAAGGGTATGAATACCTCTCCCCTTTACAGACGCATTCTCTCGAGCGAGTGTGCGGGAGGAACAAAACCTTGATGGCTAGGCCAAAAGAGGACAATTTCTTGATGAGTGGGTGGTGATACTTGGTGTCAACCTAACCTTGAAAGACGTGTCTTCCTGAGTGCGGGAAAAGAAAAACCGTGAGAAGCTTAGAGCCCAAAGAGGACAATATCTGTGCATGGGTGGTCTGGGCTGTTATACATGTAATATGGTTAGTATAAAAAGAAAAGGCAAATAAAACTCAAGGGGTTTAATAAAAGGAAAAATCATATCAATAGGTAGGCTATTTGGATAATGTTGCTCATAAAACAAAGAGTGCCTATATCATTTTTATGTTAATGCAAGTGATAAAAATATGGTCTTGAACAAAAATTTAAAGCAAATTCATAATGTATATGTCATAAAGGTCACACATGATCAAAAGACAATGAGACTAATATGGATGTGTCAGTCTATAAAGGCTCAAAATCCCACTGGCTTGTGTCTACCACTAGTCACTACACTTCTAAAGATAATGTATATTAACGAATCACAAGAGTAAATGTACATGCTCAAGTTGCTATTAATTTTTCTAGTTAAGTCACTCTCTAATTATAACTATATAGTCCTAGGAGAAATAGAAAAGAGAAATTGTTTGTTTGTTTTGATTTAATTCTCTCTCTCTTTTATAATTAAAAACATGTAAAAAATAGGTAAACTTAAAAAAATACACATGATTATCCCACACCCATACTTAGAACTTACATTGTTCCTAATGCAATATTAAATGTAAGGAATGGAGCATTCAACAAAAACAACAAATGTGGAAATTTAAATGAAAAGAAACAAACTTCCCTTGGGTTGCCTCCCAAGTAGCACCTTTGTTTATTGTTGATGGCTCAACTCCTTGTTTTCCTCATCATGTGACAAAATTATGATCTTCAGGTGTCACAACTTCTGTTGTCTCTACTTGAGGTTCTTTAAGATAGGGCCTAAGTTGATGACCACTTACCTTCAGTGTCTTCCTTATCTTCAAACTCTTAATTTCTACTGAGTCTCCCTACACTTTTAGAATATCGTGAATATCTCTTCACCCTTTTCCTCCTTGTTCAATTTCTCTAACCTACTTGGTAAAGGTGAAGGGTTAGCCTTAGAAACAATTAGGAAATCAGTATCCACCTTTGAGCTAAATGATATATCCTTTTCCCCTTTAAGCTCCTTTTTAATTTCTTCTTCACTAGCAATCTCTTAAGTAGTCCTCTCAGGATTCTCAAGCTCCTCTCCACTCCTTAAGGTTACCACGTTAACATTCCTTAGATTCACCTTGGGTTAAGATGGTTGATTCTCTCCACTTTGTGTCTCTATTTGGTTAATAGTTACTGCCTAATTGACCTATCTAGCTTACCAAGTTCAGGAATTTAAACCTTGCATCTTGCTGGAATTCTTTCACATCCTGATGAAATTAGTAAGTATTAGTAACAATAACCTTAATTAAGTCTTCCATAGATGTACCTAAGTTTGAATAAGAGGCTTTTAGTCTATGTGGGAATTGTTGTGCACCCTAAGGCCTATTTAAGAAGTAGTTTTGCTGGTAATCTCCTTCATAACTAAAGTTCAAATGATTTCTCCAACCTAAGTTATAGGTTATAGGGAAAAAATTCTACTAATAGCATTGACATACTTTATCAGGTCAAAATTTTTTATGCATGTCGAATGCACTGAAAAATAAAACCTAACTCTGCATAACTATATTTATAGTAGTGGTGAGTAGGGATTGCATCTACAGAGAGTTAACATGTAGCTTTCTGTAATGAAAAGAATCAATGTTTAGGATATAGGGAGTTTTGGTTGGAATCGAAAGACAAAATAAAGTCTAACTAACAAAAGTAATTCAAATTTAACAATATAAAATTGAGAAAATTGATGAATGAGTTTGGAATCCAGTTTTTAATTCAATCTCAACCTACACGCACATAAACACACTTCATTGTAAAAAAAATTTCACACCTCTCTTATAAACTATTCATCGTATATTAACAATATGCTCTATTAACCTCAGTTTTCCCTTAGGTCTTGTTTAATCAAAATAAGTTCTTTAACTAAACCTAGCTATTGAACAACCTAGAATAAACTCTCTAGATTTAATTGGACAGTCACAATACAAGCTAGAAAATAGACTAATCTAGGCAACAACTACACAAGCTCGGGTTATTTAACTTATTTTATGCTATTCCTAAGGATTCATCACCATTAGTTTACCATAAATGAATTTTCTGGTAGTGGGTTTATACATAAACAATCTATCAAGAACGAGAATATTAATCATCCATACGTGAATACCCAAAACAATAAGCAAAGAATAGCGTAAACAATCCCTAGAGACAGAGATTTAACAATAAACAACAGAGAGATGCTCAAATGTGATCTTTGGCTTTGATTTCATCTCTGAACAGAAAGAAGGAAGATTAGCCCTCTATATATCCCAAAGAAGTTGGATCTCTGCCGTCTTTCATGTTCCAAAAATGATCCACACTATGTTTAGTCACTCAAATGTCTATTTATACCAAAAATTAGGTTTCTCGGAAGATGCACGGTTGGATGCACGACATTCATCTAGCTTTACTACTAAAATAACATAAGGAAGCTCCTCTCCTTTCTTCATTTCCATACAAATTCTAGCATAATAAGCCTATCCGTCCTTAATGTTTTGGATTCCAGGTATAGTGGTTTACCTATGGAATTAACTATATAGCTTAAACCCTCCATTATCCAATACTCTAATGAAAAAGTTGTGAAAATTGTTCCATAGGGGAAAAGCGTCAATTTTCCCCTATCCAACTCAATTCTTGGTCTCATTTTTGTAAGAATATAAGTTGTCCCTTAGTGTGTCATGTTACCTACTCTAGGATCTCCTATAAGTTTACATATTTAGTGAACTTAAAAATGAATGTGTCCTCTATTAAGTAAGTTTTACTTCTAATAAACCCCCAATATTTATAAGTATACGGATCATAAACTTATAGTATTAAAGGTGTCAATCCTATGAGGAGTTGTTGAATTAATCTAATTCTAAGTTACCTAAGTCCTAAAAGGATTATTAAAAAGAAGATAAAAACTAAACAAAAAAGTAAATTTGTGGATATGGATTGATTGAAATTAAAATACAAAATTAACACATAAGGAATGAAATAGAGCACCACCAAATTAACAATGGAAATCACACAAAGAAGATTAGTCGATTATGAGAAGGGGATTTATCATATCATCAAATGCTAACATGATTACTTTTGAGTTAATACGATATCGGTCTTAGACTTTCGAAGAGTGGATTACTCTCTCACAAATTATAATCATGAAACCCTAAATCATAACCCTTAATTGAATTATGGAATTTTCAATCTCTCAATTAACAAAAACCCCATAAATCCAATCAGATCTTAAGCCCTCTAATAAACTATTGAGTCCTTACATGAAATCTTTATAAATTCCCGATTTGATTATTTGCATAATCTATTAGATTGTTTAACTCTGATTATCCAATCTAATCGTTTTGCTATCGGTTCACTCTCTTGATTTATTACCAAAGCATGTAAATATAACAAATAATCATAATACCCAATATATTAACATCAAAAGAAATCATATTAACATTGATTCAAAAACAAATCTCTAAAGAAAGAATAATAAAGATGACATGAAACATCACTTTGAATGGTCAGAATAAATCAGAAAGATAGTAGTACTGTAACCCTTCTTCTCCTTTTTCCTTTCTCCTCCTTCTCTCTTCTCCTTTCTCTCCATTAGATCTTTCTCAAAGTGGTAGAAAACAGAGCTCCCTTTTTAGGGTTTCATTATTTTCTTTATATATCTTTTCCATTTAGGGCAGACGTTAGGGTTTACCCTGGCCTAAAAGCCTGAAATATCGCTCAAAAAGTCACTTTTTAAAAGCCAAGTTGCATCTATTGTCGTGTAGGCCACAATCGTGGTATATAATGCCATGTCTGTGGTACTCAGTTTTTGCTGCCTATCACGATCACGACATATAGGGCCACGGTCATGGCAGATCACTAGGCTTTTTTCACGATTATGGCCCTGGGCTTTACTCCGAGTTTCCTCCAAATTCTCTCTATTCTTAGATATTTGATCTGAAACACTAACAAACACATCAAGACACCTCAAATATCCAAAATTTACGCGCAATAGCATGCTCTAACTCATAAAACACTCAAAACACAAATATCTAATTAAATAGCATAATCCTAACCTAAACATGCACTAATCATTTAATTTAACAACTAAACATATACTAAACTACCCACTAAATATTATAAAACCTACAACTATCATCCTCTTCTATAGGAAGAGTTTTCTCCAGTTGTTTCTTCCTCTACCTAACAGTAGCCTAAAGTTGGACTTGAGTTAAGGAGGGTCTTTTCTTAAGAAAATATACCACCAATATAGAAGGCTAGGTCGATGCTTTAGCTTGTAGAATATGAACGGGAGAGGAAATTATCCCATTTACCATTAAACCTTGAAAATAGATGAGGATGTCCTTTGCAAATAAAAGAGCAACTCTTTCACTTCAAGACTTAAAGGGAGAAGCTACATTCTACTCTATGTGAGGCTCTAAACCACCATTCTTACCATTTTGACCATGAATAGGAGATTTATTGCAAAATTTTCCATTTATATAGACTATTAAAGTAAAAGGAACTCTTCCTCAAACAAGTGTCTTGCATTTTTCATAAGCTTTTGGTGTAACCAATCCATTAGCAATTGAAGTAGAAGCTTTCAAACACCCTTAGTCTTAGCCTCGTAAGAGGGACAAATCCCCAATTATAATGAATCCTATAGGGGAGAACCCAAAAAATGGAAAAGAACTAGTAAGAACCTACAAAGAAAGATATGAAAAACAAAAAATGAAAGTAAATTAATAAGGGCATAATTGTAAAAAAACCTATTGACAAGTCAGACTTTCTCTCTAGTCAAACCATGCAGCAATAAACTTGCATTATTCTAGGTATAATAATTGTCAATATATTTAAGGTCTTCCAATTCAATCTGATAAAGACAGTTCCTAAATTCTTCTATTTTTATTTACTAATCAAAAGGCCATTAACTTCATTAAGGAAAAGGATATTATTAAAATCACCAATCACAATTCAAGGATTGAGATCTAACCTAGACAAACATGTTATATTATTCCAAATATTTAATCTCTAGGATGCTAGGTTGTGAGCATAGATTATAATGAGGTCAACAGGCTTGATGTTGTGATTAACCAAACAAGTAACATGGATAGATATGATCAGTGAAAGTAGTTTTGGGTATGGTAATGCAAGAGGGTTACGAAAAATGTACAACGTCAAACATATCAACAAATTTTGGCTCATAAGGCAAGTTGTTTTGATCCAACATAGTTAAGCAAAATTGCAAACGCGCCCTTTTTTATTTTTTTCTCTTAAGTGTGGCTTATTGGCGTTTGAATGACGTCGAATAAGACCTTACTTTATATGTTTATGTAATGACATGTAGCTAACACTTGTACCCTTGGCCTTAAAAGATTCGGTAAGTGACATTATAGTCTTTCATCAATGTAAAGGAATTTGAAGAACGTGATTTAAGTCAACTTGAACTCTCTTCCGCCCACAATTTTTTGTTTTCTTAT